>JAPXVT010000029.1:7200462-7216014 GCA_029823135.1 Acanthurus reversus
GATTGGTGGAGCTCCACATGCTCCCTCAGCTGCGACTGCAGAGAGAAAACCTCTGCACACGAGGGGCATGGGACCTCTCTTTCGACCTCCTCCTCTTCCTCCTCCTCCATTTCAGGCACTTCACTGCATCCCTCTGCTTCAGTAACCTTGTTCTCTAATCTGGCCACTTTCCTGGGCCTCCCTGGACCAGCCCACATAGTCCTGTTATCTGCTGGGCCAGTTTTTACTTTATTTGGTCTATTTTCCAATAACCTGGAGTCTTTGGTGGTAAATCCTACAGCCTGGGTTTTGTTTTTGATGGTGGTGAAGCTTGTGGCCGTGTGTTTTCTATAATGTGCCCTAAGCGACAAATGATGATGGAAGATTTTTCCGCAGACCTGACATGGATATGTGTCTCCTCTCCTGCGCTTGCTGATGACTGGTTCTCGCCTGCTTTTTTTCTCTCTGCTGTGCTTCTCTCTTCTGTGCACATACAGCTTAGATGCACTGCTGAAGACCATGTCACAAGAGCGACAGTTCAGAAGCTTCCTTTTGGATTTTGGCCTTTTGATTTGATCGTTGTTCACCTTAGTATTCCCTCCTTTCATTGCCTCTACTTCTGTACCCTCTCCTTTGGTCTTTTGTCTCTCTGGAGTCATCAGATGCTCCTGTGTATGGTTGGTCTGTTTATGGCGTTGCAGTCCAACCTCTGTGCGGAAGGTCCTTGAGCAGAACTGACACATATTGTTATTTCTGCTGCTGGACCTTGGAGTGTCTGAGGAATCAGAACGAGTCAAATCTCCCTCAGAAACTGGTGGAGAATCATCTGGAAGGCTACTGGTATCTACAATATCTGATGGAGATAGTGGTTCACTACAACCAGCCTGCTGATGATGCAGTAGAGCCTGCTTCTGGCTGAAGCCTCTCCCACACGGGGCACATGCATAAGGGCTACTGTCCAAGAGGTGAGGCAGGTGAGGTGATTTGTCCTGCGGCCTACCAGAATCTGAGGTGTGAGTTATACATGCAGGACAAGGAGAACTAAGCCGTGATTCTCCATGACAAAGGTCACATGGGGATGAATTATGATCACACTTATGTAGCTGCAAAGATGACCTCAGGGAAAACTCCTGCCCACAAGAGGGACACCGGTGAGGCTTGGGCAATGTGTGTTTTAGTTCCTGGTGGTGCAACAGATCTGTCACATAAGGGAAGCTCTTACCACATTCTCGACAAACATACGTGGGTAGGTGGGATGGTTGCCCTCTCTGGTTGCGTGTGTGTTGTTTAGTCTCTGCCCGTGCAATGAAGCTGGCAAGCTTGGACAGAGTTTCTGCTGCTGTCCTGGTGCGGCTGAACGACTCCTGGGCCCTTGTGGTGCTCCAGCTGACTCCATCCATCCTCTTTCACCAAGCTTTTCCTGCTTTAGTGGAAACAGTACAAGCCGGAGTCATTACTCTAGAAGTCCCTCAAAATGAGAGAGACAAAATCAAATGCAAAGACGTTCAGCAGTGTGCTGTTAATAGATATTCAAGCCGAATGGCATCAAGCTACCACTGCTTAATAGTGAAGTGCATTCAACAGCTAGTCAAGTTTACACAGGGAAAGGGGAAGTGTTCCTTCTTTTCAGCTTGATATGTTTTCGGCAATTAGTTGCAAGATGAAATTCTATTGCATCGCAAAAAATGTTCAACTGTAGTTGGACAGCAAGAGATGAATTTAGTGAGGTTGACAATATCACAACAGAAACAAGATTAGCGATACTAACCTTCTGCGCGACCACAGGCTAGCTTCGTGTTTGCTAACACTAGCTCGTTGCTAGCTGCGCAAACATGTTATAAAAGCCCATTTTCCATGTAAAGCAGTTGACTTTTGCACTCAGACAAACGAGGAAAACGCGATACAGTGGGTACATTGCAAACTAGTTAAATTCAGACGGTGTGTCCCGTTGATATTTTGACTCGATAACCCAAACCATACTAGCATGGCTGCAAAAGTGAAACCTGAGTTAAAGAGGGTCCTCTGAGCTCTGAGCTGTCCTCATCACTTCCGTCACGTCACCTGGCCACTTACAGCTGCTTCTGAGCGTCTTCAACACTGACTTGCCTACTGGTCTCTGGAAAAAGAACACTATATTTGTTTGGGCAGGAAAACAGTTGCCGTACATGTTAAGGTAGGAATACAGTTATTTTACAAGGGAACTGTAATAACCCCCCACCTCCACCCCCACCCACAAACATACACACATACAAATGAAGAACAATCGTTTAATATAAATACAAAGTTAATATACAGCAGATACTCTCAAAATTTAAGTCTTCTTCACTTTAGGCTGAAACCAAAACTGATTACTGAAGCACTCTATAACATATTGTACTGACCAACTAAAAATTTGGCATATTACTGTTAAAACAGCATGAACACTTTTGAAACAAATAAAAAAAAAATCATTTTGCTTGCCTTTAGTTCAAACATCATAATCTGAGGACATGATCTTTAGATAAAACAGCATGGATGGTTAATGAGTGGTCTACCAGACAATGAATGAACCATAAATATGTATGACAGAGTTTTAGATTTTTCCAAAAATAATGACAATCTATTTCACCTTCTTAATTTAAGCACAATAGATTTGTCATCACATATTCTCCATTTAATGCACTGCAGTCAACAACAATCAGGGTTAATAGCCAGGATGTAGTTTGCACTCCTGATTTTTAAGTCGGTTACAGCCAAGCACAGCATTGTCACATGTGAAGTTAACACCCCTCCATTTATCCACACACTCTGCACGTGCGCGCACACACGCACGCGCAAACACGCACGCACGCACGCAGACTCACACAAACACAAACACACACACTAACACAAACACATATACACACAGCTGCACGCACATCAATTTTCCTAATGGCCTGCCCACCCGTCCACCCGCAACAAACAGTTTCAAACTCACCGAGACAAAAAGAGAATATCACCCACACATCTGTCTTTCTGTCTCCCACATGCTGTAGCCAATACATCTGATTTGCCTGACTCCTTAGTATCATTTTATGATCTGTTTTACAGGTTTGACAGCTTTTACAAACAAGTATTAGTGTTGTTCATTCGTCCAGATTTCCCTCTCTTTTTATACCTCTGAGTTAAAAAAGGAATGGTTTGAGGGCACATGCAGCCTCTGCAGTATGAATGAAAACAGAAGCATCAAGTTGGGGCTAGCAGAGGCTCGAGGCACGAAACATGTTGCTTTATTTAAAGTGTGAATTGAGATAATTATGGCTGCCGGCCGATTTCTTTTACAAATTAATTCTCTGTTACTGTCTGTCGATTATTAGCTCCCTCAGAGTCTCATGTGAGAGCAGTGCTTATTGAATGCTATGATAGTCCCCGCTGAACCTTGGTATTATACAACACCTATTGGCGCACAGCTAATAATAATAATAAAAAAAAACAGAATTATTTGCGAGGAATTCAAACTCGTTTGCAGACAAAATTGCTGTTCCTGTGACTGATGAATACAAGCTAATAAAATAAACTGATAGTACTCACCATTCATAATTTTTTCAGTCACTACAACCTCCCCATCACCCCCCTTAGCTCATAACTCCTATGTCCTCTATCTCCCGCCCCCACCCACTGCATGCTTCCCACCCACCTTGCTGCCTTGACTGCTATGACTCAGTCCTCTTCCAGCTGAGGGTACAAGAGGATAAAAACCTTGATGAAAAACAGCCAAGAAATTTTACTCAAAGAAATAGAGCAATTGGCAAGGCAAGTGGCTGCATCATTAGTTCTAATGCCACACATCCACACACACCTCCAAACCGCCGTCATCAGAAATGCACACACACACCCAAACACACATACACACGCATATTGAAATGGATGCACTCTTACTTTATCTGCTAATTCATCCTTAACAGCAAAAAATGGGAAGGCAGTGAGGAGTGTTTTAAAAATAGTTTTTCATTTCTCTAGATAGAAGTCTGTGTCATCACGACTCTGTGACATGGGTGGATGATTTCTTAAAGGCAAACTTGCCAGATACATGCCATACATGGAGCCTGAAAATATAATAATCCATGTACAACTTAATAGTTAACATTCAACTTTACACCAACTGTGCTAGTTCATGTCTCAGATTTACCCTTAAATCCCATAAATATCTCTCTATTTATATGTATATTCTGGAGGTGTGGGATTTGTAGTGCTATGTTTACCAGGTAGATCAAATATGTTATCCAGTTGCATCACCTTTCACACAAACTAGAAAATAATAGTTAGAATATCTCTGCTTCAATTTGAATAATTTTTAATTAGCGTATGTGTTTTTTTCAAGTTCTAAACTTTGTGGAGGTGCAATAGTTAAAGTAGTAAATGGCTGGAATATTCTTAATATAATGTAAGTGGGTAGGATTGACAGTTGTGGAGAGGACTGCACACATTTAATCAAGTACCGGACAATGTTGAGGCACACGTGCTTTGTTTGAGCAAATTTCATGTAACTACTAACTACTTACTACACTTCAAAGCCAAAATTTGCACTTTTTATTCCTCTTTATTATTCTGTTAGACTGATTTATCATTTGCCAGTGATTAGTTACCTTTAACATTAAGATCTGACATGAACAAAATGTAATCAAGTAAGTATCCTTTGGGTGCCATCAAGGCCAATAGACCAGGAGCCTATCTCCTGTTTCTGTAGTGTGCGGCGGCTTGATGTATGTCACAGGAACTCACTCCCAATCCAACCCTTGATACTAAGTGCCAAACAGGGAGGCATTGACTACCACTTGATAAGCTTGTCTTTGGAATGACTCAGCCAGGAATTGAACTCCCAACCTCCCAAACACAGGGAGGACACTCCAACCACAAGGCCACCGAGCTGGTATGAACATAAGTTTATAAAATTCCTCATTCCTCTCCTACTGATCATCTCATCCCAAAATATGTTTTGAGTCCTTTCCAAGGAACTTCAATCCCCATGTTGGGTGAACTGGTTATGAAATAGATTAAAGTAGTTCTACCTCAACCGACTCTAAAAAAAAGATGCTATTTACACAGTATTACATCAGTACCTCTCTAATAACAGAATATATAATAGCAATGAACTATAGCAGTAGTAGCATTCAAGCATTTTGTGATACTACTTCTGTTTTTTATAGAAGTAATTTTAGAGTGTGATATTGCCAGTGTAGTAGTGGAGTAAAGCGTCTGGATGCTTCATCTATAACTTTGGTTGATAAATGTATAATAACTGCAGAGCACATTGACTTCTAGGCCCTCAGCATTAGGAATGATGATATACGTTTGAATTTTGGTGAAAACTCTTAAGAATGTGATTCTCTGAATGCTAATTCCACCTGAGGCACAATACTGGTTTTCTGTTTTTTATTACTGTACGAATGACATAGAGCTTGACATCATCAGCTGGTCAGAGATGGGACTCAGATCTGTGTGTGTGTGTGTGTGCATGCGTGTGCGTGTGTGTGTTTGCTCATGTTTGTTTTTGGTTTGGGGGGGGGGTAGCCGTTTGTGTGTAATAATGTTTATGCCTGTGATCCGTGATACTGCTGCTGTTTGCAGTGAAGCATGTATTAGCATGGGACTGGAAGAGGAGGGGAGTGTCTCACTTTGTGTGTGTGTGAGTGTGTGTGTGTGTGTGTGTGTGTGTGTGTGTGTGTGTGTGTGTCTACACTGATTGACGTCACAGACGCCCACTCATTTCCATCTTGTCTGCGTGCGCTGAGAGAATAGATCCCCATCTGCATCCAGCTCTTCTCCCCATGCACGCTTTCTCTCCTTTCTTTGCCTCCCCCTCCCACTCCCTCTTCTTCCTCACCTCCTGTTACTTTCTCTTCCTCTCCTCTCACCCTGCCTCTTTCCATTCACTTGCTTTTGTACATCCCACCCGTGTAGAGTGCAGCCAGCCCCGCAGATAAACAAGACAGTCGAACAAAAACAACTTTAGACAGCCAGACAGCAACATCCTCTTAGAGAAGAATCGCAGAGAACCTTGCCACTAAACATCTGTTCATTTCAAGCATCGCTAAGGTCCCGTCTGCAGGGAGGACATTTGACTCAGGCTTTTTCATACAAAATGTCAATGTGTACCTTTTGGCAACATGTGTGTGCGTGTATTGCCCTCTTGTGATGTGTGTGTTTGTATGTGTGTGTGTGTGTGTGTAAGCATGGGCAAAGGTGTGACGTTCTTTCCACAACAAATGCTCATCCACATTCACACACTGGTATCCCTGGTGACGACAGGACATCATTTAAATCACTTCCTCGCAAAAGGTCATTCTCATCGTTTACGCAGAGAATTTCCTCCCACGCCCTCCCACTCGTGGGCTACTACACACACCATTGCACATGGGAGTGTGCGTGTGAACACACACACACAAATACTGCTTGAGAGACCCTGACCAGAGTGATGTGGACAGTCGCTGTGAATGGTTGAGTGTGGAGAGGAGACAGCGGCTGGGAAGGCGTGGGATGACAGAATAGGATATGAACATGTTTAAAAAGGGAAATGGGTCTATTTTAGTCAACAAATCATAAACCATCAGAGAGTCACAGAGGACTGAATGAGAGTGCTAACTGGGGGGTTGGTGCGAGGCTGGGGGCACCTTGTTATTACTAGACAGTGTAAAGAGATAGAAGAGGATGGACTGCAGACAAGCTGGCAGACTGGCAGATGGTCCGACAGACAGTTAAACAGGCAGACAAACATTCAGTTCAGGCAGGCCAGGCAGCGAGTACGCACGGACGAAAGATAAAATATTGGAGTAATTAGCTCTTTGATGTCAGAGATGTCTCTGGAGAGGGCTGTGTGTGTTTGCGTGTGTGTGCGCATCTTTTATAGTATCAAAGCCGTTAACGAGTCGGGGGGCTGATCACAGGAGACGGGATGAATGGACGGATCAATGAAGATGCAGAAGCCGAGGAAAATCACAAGGACTGCACAGATGAAAGAAGGTGGCGCGGAAAAGAGAGACCACCGTAGCTGAGATCAGAAAGTTTCTGCCTGATCAATAATGTGTTTCCTTTAGTTTTCCCCACACATCACTTCACTTCATCAATACATCTCACACAGAGGATGCTGATTTCATAGCCTGGGCATGAGGACTTGCTCCTAATTGGTCTGGCTGAATACAGGTTAAACAGGAAAGCAGACACATTAAAAAGATGATGCTGCTGTCAGAGGATTAAAGGAAACCTAAGATGGGAAATGTGAATGAAAGAGGAGATGGGAGGTTTTTTAGAGCCCAGAGGGATCCACTTTGAAGTGCTTTTTTATGGTGAAATGTGTGATTTGTCTCCTATTACTCTATGATTCCTTGAAATAGCCTATTTCTCACGGAAGAAAAAAAACACCTTTTATGCAGCAGTTCATAAATTGTAAGGTTAATCACTGCTCGCCAGGATGCCTTGAAACAGCTCCTGAGTGTGCAGAAATAAAGATAAGACAATGCTGCCATCTAGTGATGGCACCAGGCAATAACGCTGTGTACACAACTAAATATCGACAAAATGGAGCCCGGTGCTCGGCCATGACAATGCAGGTCAGAGGGGCTGCAACTGCTGCACAGAGCAGCAGAGGAAACACACCATGGTGTCACGTTCAGTGGCACACGCAGGCAGTGATTTATGATTAAATGCGTACTCACAGGTGGTGTAGTCTTCAAGAAAGGAGGCCTGCTGCAGCCAGTCTGATCTTAATTTAGCTCTTTTTAAAGAGGGCATGGCAAATCATTTGCACCATACAATAAAAAACACTCTTTTACATGTTTTTAATGCACATGGGAGTGAAGTTTGGGTTTGAAAGAACCTTGCAAACACACGCATGCATTCACAGTCACACAGTGTCAGTGCTGGAGGCAAAGCACACACAGATACACACACACAAAGCTCTGGAAAAAGTAGCCTATTCTGTCTGTGTTTGCTTAATAGACTACATGCATTCTCTCATGCCTGCTACTGCCAGGCCTCTACTATAAGCCGGCGCATGCAAGCTCTGTATGCATCGGCTAAATATGGAGCTCTCTTTATGTGATGTTGCTAAAAAAATCTGTGATATTTTGTTTGAGGGGTTGAGGTGAATGTGGGTCACAGCACTCATGCTTGAGTTCATGGAGAGTTAAATCGGAGTATGAGGAGCCGGAAGGGGAAGAAAGATGCAGGGGTGGATAGACCCTGTCTGCTCCATCAGTGGGCTCAGGCCTCAGTAGGCAAAGACATACAGTGCACTATAACTTCCCTCTGTTCTGGGATGGCTATAAGACAGCGACACAAAGTTATTGGCTTCAGCAGAGACCTTAAATCAGTTGCTGAGTAGAATTTCGGTCACTTTAACATTTTCCTGATTCATAACAAAGGTGAATCATTCTCCTAGCAAGAAAAACACTCCCAATCAGGGATATCCTAGCATACTATCCCTACTGTGGCTGACCTTTCGCCGACTTGACCTCCCTGTGGATCTCCAGTGACGGCTCAGTGGGATGAATAACGCCGCTTTCAATCCTCAGCTAACGTGTATCAACTCACAGTGAGTTTAGAGGATCAGCACTGTTTAACTACACAAAGCAAATAAGCAGGTTGAACTTGCATCTGTCAAGAATGTGTCCCACAGCAGGAGCCTCAAAGGTAATGCTGGGTTCGTCTACAGTGAAATTGCATTACAGGCATGTTTCAGACTTGGCGTGACCTTTGACTAAATGAATCATGTTTTCTGTCGCGTCATTTGTTAAAATGAATGCAACACGAGCATTAAAGGTCTGATTTTACATCTGCCTGTACAGATGAACACAGAAAAGCTCTCACGTGGTTAATAATGGATGCTGCATTAGAAAAGGTTGACAAGAAGATTACAGGCTATAAAATGGCATTAAATCTGAAGTTCCAGATGATGCATCGCTGCATTTACTCACAAACTGAGCACTGAAGTTTAAGGCCAGGCTCAAGCTGTTACTGAGGATGAGCTCCGCCGTAGACTCATGCTTGTGAACTCTGCAGAAAAACCTTTCTTTTCTGGAAAGCTCCGACTTCTATCACTCCCCATGTCTTAAAGAAACAAACTGCAGACACTGATTCGAGGAAAATTCCCAGGACTTGTTTTTATTAAGAGAATTTCAGAACATAAGAGAGGGACCAGACACCTGCATTTGTCAGAGAAGGTTTCCAAATTCGATCGTTTTAAAAAAACCATAGTGTTTAGAAAAGCCGACATGACAGCGTGGATGGAGCAGGAGCTGTTTTACACGCAGGGTCGTCGAGGAGACAGGTCGGAGGCAATCGCTGTTCCCGGAATGTTTCACATGTTCATCTTCCTCTTTCTTATGTGGACAACACACTTCAACACGCTTTTTTTGTTTTTTAAAACACGATTTCAATGGAAAAAAAAAAAAAAAAAACAAGAGACAGAAGCAAAGGGAACTCACTGCACATTTAGAGGTCTAAAAGAATCACCCACATTAACATGGCTGAACCGTTAATAAAACATGGATAAAGCCTGAACTGTAGGAGGGGAGGAAGGTCTAATCTGTGGCGGAAGAAGAAGGGGAGGAGGGCGAGGGGGAAGAAGATCGGGGAAGGAGGAGGAAAAACACAAGAATACACAACTCACAACATAGCCAATCCGGCAGGGACGCACTTTCTACACCACACAAGCCTTCAACAATCATGAAATGCCATTTAAAAAAGATTTTAGTGTGTTCATCTTGCTTGCAGACACTTGATATGACCACTGCAAATCTGCAAGGCGCTCCATAATCAGCTTTGCTTTTTGTGCTAAAAATCTGTACGGATACTTATAAAATCATTGATAAAAATATTCCTCTGTTAACAATACGCCTTGGAGGGAAACCATGTGAGAGACTTGGGGGGGCTGGCTGGCTGGCTGGGGGTTCAGGGGTGGGAGGGATTGTAGAGGAGGAGGAGGAGGAAGCTTGGGCAGTGGTGCTACTCGGACTTGGCCTCCTCCTTGGCCTCCTCGGGGGCTGCCTCCACCTGTGGGACAAAGCAGACAGGCCAAGGTCAAATCTTAGAATCATCTTAAAGCTAAAACTGAACAAGTTGAGTTCGAAGTAACCAACTTTTCCAGCAGTTTAGAACTTTTTTGTTTCGACTCTACCCACCTCGTTGGTCTTGGCCTCTCCGTTCTCAGAGTGGTTTTCCTCGTTTGCCTCTGCCTCTGCGTTCTCCTTCGCCTTCTTGGTCTTCTTGTCCTCCTTCTTGTCGTTCACAGCCTTTTCTTTCTGCAGTGGCAACAAAACAGGCTCTCAGCAGGCTGAATATTCACTACAGAAACGTCTCTCCTGCTTTGAGAGGTAAGTTTATTCAGAATCAGGGTGAGAGTCTTTTACCTTTGCTGCCTTTTTGGCCTTTGGTTCCGGCTTGGGTTGGGGCGGTTTCTGTGGGAACAAAGATGAAGGGATCATGGCTACATTTGAATACAAAACTACTTTCTTTGCTGAAACTCACTTTTTTCTCTCGTTTTTCTGAAGGTACGAAAGGACTTTGGCTCACATAACCAAAGATTTACAACATGAATATAACTGCTCCCAACTAGGTATATGAAGGAATTTATGCAATATTAAAACACTAGATTGTACAAAGAACTCCAAGATCCAATTTTTATACCTGCGGTTTGTATTACGCGTGTATCACACCTGCCCTGCACTTTTTCCTCAAAAAAAAAAACATTTCTTAATCTTTAATTTTTGTGTAAGACATTATATTTGCTTTAAGGCATTTCTGTCAACTTTATTACTGCCTACTTTATCACTTTACTGCATCTTTAGTGAAATAACGCAAAAATTACATGTTTTAATGTTTTTTACAGCTATAAATCAAATTTAAGTATCTTATAAAAAAGAATACTTACTTCTCTACATGTTTATGCTTCCCTAAAAGCAAATTATGGCTTTAGCCAGTTTGTTACATGGTTGTTACTACTTTTAAGTATTCTGCTACGTTTTACATGTTTTTTAAATTGAATGTGTTACTGTAAGTAAGTAGTTTGAGTTTGCACGTGTGTCTTCTTACCGCCGATAACCGGGCTGATCTCCTCTGGGGCTGCAACGGAAAAAAGAGTGTTACTGCACAGAAGACACACTTTTGAATTCAATACTTGAGCACTTTCTTTTCGACAATGCCCTAAAATGGCTCATATACTGATTAAAATTTAATTCTGGTCACATATGAGGCAGAACTTAACGTGCCCTCTCTTCTTACCTCCTCCTTTTCTCCCTCTTGTGGGTTCGCCTGGAAAACACAAGTGCAATGAGTTAAAATAGAAAAAAAAAACAAAACAGCATCACTAAGAGTTTGAATTGTGTTTATATTGACAGAAAACGCTTGTCGGATGCTTTATGCGAATATTATGGTTGATAACACCCTTGCTGAAAAATCTTTTCAGTTACATGTGAAAAGATGAATTTATTTCCAACCCAGGTCATTTTAAAAGATTACAGGCCAGAAATGAGAGTGTGATACATGGTTTCAGTCATGGGCTGTGAGAGCTCAACCATGTGGGCCTCTGGAGCCATATTTTGAGGGCCTGGCCACTGCCTTCCCCTTTCACTCCCCCATTTCTTTTTCTCATTCAATGCATGAAGCTCAGATTTGAAAGCTGGCGCGGGAGACTTGGAGAAGGGGGAGGGACCTGCTAAGGCTCGCGCGCGCCTCCACACGGCGGAGCTGCGCCATCGCAGCCATTTGGGACTATGAACAAAGAGAGAAAATATACAGTTTTATCGAAACGCGACGGCGAATGTTTGTTTTTGTGGCCAAAATGCAAAGTAAAGGCACTAAAGCATTTTCTAGTTGCATTTTTGGCCGGTTTGGTGGCGAAATGGCGATAACTGAGGCGTTTGTTCTCGGTAGGTCGGCGACGAAGGTGGACAAGAGCTGCAAAGCATGGCTGCTGCTTGTGCTTTAACTGCATGGAGACCGAGAGAGACTTCTGACTCTCCAAAGGACAGCGGCTCACGGGAGAAAACGCGTTTAAAAAGCCGTGTCCTTGCAGGAAAATATTCATTACAACACACAAAAAATGTATATTATATCTAGAAAATAGGCAAAAATTACGAGCGATAAATAACGGTCCTACATAGCGTTATAATTAAGTAATGTCTCAGAGGGATGTCTTCACAATCGTTTGCATTGCATTAATAGCTGATATCACCTTCAAACTATTTTTGCTATTTTTAGAATACGTACCTTTCTCTTGGGCATGTTGATCTCTTGGAGGTTTTCTTACAAGTACAACTAAAAACTGTTTTTCTTAGTGGGTTCAGTGCATGTGAAGACGAGCGTCTCCCTTATGCTCGGCAGTGTAGTAAACACACTGGAACAGAGAGGCGAGTGGTTGAATGGGGGGAGGGGTGCGGCTAAAGGCATGATTGATAGGCTCTCAGCCAATCAGTTGACGCCATTCGGAGCTGCAGAACACTTGGAATTTTGAAGCCGGTGATGATCTGGGGTCTGCGCGAATGGCTTCTTGCAGGGAGAAATGGGAGGAAGCCTGCAAGAATGAAAGGCTTGCAGTCGGGGACATATTTGCCCTCGCACAGGAGCGTTTAATGACAGTGAGAAGCAGGCCGCGCCGCTAACCTGTGCGCACCGGCTGCACAGGCCCCGGCGGCAGCGACATGCCCCCGTGTAAAGCCATGCATCCTTGCTAATACCCGGGGCTCACATCTGCAGCGGTCAGCGAGCACAAATTTCCCCATAAATACACTTCGTGTTTGAGTCCAATATGGCGCCCACTGCTCTCCCGACACATTTTTTGTTTGTCCGTCGGCTTTCCTAAATTCGTTTCAGGGAAAAGCTTTGCGTCGTCTGCCTCAGACGCCTGCAGGGGGCCCACAAAGCCCGTGTAATGCTGTGGCTGCACAAGACGGCGCTTCGGTGCCTGTGCCGTTACACAAAAGCGTCCACAAAAGTGCTCAAAATCACAGCAGATTTTATTTCAGTCACACTCCCGCTATTTATTTGCCATCCTCGCATTTACTAAAACATTCACAGCGGTGCACATTTGCACTATTAGAGGAACAAAAGCTCGAGTCTGGCTTGCAGACAATGGGGTCGATGCTGAAATAATCAGACAGTATAACCCTGTTGTCTTGCCGTCCTGATAGGCCCGTAGCCTTGCTGTGTGTGCGCGTACGTGTCTCCGTGTGTGAGCTCTCGCTCTGCAGACAGATGGGGAGAGAGAGAGGGACTAGAAGGGGCGGGGTACGAGCGTAGAGGCGGAGGAGGAATGCTAAACTGCATCCAGTGCTGAGAACTGGAGCATTTGCGCAGATTGTCTGCGCTGCCTTCCACAGACGCACAGCGTTTCGGCCGGGGAACTTTGTTGTTGCTGCTGCTGTTGTTTTCAGTCTCGCTGCCGAGCAGTCCGCCTGCAAAGTATCTGCAAGGAGCAGGGCGACCAACCGCTGCCTACCAGACTCGTGTCAGCATCAGGGATTTAATCATGGTGATCAAAGTGTACATAGCATCGTCCTCTGGATCCACTTCGGTAAGGAATGCAAGAATTGCATGGCTAGTATATGCGAGGTTTGAACTGGGTTCCTCTGCAGCATCCAACGCTTGTCCGGCAACCGAAAGGCAGCTGAACTTTTATTGAACTCACTAAGTGATGTCCAGGCTGTTGTCAGTCTGGAGTGGTCTGACTCATCAGTAAGCAGACTGCTCTGTCCTCCTCGAGACTTTGGACCCAGATTGGGGGCCATCAATGCCCTTTCTCTCTGTCTTTGCCTTCTTTAACTTTGTCAGAGAGAAGAAGACAACGAGGAAGTTTGAGGCCGGTAGCTAACAGAGCAGGGCACACTTCTCTCTCAGCTGTGGTTTGTCACTGTGCTTCCTGATCTGATAGTTTGGTGTTTTTGCAACTGACACCAGAATGAACAACAGGAAAAGCAGTGAAAACCCATAAATGCTGTTGAAAATGTCTTTTTTAGCATAATTCCTTCCTGTAAAGTCATAGCGCTCGGAGTTTAGAGCCAGTGATGCCATCACTGTGCTGAAGCCTGTCTGGGAAAATGCATTACCTCTCATTGATCTCTCTTTAGTAGAGTTGCCTTGAAGTGGACAAGCTCACATCCCCTTAAACGCTGAGAGACACACTCAGGCATGTTGTCCCTCATACATCTTATTGTCGCGCTGGAAGAAAAGCAACAGTGCACAGAATATATAGCATGCTATCACTCTACAGAGTTGGGAGGGTAATCTCTCTGTCGTGTTTTTTTTAAACAGGCCAGTAAAAAAAACTTGCCATGTGACAAATTGTGGTTGAAACCCTCCTCCCTCTCCAAGTTGCAGCTCAGTTGCATCGCTCACTACGAAACAATGCGACTGCATTCTGCGATCCAGCAGTGTCTGCTGCTCCAATAATCACTCCAGCCTTGCTCAGCATGTGAACAATAAAAACAGGGAGACAAGTAGGAGTCTTTTAAAACCAACATTTCAGTGATTTTGCTCCACCGAGAAGCAATTGCAGATCAGTGAGAGAGATGGTATAAAGTTAGCCAGAGGGATGTAGCCTATCAGTTCATTACTGGACAAGCTGCAACAGTCAGTGTTTTTCAGGCAGATGTAATTTCTAAAGACAGAATGTTCTCTTCTATGTTGGGACATTTCTAGCTTTAAATTCTTATTTATTTAATGCAATATCTGATCTGTAAGTTTTCCTAAATGGTTTTATGTAGCACCAGGGCTAGAAAACGTCTCAAGAACCATACAGTTTATTGACTCAACTCTAATATGATTGCAGAGCTGTTGTGAAAATGTTTCTACTGAGAGAGAAGTAGTGAATATAAATGACAGAAAAAGAAGAACCGAGGTGAGCTGTGTCAACATGATCGTTCCCATTTGCATGAATGGCGAATAGATGAGGATGTCTGTTGGTGCCTCCTTGCTTTTTGCATGCAGGTGTATCCTCATGGCAGTATGGTGTGACAGTGATCTATGGTGAAATAAAGTCTTTGTAAAGCTTTGATAGTGTAGTATGTAAAAGAGTAGACCAAACATACCATATAATGCTTTTTGGTGGAACTGCAGTCTCGCAGTGTAAAATCAGCAACTTCTTGACATTAAGTTATTTCAGATGTGCTCACTGTGACGGTGTAGGTTAGAGTTCCTGAGCAAAAGCACTGATTGTCAGGCCCCTCCCTCCATCTCCACTCTGACCCCTGACCTCCGCTAGTCCTGAATGAGAGCTTACATCATCGTATTTCCACCCAGTATTAAGAAGCAGAGTGTTTGAGTCACCTGAAGAAGTGGTGTTGTGACTCACTGTGAATTCTCCAGAGAGACGTTTAGTGTTACCGTCAAAGGCTTTGCAAAGATTAGGTCATGCCACGTCCCCATGTCCTCATATTAACCTGAACTGTGACTGGAAAAACAGTGTCTTTGAGAGAAAACACAGACTGCTCTTCTTGTATTACCTGCTTCATTTGAATACCAAGCTGAGATTTTCCTTTTCAAATACGCACATGTAAATACACAACACACACACACCTGTGGCATTGAATTAAGACCGTGCGGCTAGAAGCCAACATAAACTGA
>JAPXVT010000029.1:7269961-7281699 GCA_029823135.1 Acanthurus reversus
AAGGAAGAAATAATCTTGCACTTGAAGTATCAGCAATTATGGTGTTATAATATTATGCATATGGCATAACGCGCATTACGTGAATAAAAAACATGACATGATAATAAAGTAATAAATGGTTTGCAAATTAACCCCAACAGACCCAAGGAACCCAAAGAGCATATGTCTTGTTGATCAGGGGTAATGAGTGTGTATCATGCTCATGTTTATGTGTGGATGTGTCACATACATATTCAGGCACAACAGCATTACCGGCTGCTAATTTTCTACTGTTTGCTAAAGGTCCCATATATGTGATGTGTCAGATAGCAAACAGCAGGATGTGGACTCACATTAGGTAGGAAAAAAATTAACCCTGTGTGGACCCCTCACCCCTCCGTCCTCCGGAGCACCTGGGCTGAATACTGGTGGGCTCTAATCCAGTCAAAGAGAGGGATACACTTGGTGAGAGCTCTTTCCTTCCTTTCTCTAACCCCTTAACTCTACTAGTGAGCCGATTACCTGCTCTGTGTGTGTGAGCCCCAGTCCGCAAGGCCCTGAGCATGGCTCTTTGTGTGTGTGTGTGTGTGTGTGCTCATGCGCAGGGCCAGACGGACACACTTTCTCCCAGATAAAGGCTTTTCTCTTGTCAAAAATGACTGATAATAAGAGCTGATATGGGAGAAAAGCAAGCCTTATGGCATCACTCATGCTTTTTTTTTGTGTGTGTGTGTGTGTGTGTGTTTCTTTTGTACACCCTAAATCCCCAAGAACGACCCCACCACCCCTCAACACACACATATTCACATGCGCGCACACACACCGCTAATCTGTATTGCGGAGTAGCTGAGGTAGAGAGGGAGCAGGTGGAGGGATAAAGAAGAGTTGCTGTGCGTGTTTCTTTTTCTGTTTTTGTATACATAACTAGTGTGGTCTTTAAAACCTCTCTCCCCTCAAAGACTTCCCTCAACACATACACACACACACACACACACACGTGCATACACAGTGTTTGTGCAGACAGATTATGTCTGAGACAGTCAGAGCTCCTGCCTTCAATTAACCTCACAAAGACAGGATCACTTACACACACATCTGATGATGATGATGGCGGGAGGGAAACAGTAAAGAGACGTGTGTGTGTGTGTGTGTGTGTGTGTGTGTGCGACTGCTTGCTATCTATAGAACAGGGATGCTCTGCTTACATACATAGATTCATAGCAAGGCTTGATACAATAGTCAACTTATGAGCAAATGTAATAAAGTAATACTCTGTTTTTCTGACAGAATGTGGTGCAAACATTGCTCTGTGTCACCCACCTTGTTCAAACTACTGATGACACTGTATTTTCAAATGTTACAGCACATTCACCATGATGATTTTCTAATTTTCTGCAAAGAAATTTAATAATTAAGGTAGAAGGTAGTGTTGTGAATAATCTGAAAAAATAATTAGTAAATATAAACATTTAGGAGGATAATTCTATAGACTGGTGATTGAGGTTCAGACAGCAGAAATGCCAAGAAAAGGCTAAAGCACTGACAAGATGCTTCTCTGTGTTTGAGTCTGTCGACTGTCACCACACTAAGAGGGAATTTAACTATTTATAAATTTGATTTAAAGCCTGAATGAAAGAAAACAGCAACGCGCTTTGCTTTTGTCTTAGCTTAGATTTTTTTAAAATGTAAATATATGCAAGCATAAAGTTAATGTTTTTGCATAGAGTGCTGAAGCAATCATGCTAACCTGGAAGTCAGTATCGTCCAGGTTTCCCTTAGGGTTAGGGTTAGCCAATGGAATGTTTTCCTATGCTTTCTACTACAATATACCACGTTCTAACTTGAAAAGTCAACAAGATGGAAAAGTTTAAGTTGGAGTAGTTTGTAAGAGCACAGCTAAAGACACAATGAGGCTATAAAGGAGCACTAGGGAGTAGGTTAGTTGCCGTGCTTGGCATGATGACGTTTCACATCCCCGACAACCTCTGTAGTCTCGTTTAGCCACACGTTAGCAGTAGTATTTTTTAAGACACATAAAAGCTTCAAAAATCACGAGTGGGGTATTTTCTGATGTATGCTACGTAGTAGAATAAAATGAAGTTGCCACAGTGCTAACTCATTTACAGGTTTTAAGACTTATTACCGTGGGTGGCACAGTTTTGATACCAAATTTAGGGACCAAAGTGGATGATTGGGAACAAACTGTGTAACTAGCAAACTGTATCATGGCCAGATCAGACTGCACAGCTTTTTTTGTCTTTCACAATGTTTCTATGTCAGACTACACAAATAAACTCTCATCCTGTCTCAGCCCACAGACCAGCAAAATTACAAGAGTGATCCCGACATATCTTCATGACCTGTCATCATGGTGTCATCTGTGTGCGTGACTTCATAAGTAGTCAGGGACTTGGGTCAAAAGTGTCAATCATGGCTGCAGCAGAAGCACTTTGTGTGAAAAAAGTGAAAAAGTGAAAACGAAAACAAAGACAAAAGGATTGTGGACCCGTCCCATGTGTCACGAAGAGAACAGTTCGGGCTGTCTGTTCTTCAATTAGAACTTGGGGTAAGAATGGCATATGAGTAATATCATCACAGTGATGTAGTAAAGGTACTTTATTGGTCACATATACAGTGTACAGTGAAACGTGTTCTCTGCATTTAACCCATCCCTGAGGAGCAGCGGGCAGTCACAGTGCAGCACCCAAGAACCAACTTCAGATTCTGAGCCAATACTTTGGTCACGACTGGAGATACACCTAACATGCATGTTTTGACGGTGGGGGAATGATGCATGAGCGCCGGGGAGCTATTGGTCAGCTTCCGAATAAATGTCGTTGACATCAGCCAGGATGTCACACTACATGGAAATGCAAAAAAAACCCAAAAAACTCTGACATGCTCATTTTGTTGAGTCAGGGTCGTGGGGCATCACAGACACAACATTGACTATGTCAAACTACAAGAGCATTGTTTTTCCCAAAGTTCATAATCAGATCCATCGTATTATAATGTTTGGCGGCAACACATTTTGAAATCTGGCTGAATTTTTGTACTCTGATGCTGCCATTAACTAGATTTTAGTCAAAGTAAAGGCCTCAGTATGCTGCAAGCAAAGGTTGTTGGATCATCCAAAAGCATCTCAAAATTTCTTTCTCTGTGGAGGAAGTGGGGGACAACTTGTACACACTGCATTCGTGTGAACAAAGACCATGAAAGTATTTATATAATGCTGTCCAATAGTGTATGCCGTTATAAGCATTGGAATAATTTGTCACGCTGAGACAACAAAAACATGCAAAGGACGCTGAGTTCTTTGAGAGAGTTCAGGAAGGTGGACTGCAGTTACAATGAGGCTTCAATGGCAGACGTGTACCCCTGGGTTCCAATGTGAACATTCAGAAAATTAGAAAAAAACTACCGCCTTTGATAATGGTTAAAATAATTTAAAAAAAGGTTAAAATAAAAACAAAGAGCTTAGCATAGAGGTACGTATGAAGAGCTCTGTGTGGACAGACAAAACAGAGGAGACATCGCTTTGGGCCTGTGTCTCAACCATCGCCCTTCTTCTTCTCTACTCTATGTCTTTATTTTCCTTAAACATCCCCCTACAGCCCCCTAACTTCTTTCATTTCTCTTGAAGGAGAGGAAGAGAAGACAGAGGAGGGAGGAGGGGGTTGCGATTAGTTTCAGGGTTCCAGCCCACTTGATTGGCAGCTGGCAGCATATGGAACTGCGAGAAAGGTTTGCCCACGCTCACTTCTGAGGAAACAAATATTTGCCTGAAGGCGAGAGAGAGAGAGAGAGAGAGAGTGAGCGAAAAAAAATATTAATTAGTTTGCAGACGCGGCGAGAGATAAAAGTCGGCAAGACGTATCCATCAAAAGGCTGCAGAGTTAGCTGCAAAATGGAAATTTTCCCCAAGTTGACAGATCCAGTGGGCTGCTGGCTGAGCTGAGGGGAAGAACACATGCACGCAGGGAAAGCACTGAGGTGCAAAACACAAGAGCCCAGCGCGGAGTCTACATTAACATCTGTGCATACGTTAACATATTCTGAGTGGAATTAACATTTAGACATGCATCTTTCACGCTTGAGAGACATTTCTCTGGCCCCTCCAATTATTTCTTAATTATCATCTATGCATCAAAATAGAGTTTTGTGGTGAAAATACTGACACATATGCAACACATCACTTATACTTAAGGAAAGCGTAAACATAGATGCTAGTCGAGAGGTGTTTGCAATTATCCTGTGATTTCAAATCAACAGCATAGAGGATTATGTAAGAAGACAAGATATACGATATTTATTTGGAGGTCTCACATATCAAGTCTATACAGATATACAAGGACTGCTTTTGACTTTGTTCTTTTGTTAAGATTTCACAGACACACATTGTACAGAGTTGCTACTTTGCTAATCAACAGGGAAGCTAATCATGTAACAGTAACAGTTCAAACTGTTATTTTGGACTGTGGTTATTAAATGTAGCCTATTTTACCTCTCTGATTCTTCTCATCACTGGATTTTAATATCTGGCTACCTGTGCTAATTGCCAGAATAAATTTTAGCATTGTTTATTTGATCAAACTAGGGATATGCTGACTCTTTACTTTTCCTTACGTTTGAATTAAACATTTATTTTATGTTGTACAAACATTGTGACTAAGGGGGAACTGTGAGGGGGCTGCATGTTATGAGAGTAACTGCTATGCTGCACATTGTTGTTAGCTCTGTTAGCTGTACAGCTAGTGGCCCACAAGTGCTGGTGTTTACACCACTGGCATTGAAATGGGGCTCAGTAGCTTCCCGGTGAGCACAGCCAGACCAGGACAGAACACGGCTCCCAGGACCAACTGAGGCCAGTTTGACAACAGGGATTACAGTATCAAGGTGACTCACAGCGGCACGGGATTCTGATTCCAGTGAGTACAAACACACAGCAGGTAGGGACAGGAGGGGAGTAAGGAGGGAGAGGAGGGAGAAGACAGTCAGGCAACATCAGCAGGGATTTAACATACAACTTGGTGTAGCCTAAAGTTGCTGGTTTTTGTTTTGTTTTTCAACCTAACCAGAGTTGGTGGTTGTTGGAATAGTGGAAAGATAGTGGAAGTTTACATAAGGTATTTTTTATACTATAATATGCTAAAAAGGCAATAAAGCTTGAAACAGGACAGAGCGGGGCAAGCTGGTTAGCACGCAAACTTCAGCATACCTCTGCAATACAATACATAGATTTCTAACATTATTTTTTTATTTGTAATATTCTGTCACTGATCTTTGTTCAACATAAATTCTGGCCATATCTTACACATTATCCCCTGATTTGATTGGTTTAGATACGAAAAACACTTGTGAGAGGCATTCAGCATGGATTTAAAAGGTAAAAGGCCTTTGATGCAATGGGCAGCATTATTTTTAAAAAAAGAAAAAAGAAAAAAACACAAATGGCTTGTGCCTTCTTCAGTGTGTGAAGAAGAAAACACTTAATTGGGCTTAGGAAAAGATCTTGTTTGGGCTTGAAATACTCTGTTTTGTTGGCACAAAACAGCCTGTAAATGTCTCAATGGCTGGTAAAAAAAACACTCAGTTATTTTGGTTGAAATGGGATGAAACAAAGTTTCAAACAGTAGAAGCTGCTGCTTGTTGCCTGTCTGACTTAGTTGTCATGCACCATCATTTCCTCCTTCTCCGAATGAGAAAGTCATCTCATGTAGACCTGCATTTAATCAGACCTACATCACTTTGATATGTATTGCAGAAACTTTTAAAACATCCATCCATTCCAAAACATTAAAATTTCACATCTATGTTTTGCAGAAATGTACAATTCCAACATTTTAGTCTTGTGACTGGGCAGAGCCAGAGAGGCTGCACCGAGTGGAAAACTGTTCTCCAAGAAATAACTTCAAAACCAAACCCTGATGTTTCAACTTGTTGTCTTTACGTTTCTGTCTGAGGCCGCTGAATTCACTAATCAGACCTCCCTCAAAAAACACTTGAAAGAGACTCCCTTTGCTTTGATACATGCCGTTCACTCGCTGACCATGGGATTATGCAGCACTGATAAGGTAATTAACAGACTATGATAGTGTAATTAAGCAACATCTGAGAAGAAAAGCTGTTGAAGTGGCATGCGGGTGTGGGCGCACATCAAAGCCCGTGGCACTGCTTTTAAGGCAGACTGGCTGTGCAGAACATTTGGTTTAGCACGGTTCCTCCACAGAGGTATCGACAAGGGCTGGATGAAAGCTTGGTCTGCCACTGAGAATTAGATGACAACACCAAATGACATTATTGTGATGGAAATAAAATGCCTTTTTGAAGCCGTTGTTTAGTTGTTTAAAATGGACAAAGATCATATCGAGGGAATGCCGAGGCAGTAACTGATAGCTCCATTGTTAGAGAGCCAAATGGTGTCTCTCTCTATCAGCACATGGTCTCAACAGATTTCACTGAATAAATGGAACTTGCATGAATTCACTTAGGAATTTACCTTGCTTTGCTTTATTGAGAATGCATCTTTGTGGGGTTTTGACTTCGGGCCTTGCAGAGTGTGCTCCCTCCATTTCCCTCTCCCCCTCTCCCACTGTGTGCACTGAACCAGCACAAATTCGGTTTTATTGTATTTGTTTGTTTATATACTCTTATCTCTTTTCCATTTCAGAGGCTTCCTATCAGAGACCTGCAAACCTCAGAAGCCGAGTGGCAGGGGAGCCGCGGGTTTACATTTGTGTGTGTGACTGTGTATAAGTGCATTAGTGTGTGTGTACGAGTGTGTGTTTCAGGGGATTGGTACAAAATTAAAATACAAATAGAAAGGAAACATTGGAATCATCACTTTTGTTATCGCCAGCTATACGGTTCCAGCTCCCACTGTTAACAAACTCCTCCAGGGTGATGAAACAGAAAGCGCTGAAATGCACTCAATCTATGACTCAGAAAATATCTTTTAAGTAATATTATAAACACTCAGCAAAACTGCAATAGGTGTGAAACTCATTTTAGGTATTAGAGGAGAAAAACATTATTGCATCCAATAATAAACTTGCTTAGCACTTGCTTAGCCTCTGATGAGTACATGCACAGAGGGGTTTGAGCACTGGTGGACTTGGGATGGAGGTGGGATTTGGCCCCCTGGTGCCCTCATGTTCGGGGTGGGGGCATCCCAAAATGCCCTCTTGGATGCCCTTATATAGATAAAACATGATGAAGTGCCCTTGTGGATGTAAAGTCAGTGTCCTACGATTTTTCGTGTGCTGGAGCACGAACACATACAATAAGTGTCCTTTTGACTGTTTTCGCCCTCTGCCACTCAAATATCATGAGTCCACCAGTAAGTTTGATATGTTTTTTCTTTTTGAGTGTGTCTCTTAAGTCAAGATTTAAATCTAATTGTATAGACTAGCATCTAAATTACTGAAACCTTATTTATAAACTTGATCAGACTGGTTTCCCATGAAATTACATCCATGTTTTACGGTTAAGCATCTTTCTATTCTTCACAGATGTTTTAGAGAGTGAGATTTCTGGAGCTGAGTAGATATGCATTGCATATACCTAGCAGCTACATGGCCACACTTGATTATGCTTAATGTTTAGTATAAGTGTAATTAAAATGAGTTCTATAAAAATTTACCCTCCTGCACAGTTGTCATGAACAGGGAATTGAGCTATAGAGACAAAAATCTGTTATTGTACCAGGCTGTAAACATGTTTATTTCTGCTGTAAAAGCTGAGCATTTTCATATGGGGCTCCATGGGGATTCAATGCTTTTGAAGTCAGTCTCAAGAGGTCATTTAAGGAACAGCCGTTTTTGGCACCTCCGTACTATCTTCATTTTTCATACCCCTAAGGATGCTGTTTGCTGTTTGGCCATAAATCAAAGCCTTGGACAACTAAAATGTTTGCATGGTGATGAAAGGGATCACCAAATTGATAAAAGCAATTGCAATTCATGAGGAGAACCAAATTTCATGTCAATACTTAAAGGATCTATGCACAAAACTCATTCACTGCTAGTGGTCGTAAGTCAGTATCAGCTTTTACACCAAAACAAACCTGTGTGTCAGCCACACTTCCCCTTTGCCCTGATATCCCACCCACCCCACCCCCTGTTCTCAGCAACTCTACTCAAAGCACACACGTGTTTGCTTTGAGAGGGATTTCAGGATCTGGCAGACCAAAAACCTGCTATTAAAACCAAGCTAAGTCTTATGCAGCAGCAACAAAACAACACAACACAGTGCAACGAAAAACGTTGAATTGTCTCTTTCCACCATGCATGGCGGGCTAGAATCTGAATCACCAGACAATATAACAACATTTATGTGATTATTGAACAACTGGTGACGTTAGCCGAGCCACACATTTGTGCTAGCTACAGCCAGACCTGAATCCTCCTTCTAAGCTAACAAGAGAGGCCAGAGCCCCATTAGCAGTTAGCGTTAGCTCGACTGTCCCTCATATCTAGGCTACTTGATGACAATGTGATGCCATTTCAAGTGAAAAAACATGTAATTTTCTCTTTCAACAATGCATGGTGAGTCAGAATCTCAATCACAACACAATAAAACAGCATTTATGAGATTATTGAACAAATGGTGACATTAGCCAAGCCACTCATTTGTGTAAGCTATGGCCTAGTGCAAATGAGTGCTTTGGCTACGGCCACCCTCTCAGGCAAAGGCTAGACCTCGTTAGCGGTTAGCATTAGATCAGCTGTCCGCCATATCTACTCTATGACAATGTGATGTTATTTCAGGCAAAAAAAAGTCTATTTTCCAAGAGGCATGATGAGTCAGAAACTCAATCACAACACAATATAACAGCATTTATGTGAATATTGAACAGCTCATGATGTTAGCCTTCCCATTCGTGTGGCTGTAACATTACCGGGCTTGGGTTGAATACAAAAATATTTTTGGCTGCTCCTCACTCGCTGCTGCATTTTCTAAAAGGGTGTGGGGGCCAATGGTTCCGAAGGGAGGGGGCTCACATGAACTAACATGAACGCGTGGCTCCCAAAACAAAAAAAAACTTAGAGGCTCCATGGCACAATCATTCTCCATTTTAGACGTCAATACACCAATAGTTCTTTATATAACAAATTATTTTTCCTGAACTCTAATAAGGCTGAATTTTGTATAAAGCTCCTTTAACTAAAATAAATCCATAACCAAACTGGAGGAAAAGTTCAGAAATCACCAGAGTAAACTTCTTCAATGTGTCTAGAAAATTTCATTGCAATCCATACAGTAGTTATTAAGGTATTGCAGGTTTGATTTATTTGTGGGAGATGATGGGCTGCTTTTATTTGAGAGGATACAAAGTCAAGAAACACTGGAAAGAGAGCAAAAGG
The DNA here is from genome assembly GCA_029823135.1 of Acanthurus reversus. Lineage (NCBI taxonomy): Eukaryota > Metazoa > Chordata > Actinopteri > Acanthuriformes > Acanthuridae > Acanthurus > Acanthurus reversus. The sequence continues at coordinate 7,279,306 of JAPXVT010000029.1, forward strand.
ACCAATAACTGAGAAATTGTCCAGCCAAATTCAGCCTGCTGATGTTGTGATTGGAGAAATAAGAATGGAGTGCACAAGAATGTCTGGTGGACATCGGAGTTGTGAAAAAACTCAACTCTCCCTGTAGACATCACAACGTGAGACCAGAATTTGTTTTCATTTGGAGAGCACTTTTAAAACTCTCTGTTTCTGGTGGATGAATTATCAATGTGGGCGAAGGGCCAAAGCAGCAGAAATCTTTTTTAAATGTATCCACATTAGTGTTATGATCAGGCCCAGAGCCAGCAGACTACAGGTGTGTTTGTTTAATGTGTCCATGCCAAGAGAAGAAGCTTTGTGAGTCACAGCAGGAGCCCAACGAAGAAAGAGTCTTAAAGCAAGAGGTTAACTTTGAAAACTAATGTAACTCTGTGGAGGTAAAGCTCAAATTTAAGCCCAAAGGAATGACATTGTTGATAGAAGACAAATATGGATCTTCTTTTACTGTAACTAGCTTTTTTCTTCTGCACACAGTTTGGATTTTATTTGGAGTGCACTCATACACTGGTGGTTAAAGACAGTGCAGTAAGCATAAAGTCCCATCAATCATTGCCTCATTACCAACACCTTACCAACAGTGTCCTCGCCAGTCAGCCCAAGCCCGAGAGAGAGAGAGAGAGAGAGCGAGAGAGAGAGAGAGAGTCTCTGGTCCACTCAGGAGGAGAGAGCGAGCGATCTCACCAGGATCTGAACTGCCTCTTTGATCTCCCAAAGCCAAACAGAGGGAGAGAGACGCTCGCCCCTCACAGAGAGGATTAAATATCCCTGAGTCGGGACATCACAACTCCCTCTCACCTCCCCTCCTCCCCTTCCACCGTTCTTTCCTCCGCTCCCTTCCTCCTCCCGTCTACCCTGGTTATCACTGAGTCTCCAGAGGGGCTGCAGGGAAAGGAGAGCGAGCGAGGAAGAGGAGAGGAGAAAAGAAAAGTAAAAGAGAGACTGTGCAGTTTTAAAAGCCAAAGAGGACATCTGGGTCCACAAGGACTTAAACTGTTTCACCCACACAGGTCAAAGTCTGGGTAGGTCACAGCTCTGCCCCGTGGCTCTTGTGTGTGCGTGTGTTTGCGTGTGTGTGTTAAGTTGTCAGAAAGAAGAGGATTTGTTTAAGAGAGTGGAGTGGAAAGGGTGGAGAGGATGGAGCGATGTTGAAACAGGCAGATGAAAGAGTGCAGGAGGTCTGAGCTGTTGTGCTAACCCCCGTACACTCGGAGCTGCCCCATGTGACTTCCGCCCCACACATCTCTGAGAACAGTTATTAAAGGTTTTCCTTTCTGGCAAACTGATAAGTTTGTTCCAGACAAAAAGTCTATGTGTGATTTCTGCTGTATTTTAACAGCAGCAACATATGTTTTCTATTTAATCTATAACTTCTATTTTACTGTATTAGCTAACGTAAAGGTGTTGGGGATTAACAAATATATGATATTTTGGCAAGATATCACATGAACAGGGTCTCATTGGTGGTAGGTGGGCCTTCACTATTCTTCTGTCAGTCTGGCTAAGAAAAAAGTCAAGTCAACTTTATTTATGAGCACATTTCAGACGACAAAGCTTAACCAAAGTGCTGTACGATGATAAAAAATCATCAATAACATATAAATATAATTTAAAAAAAGAAGATAAATATGGCAAGGATATAAAATATAAAAAAGATTCAAAAACAACAATTTAAAACGTCAGGCTGGATTTAAAAATGTGTGAAGATTTGGGGGGGGGGGGGCAAAGTTAGGGGGCTACCCCAGCAAAAGCACACTACCCCCTAGCAGCTGCATTTTGGTCTAGTTGGAGGCGGTTTAGGGATGACTGGCTGACACTGATGTTTAAAAAATTACAATAGACAATGCAAGGGCATACGAAGCCACCCTTTCAAAGTCACTAAAGAAGAGAAAAATAACCTAAGGATGTAACTCTCAAGATAACTGAGATGAACACATACTTACTCACTTGAAATTTATTCATCAGGATAGAAGTGATAAGAAACTACTGCAAATATTGCAAACATGTATGTCTCTTAATTGAGCTGTCATCACTGGTGCTTCTCACATAGTTACAGTAAAAGTTCTCTTAAAGTTGAGGTAGGCAGTTTATCTTTGGTGTCATCGCGCTAAAGTTCCATAATAACTTTTCAGCATATTGTCATTCTGATGATCTGAAAGAACACTACACTTCTGCACCTCACCTTAGCTCTGCAGACTGTCACAGGGTATTGTTGGCCACGCATGGTATTTTCAGAGAGCATGTGTTCCTATTGGCTGTTCTAAGCTGTGCTTCTTAGCAACAGGTGACGTCCCTACAAGCTGACTGACTGTTGAAACAAGTGCCTTTCGTTCTAAAACTGACCTTTTTCAACAACCC
>JAPXVT010000029.1:7304428-7318494 GCA_029823135.1 Acanthurus reversus
TTATAAGTAACATTACACTAGTGGTAGGCGGCAGTCTTGTATAAAGTACTAAAGTCCCCTGTCAGAATATTACTTGAGTAAAAGTCTTAAAGTAGCCGGTATTTACTGTACTTAAGTATTAAAAGTATAGTGAATATTAATGTACTTATGTATTGAAAGTAAAACTACGTGTAAAAAGGGGTCAAGTTTGACTTGTTAAAAATAGTTTATTATGCATTTTTGTAGCCTCTGATCTACGTACTGACAGAATATCCCAGTCATAAAACAAAATGCAAATTAAGTGATAAAAGAGAAGAGCTTTCAGGAAACTTTCTAAACTCTTATGGGCCTGATTTCAACGCAATTGGCAAAAGTTAAGCTCAAGCTAAATCTGCAACTGGCGACTGCTTCATTGCAACAAATTAATTTAAAATCACACATAAAACATGACGAGCAGCACACAAAATGGCAACCAAGTCATTATTTGTACTGCAGCTTAAGAGCACCTGTTTGCACTCTCGCCTAACATGATTAGCCACTGATCCAACTTCTTGCAGTCCGTGATCCAACATTACTGGCTACCGAAATGAACAAAAACCCCCCAAAAATCATTGGCTTGTTGCCTACCAAATTTCTTCTGGTTTTATTAAGTAACTAGCAACTAAGTTGCTTATTTGGAATGTAATGGAGTATCCATTTCTTTGGAAAATGTAAAGTAAAAGTAAAAGTCTACAGAAATAGAAATAGTAAAGTACAGATTTCCAAAAAAGAAAAAAAAAAACACGTAAGTACAGTAACAAAGTATTTCTACTTCATTACTGTACAACACTGGTATAAAGTCATCATGATCATTAATAACTCATAAGTCATGATGATTCAAACACCGTAGTTAATGCATTAATTAACGGAGTGTGCCATCATGAAGTCAGACATGAAATACCATTAATACATGTGAATCAATGACAGTTCATCAGGTAATTCATGCATGAATTCATGATAACTCACGTACCCTTGCTGTAAAGCGTTACTACTAAAATATGTTTACAAAACATTTGTATCTTAACAGATATTGTTGGTAACGTATAAGCAGCAACTAAAAATCCACACAGCAGTGACTGCCTTCTGCTGATAAACTACACGCATTAAAATGCTTTGACTGCTGAGCACATGCGTATAACATTAAGAAGATATAACGCTGGAATGCTGCTGAGCATTGAGACTCAAAAATATTAGGTGTGCTTTAAATAAAAGTGTCTCCTTTCATCTCAAGGAAAATGGCTTGAAGGCATTCCAGGATCAGTTAGGACTCCTATTCTAGGACATTATCCCTGAATAAAGGCAGACAGATCCTGCGGGGGCCTCAGATCCTCTTGTTTTGCAGATAAAACGAAATGTCAGGACAAGCTTAGGTAACGCACATCAGAACATATATCAGCAGCCATTATAGGCAGCAGTGCTTGAAGAATGCAGTTAAAATGGAGAAACAAAGATCAGTGTTTCCTCTCTCGCCTGCAGCTCAGCCATCTCCCAGTCTGCTTTTGAAACAGAACATTTTAAAATGCCTCAAAGAACTGAATCTTGAGGAAAAACAATATATGAGTGGATGCAACATCGATCAATAGTCTTTCTCTGGCTGGTATATGCTCTGCTTATGGATTTTGTGCCTGTGCTCTTTCATTCAGAGCCCAGTCTGTTTCAAGTCTGTCTCCAAATATTTTCCCTTTTTCCTCAAGCTAATAATCTCCTAGATTTTTCCACTTGGAACCGTCTCAGGCTTGTAACAACAGCAGATATACAATTACAGCTACTTAACAAACTTCAATTTCCAGCCCATTACTCCCACCAAGTCCTGTCTTGAGTTGTTTTGGTGATTGTTCCCTCTTTTCTCTGAGCCTTCAGTTAAACTAGACTCTGCTGTCTTCAGACATGGTTTTGCTCTCATACTGTATTATCCTCCTTGCTTTGACCAAAGGGGAGGACACTGGAGGAAGAAATAAAAAATGTTCAAGGCATATTATAACATAAAAGTTTTCTTTTTGTCGTTTTCCTCCCTTCTGAGTTCCAGACAAGAAGATGGATACCATTCCTTTGACAGTGTGCGCAGAGCCAACAGGAAGTGCTTAGCCTGCTGCCTCCTAAAGTCATCAGATAAACTTTCCAACAACGCTGAACGGCCCGATGTGCTAGTTGTGACATGTTTATTTATCACGTTATGGTGTTTTTAGACTCAAGCTAGCACTTTATGTAACTTTAGAATCAAATATGTACTAGAAGCAAACATGGGTGCTAATAAACAGCCAAAGGAGAAATATAAAAAGTGCTAATCTGAGTCTAAAAATGTATAGCGTGATATAAAGTGGTAAATAAACAAGCCACAACAAGCACACTGGGCTGTTTAAAGTGGTTGGACAGTTTATCAGATGACTTTAGATGGAGGCAGGCTAGCACTTCCCATTGACTACCAGTGTTTGAGCTAAGCTAACTAGCGCTTGGCAAGCTCTGCCCGTCTCTTCCTTGTTACTGCACGCACAGTCAAAAGAATTGTATTTATCCTCTTGTCTCGGACTAAGGAGGGAAGCAAATAACAAAAGGACAATAAAAAAGTTGGAGTATCCCTTTAAGTACACGTGTAAGGCTGTGATGTGTCTTCTCGCCTGAAGCTGCTGCCTCCTCTGATCTTGAATTTGAAGATAATATCACCAGCTTTGATGAATCGTGTTTCGAGTAAAGGGAATGAGAAGTCCTGCAGTGCCATGGCCGACCTAAAGTGGTTTGGGCTATAAAGTAAGAAAATATACAGATTAAGTTATAAATGATGGACTGTTAGTTCAGAGAAACCATAACACAAAACTGTCAACATCACTGAACATGATAAATTGGCTAAGCTAGCAAAGTTGGACACGTTTTTACGTACAGTTTGCAATTATACTTACTGCCTTTACTCTTTTAAAAACGGTCATATATTATTGGTTGTCTCTCTCTCTCTTCCTCTCTCTCGCTCCCCCTTAAAATTACCGTAATGATTACAAAAGACGGCGAGTATGAAAATCGTAGGTTGTCCAGCGAGCCAACTTCACCCCGAGAGACGCCAACGGGACCGTCAATCAAACGTTTGACTCGCCTCCAGATTGGCTTGACACGGCGAATTCCCGCCTAGTCTTCTTCCAATCAGCGGCGTCAGAACAAGTGTCGCCATGGTGCCGGCTGTCATGTGACTATCAATGGACCACGTGTGGCAGCGCGCGCTGTACAACGGCTGAAGTTACAAGGTAGGTTTGAACTGAACCCAAGCATTTTATCTTCAGTTTGTGAATGTTACAGCTTCAAAATAAGTCATCTGACGGAGCTCACAAAGTCAGATGAAAATTTGCATTGTCTTTAACTGTGATTTGACATCTTTATTTAACGTGTGGCTGCTATAATTTGCTAGATTGTAATAAATAAACAGTGACGTTTCTACATTTCAGTGAGTAATGCGCCATCAGAGATGACACATGCCAGTGTTTTAACATCTAATATGTTGAGACGTTCAGTTTGTTTTAAGCAAACCTTATTGAAACAATGCTACATAGCTTTGAGATGCTCCATAACTGCATAATTGAGCCTTCACAGCAACCATGTCCTTGTAAACAGTATGTTCTAGCATTCAAAGAGTGTATATTACACAATATTTTTATATAATGTTTGTTCTAATTGCATCGTAGTGTCCAACTGCTTCACTATAACAACATTTGTACCTATTTGCTGCATTACAGTACTAACCTGTGCAACTTGTGGGCTTCTCCGTCTACAGTGGTTTGGCATCAGCCCCATTATTTGCTACTGAATAAAATCTGTCAGATTTCTCTCTTTTTTCCTGTTTTTCAGATTGGCCAAACTGCACAAAAAAGAAGTGCCTTTCAGAAGAGATGCCGTCCTCCCTGACTATCCCATCAGTCCTGCTAAACACAGGGGTTCAGATGCCGCTCCTGGGTTTGGGGACCTACAAACTGTTGGCTCTGGAAGACGTCTACCGGGCCGTGGACGCAGCGCTGGCTGCAGGTTATCGGGCCTTTGACAGTGCAGCCGTCTACCGCAATGAAGCCGACCTGGGCCGAGCTCTGAAGGAGCTCCTGCCCAAACACGGCTTAACCCGAGAGGATGTGTTTATAACCAGGTGGTGTATAGATGCTCGTTTGTTTTTCAGAAACGTACAGCATGTCAGTAACTGACAATTATGATCATGCACGTCATCTTTTTTTAAAGGAGTAATGGTTTTATGAAAACAAGCTTTGTAATTTTTTTCTTTATGCGATTTTTGTGGCTGATTAAAATTACATTACAAGCATTTCTCACTGCAGTAAGCTTGGCCCTAAGGATCAGGGTGAGAGAGCCATGGAAGGAGCCCTGCACAGCCTGTCACAGCTGGACTTGGGTTACATTGACCTCTACCTGATCCACTGGCCTGGCACAGAGGATCTGCTGGTGTCTGACCAACGCAACCCAGGTAAGAGAGCTCATATGATGACTGTTTGTTACCTTAAAACTGTCTGTGCATCTGCAGCATGTGTGAACATTTATGTGAAAAATTTAAAAAAAATAACTTTTCACTTTGTCTAGAACATGAGGTGTTTTGCAAGTAAATACTCCGCGTGTAGCTGGTCTTGAGTAACACTGATGATGGAGTCCTGATAAATATTTGATTCCAGTTAACCGAGCTCAGAGTTGGGCCACACTGGAGGAGCTGCATGCTCAGGGGAAGCTGAAGGCCATAGGAGTGTCCAACTACACACCAGCACACATGAGAGAACTGATGCAGAGCTGCAAAATCCCTCCTGCAGTGCTACAGGTAGAATGCATGAGAGTGAAAGAGGAAAAAAGGCTAAAATATATTTATTGTTACACAAAATCAGAAACACAAGTTTTACAGTATGCGCTTATTTTTTCTACTTTCAGGTAGAGTTTCACCCAAAGCTGTGCCAGACAGAGCTGAGGAGTGTGTGTGAAGAGTATGGAGTGTGTTTTCAAGCGTTCTCCTCCTTAGGGACAGGAGCACTGGTCACCGACCCTGTGGTGATGGAGGTGGCAAAGAGCTGTGAACGCACACCTGCACAGGTAAACACCGAACAAAGCATCTTGATTAATGCCATTTTAGTTCAGCCTCACCTACTCTGTGCTAAACAAATTACATTTTGAGCACAAATACTAAAGTCTGTCATTCCCCTCCAGGTCCTGTTGCGCTGGGCCGTGCAGCAGGGCGTCCCGGTGATCCCCAAGTCGTCAAATCCAGACAGAATGAAGGACAACGCCAGACTTTTTGACTTCACACTGAGTGACACAGACATGGACAGACTGTCAGCTTTGGACTGTGGGCACATGTACGACCACGATCCATCAGAAGTGGTTTGAAAGACCAGTTGTGGAGCAAATACGTCCCTGTGAAGTTAGGATTTAAAATAAGGGGGAAGTCCCACCACCCTTACCAATGTTCACATACCCCTAATATTTAAACTAGATTACACACTTAATCCCCAAAACACCACTGAACACTTGCTTTATAATATCAGAGAATCAAGTATTTGGTGAAGTAGTTCCTACATTAAGTATGTGACTTCAAGATGGTCAGATACCTGGAGGTGAATTGCTGTGAATGTCCTTGTATTAAATACATGAAAACAGAAAAGGGCTCGTAAATTGTATTTTAATGCTTTTCCCTCTGTGTGATTTACTCAGATTTCTGTAGCATATTTTACAACAAGCATGATTTTGACAGATAGTCATTCTTATTGAGTATGGGTAAACATCCTCCCACTTGGTTCACAGACTTTTAGCCTTTTTGACAGGTCCTCCATCCTTCCTGTGATCCTCCTTGTTCTTTTTTTTGTTTTATTGGTGGGTGTAATTTGATTGAATGCCTTCGCATTAGTAGATGTAGATGTTGCAGCTCATGTTCTACATGCTGCCACCTGCTGTACTGAAGGGGAATGTAGCAAGTACATCAAATCAGCCAGGCAGTTATGCCACTGTCAGTGTTCCCAACAACTGTTTTTTATTTTTTAAAATGAAAAACAGGAGGCTCATAAGTTCAAGTAATCATATCGGCAATCAGTGGGAGAGAAGGGTAAAAAATGTGAGAATCGTTGGACAAACGGGAGGGCTGAACAGTCGGCGAATATTGTCTTCTATGGTGCCTCGTGCATTTTGCTGTAATTCAGTTCAAATGACATGTTTTGGAACATTGGCTAAAAATTTGCAATATTTATTATAAGCTCTTAGCCCGAGAGACATCAGGAGCCAATGCAGTAAGTTCCTTGAAGTGTGTTGCCTAAGCTTAATTATATTCTCTCTCTTTCTATGTGTGTATATATATTACAGTGTTGGGGAGTACTAGTTACATGTAATGAAATTATGTCATTTAATTACAAAATAAATGTAACTAATGTGTTACAGTTACTGAAATAATGTGCAATTAAACTACAATTACTTTTGAAAATGTTGATTACGAAGAGGGTTACACCTGACTACTTCAAAAAGCTTAGGCTATATGTTAAAAATGATTCATTTTGTTGCTTTGCATGTATTTTAATGTGCACAATTCCTTCTTTTGCCGTCTCCAGTCAAAGCCGTGTAGTAAAGTACGATGCTGATCTGATGCTTTTGTTTCGTTCTCTTGTTTGAATTTGCAGCGTCCCACATCTGACAATTAAATCAATCCACACTGGTGCTCAAAGCTACCGTGCCACCATGTCTATGGATAAAAATGTGCTGGAATATATAAATAAACATTGTATTCAGAAATCAGAAAAGGGCTTGAGCATAACAGTGCAATGCAAAATGTATTTACCAACTGATAAAATGCTATCAACATTAAAAGTTTCCACGTCAAGCCTGAGGAAACATCAGCAGGTATGTCACCTCTACAGTAACTGTCATATTAAATAAAGTACAGCATGCTACTGTTGAGTGTTACTGTGAGGTCAACACTGTGTGGTTTATACGTTTGAAACTGGTTAACAGTTGAAAACACTCCTTAGAAATTTAGAAAAGTAATCAAAAGTAACAAGTTACAACACTTTGATAAAGTAACTGAAATAGTGACATTACTCATTACATTTTATATATAGTTACCAGTTATCTGTAACCTACATTTCCAAATGTACCTTCCCAGCCCTGTTGAGAACCAATAATATATCCACGTTGGTACCACGTGGTGTCTCTGTGTCTTCAGGGATCAAGATTCTCTGTTGAGATGGTTGTTTTCTATAGGACCTTTCATAAATGTAGTGCATGGTACAGGTATCATGCTGGCTGTGACAAAAAAGTATATGAAATTCGTGACTATATACACAAATCTTATAGATTAAATTTCAGCACTATTGGACAAAATGCCCTGGTGCTGTGTTAGTCATACAGGTGGAGAACTTCTTTGCCTTCCTCTGATCTCATCTCTGTTTCCAACCCTGTTATGTTGCTTTGCTGCCCGTGACATTACTTTTTCATCACCACCCCACTGTATTTGCATGCTGCTCACAGAAATCTGTAGGTGTGAAAAAAAAAAAATCACCATGGTCTGTGAAGCCCATCTTTGTATTTCCGTTATCTGATATAATCCATGCTATTCCGTGCTGCTTCTCCTCCTCCTATAGCTGCAACCATCTCTCTCTGTCTCTCTCTCTCTCTCTCTGTAATGTGATCCAGTGATTAGTATTCTGCTCAGGCGTTAGGATGGAAAGCAGAGTGGCTGCCGAGAGGTGTCCTGAATCACATCACTCATATTCCACTGAGTGTGTGTGTATGTGTGTGTGTGTGTGTGTGTGTGTTTCAAAGAGTGAGCGTGAGAGAGTGAACCAAATCAATCTTATATCACCGACCGGCCACTAAGTGCCGCGTGTGTAACCGTCACTCTGCATTGTTTAAACACACATTTACCATCTAACTGAGCTGCTGAACTGCCATTTGTCAGTTTCCCCCTTCATGGTGTGAGTGCATGTGTTGCATTTGTGCGCGTGTGATTGCGCACATGCCAAGGTCAACCGCGCCACACCTCTCCTGGCTGGTAAACGCAGACGGTCCTTTCACATGCTGAATGTAACACAGTAAATCTGCAGATGGGGTCTATCTTTTGTGATCTGTTTAACTCACAAAACACGACTGATATTCTGTTTGATTTATGTTTCTCTTATCTGATATAAGCCGTAATCATCACACATCTGCACGTGTGTAGCCTCCTATGTGCTAATTGTTCATCTGGTCAGGTAAATCTACTAAACAAAAATAATCTCTTTTTTTTATTCAGGAGAGTTGGAGCTTAATTGTGTTGTTTAATCATGAGTGTTATTATTCTATAAAATACAGGAATTAGAAATAAAATGTTTTATAGCCTTTAAACAACAGTGTGAAACACAAACGGGCTGGAGCTGGAAAACCTCCTGACAGGCCGACAAGGGCATAAATTAAACCTTCAGTCTGACTTCTCTGCCTGGGTATGTAGTTATTTTTTGAGGAGAAACTCAGCAGGGTTGAGAAATACACTTTTCTAGGCCACACCACACAAACTGTTCCATGGCCGCACCCAGCTGAATGTATGTATTTGATTCAGTTCATGGCCACACTGTGCACTGCTGGGAAACTCAGGCCATCCTACAGAGGAAATAAAAGGACGTTTGTGCAGGCAGCTCATTGTGACTCCCCTGAGACCCGGAGGATAAAAGGTTTTTACGTGTTTCTTTATTTTACATAATGTATGTAATTTCCTCTTTTTTAATATTTTTTTCCCATAGTAATGGACATCAGGTCCATCTTTTTTTTTTTTTTTTCAGAAAAAGTACATCACAAGGTGTCATTTTAGTAATAACAAATTATCATTTGCTCTGCATCTCATTTCATTCTTTCTCATTCGTTGCAGACTAAAAACAAATATGAAGACACATTTCTGTCATTTCAACAACCACAAACTCATAGCCAATAATCTCTGGAACTGCTGGAATTAGACAAAACACATGAAATGATGGTACATGATGACGCAGCTCACAGTTTATGACACTTACAGAAAGACGTCACACTTCACAAACATCTCCCTCTTGCACCTTGACGAATTTACTGCCTCCACCATTTTGGAAAATGAAGCACACCAAACCGGATCACCTTCTTGTCGTGCTGTGGCTCAGCAGAGCTCTTGTACTCTTCATTCTCACAAGTGCAAACCTTCTCCTCACCAATTGCTCATCCGAACAGGTCGCCATTGGTCCTGGCAGGTCTATTCAGCCTTGTTGTGTCTTGTTCATAGGAGAGGCCTGACTCTCTACAGTGCATTATGGTAAACACATCGGCCGTCTTAATGGACTGGCACATTTTGAGGAGTCTGTCCCTGGTCATCAAGTTCATAAAGAAACATTTGACTTTGCCGCCCAGTACATGCAAATCCTTTGGTTTTGAAGACCATGTACATCTACATACAAGCCATTTTCCTTTGCTTACAAGTTTAAGATAACTTTTCAGGGGGGGCCTATTTTTAAAGAAAAGAACATAAGGATACGCAAACCAAAGTTGCTGATGCAGAGAGAGAGGAGTTTCTGCAGTTTTTGGCAGAACCTTTTTTTTTTCAAGCCGGAGTTCACCAACGTTTAGAATAACTGTAACATGCAAAACAGAAAACTGGATTGCTTGCGTTAGATTTAGTAGCTTTCTTGCTGAAAGTGTTAAATGGATGTTTTAGATAGTTTTGATTCTCTCAGGAGTGAACCTCTACAGACCACCAGCAAATGGGAATGCACATTTTAGAAATGACCTGTTTACCATGGAGGAACACTAAAAGGAAAAAAAATGCTCTTTAATTTAAGACATCTAAAGATGAGTAATTGATTAACAAAACAGAATTTTGTAGTGAAATATCACTTTAAACAATATTAAAGGTATCTCAAAGTTCGATTTACCACCCCTTGAATCTGTGTTGAAAAGCTTAAACTTTAAAACTCTTTATAATGTGTCATTTCAAATTCAAAATGGTCATTTGGTGTTGATAAATTCCAATAGGCTTCTTCTCTTCTTCTCTTTTTCTCCTCATTGACTGACAGCTTATCGTCTGAAATTGCTGAATTGTTAAAAATTGTTAGAAATCAAAAGAATCCCACTGTTTCCTTCAAAGAGCCAAAGTTATAACATGTATATTGAAAGGCTTAAAATCAACATACACATCTAAGTGATAGTTGAGATCAACATAAATAGAAAAGAACATCTTTATGATATGTTTATAGATATTTTGGTGGAGTTCCTACAGAAGATATGTTCTGTTTATGTCCTTTTGGCAGCAGGATTCGAAAAAAAAGATTGGTGCTTAGAAGTCTCAGGCTTGTGTCCTCTATGCAGGGCAAATTGCAGGTCTTAGGAGAATATTTACATTTTCAGGCAACGTAACTTAAAACAAATACACCTAGGCTATTTAACCCAAACCCTGATACGCATAGTGCCTAAACCAAACAGTGACTGTTTCACAACATTGAATATAAGCAGCTGGATGTAATCCCAGTTTTATGAGTATGTGCTCATTTCACCAGTACTTTCCAATGGTCACTGTTTTACCACAATCAAAGGCATACAGCTTATCCTGTTCCATTAAGCCAAAATCATACTTATTAGCATCTTTTTTTCCTTTTTTAAAAACTTTGTTGAAGGAATGTATCATTTTCATTAAAACAGCAAATTTGTCAAATTTGCAGTAATTATACAAACAGACCTAAAACAACAAGCCAAACATAATGCACTAACTGGACTCCAAAACACAGCAAAAGCAAGACACATAAATTTATGTAAGCTAGCTAATGAAGAAGCCACAGCTAGCTTTACTTAAGTTTTACTCTTTGATTTAATCTGTAAATTAAAAGCATTCCTTTCTTGTAACCTTACTGCCATGTCAGCTTTAGCTGTAGTGGAATCTATTCAATATGGTGTGATTAAGATACTTTTAAATTACATAACTGTATCTATCAAATTAATGTACTATACAGATTTTAATATGATGGAAAGCATAACAGCTTACAAAAGAGAAACATTTATTTCTTGTCAACAGTGAAAATGTAATGAAAAGACCATGTTTTGGTATAGACACACTGTTGTTTTGTGATTGTAATCTAAAGGCAGAATACAGTTTTTGCATTTTCCAGGTATTATATAGGTACTGTGGCAGCAATTTTTAGGTGTAAAATACAGTAATGGGGCTAAAAAGGCATAAAAAGTTGTGAGAAAACTTTTTATCTTTCCAGTCGTGAGCCGTCTTTAACTTAAAAGCCTGTATTCATCAACAGTACTGCTTCCATCCCATACATGCTCTGTGCTGGTTAAAGAGCAGATTACTTAATGTAACAAAGAAATATAGTGAACCGCAAAATTTATTAACTCAAAGAAAGAAAATTCAGTTCAATTTATTGAATTATTTTCCCTCCAAAAATTTTTTTGACAGTTACGGTGTGTTCCACATGTCAAATACTATCATCTCCAACCATTATGACCCTTTGGAAAAAGTAGCTAGCAATATTGATGATTTGCTTTAGTAACACAACACGTCTGCCCGCTTTTGAAATCGCGAATGTCTGTTATCTGATTACTGTTTTCTTACAGTAAATGGGCTGTAACAAATTCCAGTTAACCGTTCCTGACAGCAGCCTCTGGCATAATGACACTGTGCTGCCAAATTCTGCCTGTGTGAACAAAAATAGCAGAAATTTCCCGAAATGCCACACCACTGTAAAGATATAGCAATAACAAATAGGCCTATAATGAATGGTAACTTGTCCACAAGGCATGCTTTACTAAAAGGTAAAGACGCAAAGAGATGCATACAGGTAGAGGGATAAAAATAAAGAATGTGTGTGTGTAACTGGGGTGGGTGGCCCAGGGCAAGGGGTGTGTGTGTGTGTGTGTGTGTGCATGCATTAAAATAGGGGATTTTCTTGTCAGAGTAGCAGGGTTGGGGATTAGTTTAGGATCTGACTGAGACAGAGGAGAGGAGGGCTGGCCACATAAAGAGATGACGGGGCAAATATGAGCACATACATCAATATCAGCACCGAGCACATTATAGCGGCGCGCAGCAGGGCGAAACACATACTGTAGACAGCCGAGGAGATTTTCTTTGTTTATGCATGACTGGAGAGAAGGAAATTAATATCAGTGAATTGAATCCGCTCCTATGGAAGATCTCTATGCTCCCCCAAACCCTCAGACTCACACGCCAAAAGAGATGCGAGTTACGCACACACAAATGCACACACACACACACACCCTGCTGGAAGACAGGCACTAAAATAACCTCTGTTCCAGCTGGTGGACTGCTGAGGCTCCTGCTGGGCTATTTTAATGGGGAAAATTAGCCAAGCAGAAAGGTGGATCCTGTTTGTTATGCTCCACTGTCCCCCTTCCACACAGTCGGCCAAGGAGGCATCCTCTGTTGTACTCTCTCTCTCTGTCTCTCTGAGCTCTCTTGACATTGTGTATCTCCAACAGCTGCTGCTGCATCCATACCCCAGACAGACACATACATGAAGGACTGTATATCACAAACACATACACATACCAACAGCAGTAATGCTAAACATGCTGTGTCTAAGTCCAAATCAAAAACGCCAGTGGATATATATTTTTTTAAATTCAACCAGCGTTAACATCCTCATCTCATTTACCCCAACCTGCTCCTGCAAGTGTGCTCACCAGCAACTACACGCATCCCACCCACACGAGGATGCCAAAACAAAAGTGAGAAAAAGGAAAGACGAGGGGGGTAAAGGTGCAAACAAACGGGAGCTTTGCGTGATGAGGGAGTCAGTATGTGGGAGAAACGAGAGTGAGAGGTGAAAGAGTGAAGGATGAGAGGAGGATATGCAGAGGGGTGAAAAGCGTCTTTGTTCTGGATGCCCTTGAGACAGCTGACATCGCCACAATAAGACCTTCTTTCAGAGGGAAAGAGAGGGAGTCAGAGCGAGCGGGAGGGAGGAGGCAGGGAGCAGGATTTAGTCCTTTTGGCATACTGAACTGGTAGTAGTAGAGATAGTAGTAGAGGTAGTAGTGTCACTTTTATGTGTCAGAGTGTGCTTGTGTGTGTGAGTCTGTGTGTGTGCTAGTTTGAGTTTTTTTAAAGGAACTGCTGGTTTTATGTATCATTCCTGTCTGGTATAACAATAACACTGTACTCACCAAGTTGGCACGCATGAGCATCAACCTCGATTTCTTCCTCAAACTCAGTTTTTCCTTTTACATCAGTTTGATGCTCATGCATGCTCACTTTGCTAATGTCTCCACAAACAGCACTGAAATGAATGAGAGAATTTGTATTTTTGTCATAAGGCCTGATTTGATCTGAACAAAATACAGCCTTTAAGAAAAACAACAAAACAAAAACTACAACATATCATCAGATTTTATGAGTAGGTGGCTGCAGTGCATCAGTTTAATCACTCCCTTTTAACATTCAGTGCTGAGTTCACTCAGGAACACTGACTATCACTTAGAGCCCAAACTCTGATTTAACAGTTTGACAGACTGAGGAACAAAACAGTTCTGCAGTCTGTTCAGTAAAGCCTGTGGGACTCCTCTGTTTGATGGAAAAAGCCGATTTTCTTCAAATAAAATAGAGGAGTCGGGCGCAATATTACCTGCCAGAGACAACATTCTTTTAGTATTTGTAGCTTGGAAACTTGACTCAAGCGTTTGACCCACAGTCTTTGAGCAGATATGTAGCAGTCTAGGCAGCAGAGCTTCAAGCCGAACAGAGAGACAGCTGTACCATGCACTGACTCCATACTGCACAACACTCTGACTCTCTATTACAGATGGAAAAACAAACAAAAAAAGTCTGTCTGTTTGCTGCAAATAACTTAAGTCTCTTAAAGTAAATAAAACAGAAAATATATTGTTCTAACTCATAACCTATCTCTCCACACACATATGTATATATATATGTGTGTGTGTCTGTGGGATACGGCAGCATTCACACAGATGCCCAAATATTTGTAGGAGCATAATTGTTCAATCTGTGTGTTGTGAACAGTAAATGGTGGAAGATGCAACTTCACTTTGTAGACCAAAATTCATTTTTTGTGCTTTCTTCGGATAAATAT
>JAPXVT010000029.1:7433100-7443475 GCA_029823135.1 Acanthurus reversus
CATGATGCATTTGAGGATTAACGTAACATCCAGTTGTAAATTCTGTTGCGGAGAACGGCAAAAAGTTAAAGCATGTTAACTTTTGTCGGCAATGACATCTGCTGTTACCGTTGCCGGCAATCTCTGTCAACCTCATCAAATATCACCATCTTGCTCTCATTAGAGGTGCTCCGATCTGGATTTTTGGGCCTGATCCTGATGCCTGATTTTTTTTCCTCAGGATCGGCCAATTCTGATATTGACACCGATTTAAAAAAAAAGGGGAAAATGTTTACCCTACAGATACTGTTACTACAATATCTGTACTGTCTGTCTCTTCTCAGAATGCAAACTGCATTTTTTGGGTCTTTCTTGGACAAAGTATGAAACTGCCAAACAGACAACATGACAGGACATGTGCTTCTTGTTTATGTTTCACACCAGTTCCGTGTTGTAAGGTAGGCCGGCGCTATGGTGCCTCCCACAATGCAGAGCGATTCCTTATTCCTTATTCAAACTGCACATTGATTTGGACAGAAACGGCGCAGCTCACCCATAAAAGATCGGTTTTCCGGATCAGGTAATTTGGCAACAGTCGATCGAGTCATTTGGAGTGAAAATCGGCTGATTTAAATCACTGGCTGATCGATTGGAGCACCTCTAGCTCTCATCCACTTAAATTACATCCGGTTTGCCATCTACCATGTGCCTGATTCCATGTGAATGCAGCATAAGTATGATGGCATATATTTTTGTTAGCAATGTCAGTGTCCCTTTGATTGGCTGGTTCTGTTGTCTGTATTGGTGCTACCACTAGGAGTCGCCGCAGTTTGCAAAACTTGCTAAAACTTTAACCCTTATGCACTGTATGTGCATAGAATTACAGTATATGATTTGTTAACTTTATCACAGTCAAACATTTGTGGGTGAGTGGTCCTTGATTGAGGTGAAATCTCTGTGTCACAATCTGTTTTGATGACCTGCTGCTCACATTCACATTGTATCTCAAGTAGAAAGCTTAAAAACTGGGGCATTTCTATGTCATAAGAAATTCATTATGACAAATTCCTAAGAGCTACTGAGACCATCCTTCTGTAAGTATTTGTTCTCGAGTTGAAGTTAATTCCCGGGTGTACGTATCCGGGATGGCAGCTCTCTAGAAATGAATTACTTCCGCTCCATTCACCGAACGCATGCTCAACCTCTCCTGAGAAACTATCTTCATCTTTGAATCTTTGAATTTCCCCCATTTTGCTGTTTTTTTTCTGTCTAGTTTGTCTCCCCTGTTGCTGTGTTTTTGTTTTGTTTTGGTTTTTGTGATTTTTTTGGCACGCTTTTTTATCTAATAAAGAAAAAAAGTAGGACGAGCATTGCCTTAAATATTAAAAGCCATTTAGCTGCCTCTGCTGCAGAGTGCTGGTATTGTGCATGCTGGCTCACTGTCACACTGTCATGGCTTACTAGGACATTTGAATAATTTTATTAGTACCACCTGCGCTCTCCCTACTATGACAAGTCAAAATGTCTTCTGTGAAAAAGGCCTATTATGTATTGAAAACGCAATGTGCATTAACTTACTACTATAAACTCATTTTTTTCCACATCTTTCTGGGTCAAAGTCTTGATTTAGAAGTGGCGTGCACCTTTGACTCTCACCTAGAAGAAGCCTTTATGGCCCAAATCATGGAAAACCACTCTGAAAAACCATCACAGAGCTGGATCATACGTGCAGATTACTTGTTTTCATATTTGGCAGCCTGGGGCAAACTTGCAGTTTGGTCTTAAGAGGGTTTCAACAATGTTGCATGACCAAAAAGGGAGCTACATGACTTGCTGTGCTGTCTGTGTTGTCACTGGCAACCATCATATACAGAGGAGAAGCTGCCTCTTACATCCCTGAGAGCTGCTTTATGTTTTGCATTGGAAAGACCTACACCGTCGGTCTACAGTTTTCTTTATGCAAATCTAATATTTATGTCCTTGTACTGTTTGCTTTTATATGGACTTTCTTAAATTGTTAGAATTCGGTGTATGTGTGAGTGTGTGTGCTTGTGTTAGTGAGTTAGCCCAGGCAGACTTTTAGCAGTTACGGTTTGGAGAGGACGCAGCAGGGGTCAAATGGTTTAAGTGCTGTTTTAACAGACTGGAATTTCGCCTGCTGTGGAGGTCCCATCTCTGTCTACTTCTACCCCCATTCCCCCCTCCCCCTTGCCCATGCAGGCAGCAGTGGGCTGTAATCACTAAATTACTGTTTTCACTCTCAGCTCCAGTCACCACACTGCACAGCTCCCCCGCCTTGCTCTCCCTCTCCTGCACTCTTTCTCTCCATCTCTCTCTCTTTGTCCTATTTCCTTCGCTGTCCCCCGTCCCTCTCCCTCGTCCCTCTCTTTCCACCCGGTCTTCATTATTTATTGTGAAGCCGTCTTACTGTAAGCTGCCTTCAGAAGAGGAAGACTGCGAGCGAGAGAGAGATGAAGATAGAGAAAGGGCCTGGGGATGGAGGTAGTGAGGGGGGTGAGGATGGAAAGTTTGGAATATGAAATGAATTTGCCTAATGCACTGCTGATGAAATGATGAAACACTGGGCCCTCTAAATGAGAATGCTGCCTGCCTCGCCATCACTCACGCTCTGTGTCTGTTTATCCATTCTGTCCACACTAAAATGGAGCCTCCTCCTCAGACATACAGTAAAACACCACATTTTTTAAAGTCTGGAAACCTCCTCCTTGGGGAGCTATTGTCAGCACCAGCTACGTATTTGTCACCCCAGCTGCGCCGGCTGTGAACAAATATAATTCACTTGAAATTTGGACTGAGTTTCCATGACATCAGAAGCGAGGCATCCTGTCCTCCCGGACGACCTGATGACAAATGAATCTACGCGTCCTTGAGTCGCGCTGAGGTACGAGGCCATGCTGGCTTTCCTCTGTCTTCTCCTTCCCCTGTAGCGCGGGAGAGGGGAGAGAGGTGAGGAGAGAGGAAGAGCGAGGAGAGGAGAGGTTGTCATGGGAACAGACATGGAGAGCCCCATGTGAGTGAAGAGGCTTGAGACAAAATGACAGAATAGCGACGCGAGTGAACGTGGGAGAGGCTGCACAGTCAGATAGATATAAAAAAAAGAGAACAAACACAACATGGCAACTCTGTGGAAATAACTCTCTTGTTTGTGATTTGGTGTTTAAATGAGTGCCGACTGCACTGCAAGAAAAAATATTACAAATAAGTTGTTCTCTTCTCCTCGTAACAACATAAACTGTGTGCTTGTTTGTTTTTCTGTGAGGCAGGAAAAGATCTGATGCGTAGTCGTTGCAGGTTGTACTCCAAGATCCCCTCATCTTCCTTTAACTACACTTCAATGAAAAGGTGCTCGAATTGAGTCATTTTCTTTTTCTCTCTGTCCTTTTATCCCTTTAGCCGGTCCCTACCAGCCCCACCAGCACCTCCCCTACACCCGGTGGGAATTTGGGCATGTCCAAAATGGACGCCCCCAGCATGCAGGACGTCTATATCCTCTCTCCCGTCTCTGGACTCTACAGCACCAGGTCAGATGCTTGCACGCACAGATGTCTGATGATTATGTTGATTATTATGATCCTGTTGATGACACTGATGATGGCGCTGATGACAGCGATCATGACAACTCTGCTCACCCCAGGGAGGAGCTGGGTCTGATGTCATGCGACGACATCAGCCGCTACAGCGTGAGCTCCCAGTCCGGTTCCAAAGGTTCAGAGGCAGTCAGCTACTACCTGGACCAGGACAGCGGCCAGTTCTTCTCCCTGTTGGAGGGAGACGGACCCCCAGGGCCAGATTATGACAGGGGCCGGAATACAGGGGTTCGCCGGCGGGACAAGACCCCCACTCATGGTAAGACGAAGAGTGCAACTCTGCAGTGCGAGTGAGGCAGTAATGGTTGTGTTTGCCCTGTCAACCAGCATGTTCTTTTTTCATCAGTTTTCTCAGAACTCTTTATGTGTTCATCACTCGCTTCATGGCACCGCTTCTTTGTGTCTTTACCTCACGTGCACACGTCCCAAAAACACTGATCACATGCCAAAGGGTCCGTCCACAAACACTGTGTCCAGCTCCCTGTCTTCCCCACCACCTGTGTCACTCTTGTCTAAGACAGCTCCCCAGACATCCTCTCCCCCCTCTTGGGAGACTCTCAAGGGGCCTATAATGTGCAAGGCGAGGGTCATGTGACCGGTGAATGCTTTGGAGGACGATTTTATAGTTGGCTTTCTAGATGTCGAACACATAAAAGCTACCCCACTGTAAGCAGGTAGTCAGTGGAGTAGAGCCTAACACTGCTGCTCTCGAACGTTAGAAATGAAAAATCTTTGAATTTTGAAAACCATATTTAAAATCGTGTTACATAATGCTTTTGCATTGATGAAGGGGCAAAAGGTGTCACTCGTTGTGTTAAAGCCATTCAGAATTATTCCTCACGCCCGGCACTGCAAAGCTTTTTGGCTCCTTTTTGCTCATTGTTTTTGTTTCCGGTTGCTAACAGTGTTTTCATCTGCAGCAGGCTGCTGTTTTAAACAAAAAAATGCTCTGATGAACTGACTGTATGTTACCTGAATAGCAACAGAAGGCAACTCAGTTACTAGCTGGTTAACACTGTGAGCATTCGGCTGCTAAGAAAGCAGATTTTGCCCTCAAGAGCTGATGGAGACCAAAGCAGAGCTCATGAGAAAATGAATATTAGGCTTACACTTGCAGAGTGGCAACAACCA
The DNA here is from genome assembly GCA_029823135.1 of Acanthurus reversus. Lineage (NCBI taxonomy): Eukaryota > Metazoa > Chordata > Actinopteri > Acanthuriformes > Acanthuridae > Acanthurus > Acanthurus reversus. The sequence continues at coordinate 7,437,819 of JAPXVT010000029.1, forward strand.
TGACTTGGAAAAATGCTAATTTTCTTTTTTCTGCTTCGATGATTAGGACGGATCCTAGGTGACTGTTTGATAACTCCTTCACTATAACTTTTTAATGTGACATTTGACAGCCCAGTCTCACACCAGAGTGTACAATCGATGCAATCGACATTTGGCCTTGCCAAGGTGCGCAAAGCACACCCGTGTATGAAGATACAGTACCAGGATGGGCCATAACGACGGAAGCAAAGGACGACTGTTGTAAAAAGAGCAACTAAGTCTGTACAGGGAGGAGCTTTGGGTGGATGCATGTGTCCAACACAGCACTTTCACCCAGGAGGCCAGGGTTTGTGTCCTGTGTGAACCCAAGAGACAGCCTCGACTTATTTTAAGTCATGTACGAAGGATATGTTAACCAACATAACCAACTTAAAGTCCCTTGAGGAACAGTTTGTGCTGATTGTAGCGGCATGTGTGGAACAAAATAGGTACTGCTTACTGTTGTAAAGATCTTGTCTAGAGCGAGCATTTGTTTTGGAAGAGAGTGAAAGAAACGTATTTGCACAATAACTGTTTGGCCATAAACACAAAATATTGAAATTGTCTAGACAAAAATACCCTACTGCTTCCAACCATAGACATAAAAAAAAGAAGAGAAACACTTCTTAATTTACATAACTATTCTATGTATTTTGACTCGATTTCTGATCTTTCCCTAGATGTAACCAAATTGTTCTGATGCCTACACCAAACCAAATTACGTAGCCCAGGAGGTGACATCAAAATTTATTTATTTTTTTAAAATGCACCTGCGTTTTCTATTTCACGAACCCGCGTTTTGTGAATGCGGTGTGCAATTTAATAATTTACACACTTTTTATTTGTATTTTCTGTTTTATAAAAGGTGTGCAATTTATAAAATAGGCGAAAATAGAAAGCGTGCATGCAAATTACTGAATCGCGCATGTGGTTTAATAGAGAGGCGCATCTATTCACTAAAACGTGCATGTGATTTATAAAATGGTTACACAAAATAAAAGTGTGCATGCATTAAAAGAGAAAAAAACATATCCATGTCACTTCCTGTGCTCCGTACCAAACTGCAACCTCCACCTAAAATTTGTTTTGAAAATTTGAAATACCAGAATAAATCAAATTTTGGCATAGAAATGTGTGCCAATGGGAGCCAAAAAACAAAGGCTTTTGTTGGTGGGAACAATAGTTGAATAGTTTGCACTTGGATTGTGAGTAATATGTGGGTGATGTGTATCGAATATGCTGTATTTAAAAGAAATTACACTAAAAGTTAAAAAAACTTGTATACTTATTACAGGCTAAGTCACTATATGCACATGTTGCTGAAATTACAGCTGATGTAATAAACATTTAAAATCTCATAACTTCAGTTCGTGACCCATTTGTTTTAACTTTTATTACAAATTTTTTAAGAACAAGCATAGCAGATTTAATGTTGCTGGAACTTAGGACAGATTTACCATCAGCATAAGTGCTTAAAATTTCATAATCCATCACATCAAATTATCCCCTTCACAATTTTAGGTAACACTTTCTATGAAGCCTGTCTACAATGCATTATAACCCATTATGAACATATATAACACATTATGAACACACTTATAATGCATTATATGTAGTTATGGTTATGATGAGGGTTAGACTTAGGGTTAGGGTTGACCCTTATCCTGCTTATAACTATGATAATACAGCACTATATGTGCATTATAACACTTTACATGTATGTTTGCATTACAGATGCAACTTTGAGTAAAATGTTACCCAATGTTAATACTGCTCCTTAAGTTCTTCAGATAATTCTGTAGCCATTTGTTGATATTCTGCACTGGTTACATGTATGTAGATGTTTGTTTTTTAAGTTTTTGAGAGAGAGAGTGAATGTGTATGTTAGCAGTCTGAAATGTAGAAAGCGATTCATATCAGCGCGGACGTTTAATGTTTAAAGCATTCTCTGTTCTCTCGCCTGTCGTCACCTATAAGATGGTTTATTATTCCGTTCCGTGGAGTAATTTACACTCGCATTACGAAGGTCTCCGTGTCAGTTCCCACATTCCATCGTTTCAGGCAACGTGTCAGACTTTGCTCCAGATTACACGCCCATTAAAGCAATAACAGCTTCCTACATGAAGACCAGTCATTATTTTCTCTATGACGGCTTTCTTGTGGTCTCTTTTTCCGGCATGCCATCTCAAAACTGCTTGCTTTTTTATGTTATCACACACAAAGTGACAGCCACGCTTATGCACTTACAAACTCTGGAGTTTGTTTGTTCTTGGCTTTGTGTTTTATATAACTTTTAATATTTTAATATGTGTCCTTTGTTTTCTTGGAAGAAAAGTTCCTTGTGACAAAGCAGCTATAGCAGTTAGCTATGATCAGGGAGATGGACAGGAGAGGCTCTGCTACAGCGTGATGCGAGTTGACTGAAATTTAATTGGAACACTCCTTACTTACAGGACATACATAGGTTTAACAGATGTTTTTTCTTTTTAACTACATTATCTAAATAAGAAAAAAAGAAATATATGAGGATGGCTTCATGTGTTGGCTAAATTGTGTTTTTTCTTTTCATTGACTGCACACTCCAGTAGCCTGAAATAAATGTTGGCACTGTGCATTTCTGCAAACCAAACTCTACTAAAACAACAACAACAAATAACTTTAAAGTTTGTATTTATGTGGTTAAAGTCTGGTTGGGTTTAGGACCCAAAACCATTTGGTCAGTGTTAGTAAAAGATGTGTTTTGTCACTGGAAACATGGTAAGTGAATGTGCTAATTGTGCCAGCGTCTTCTCTTAAAAACAGCTGGTTTAATGAGCCAGAAAAACATCTGGAAAGTCTGGCAATATCCCCTGTTGTTGCCAGAAACAAGGCTGAAAAACCTCCTGTCATCTCATGCAAAAAACAAACATACCAAAAGTCATACCAAAGTCTAAAATGGTTGATGGTTCCCAAAGTGTCCAATGTCAAAGCACCACCATCCTCTTACCAACCTCCAGATGAGAAAATTCAGCTCGTATATGTGTACCTTTAAAGAGAAGTGCGTCACTGATGAGACCTTGATATGTTACTTGTGAAATGTGCAAATTGCTCCTTTGAGTTGCAGAAACATACACTGTAAACATATTTTCTACGGTGACTGGGCTGCATTTCATTTCTTCATTACATCAAACACAGGTTTTAAAAACGTTCAAGAGCAAAAAATTTTACAAATAAAACAAGTAAGATTAATCAAACGAAAAAAAAGTTTTTTTATTTTGCACAATTTTTCAGATGCATTTTAAGACCATTTCCAGCATTTCAGCGCACAGTTTGATATTGTTGTACTGGGATTTAACGCCTCAAACATTCACTTGTATTTACAATATTGCTTAAAGGGTTTTTAAATAACTGTAAGCAAACACCAGTCATGGTGCCAGTTTTAGTGTCTCTGTGGAAAATTACCACACTGTTGCAAAATTGAAAATTATGACAGTAGAGAGGCCTGTTAGGTCCCTGACACACAGTTTATTTACTCATTTTATATCATAGCCATAAAGAATCCAACTAGAAAGCCTCTTCTGAATATAAAATGAAGAATTATGTGTATATGTATGTGCATTAATATAAATAAATTGTCCTTGCTAAGGTGTCCAAAAATGTGCGATGTTATCTGGTGTGTGAGAGTTGCACAGAGCAAGGACAGAGTTAAAGGTAGGTAGTGTGTGTCAAAGAGACAGAAAAAGTGTTCAAGACATCAATGAATATTTTAAGAGAGAGCGGGAGCTGTGGGAGGAATGGCTGAACCGAGAGAGAGTTGGGCTGCTGAGAGACGGAGAGATAATTTAATAGACGAGCAGAGCAAATGTGTTGGAGGAGAGACAGAAAAGCTGGAGGGATGGGAGATGAATGAATGGTGAACTAATCTGGACTAAGGGATGAAGAGAGGGACTGGCATTAATTTAATAAGATGGATGAAAGGACAAATAGATGCACTATGTGATGCTTTAAAAATCTTTAAACCTGGACGGGCTTGTGACAAACATTAACTATGCGTGTGTGTAGTCTGTCACATGAATGTAAATGACTTAGAGAACAGTTTTAAACTGATGAGGACTTGAGAGGTAAACAAAGAACTAAGGATGCGAGGATGGAAGACAAATAAGCTGTGTTATAACTCGTGCCTGCACTGAGAAGCTCAGTCCTCAGACACTGACTTCCTGAGGGTGCTCAGGAGAAGCAGCATGGAGATGAAGTAAGGTGACCAGATGAGAATGGGTGATATTCGGGACAACAGTAAAACACATGACAGTCAAAACTCAACACTCTAATTCTTTATATTGAGAAATTCAGCTGTCTATCAGCAGACAAAAACCCAGTGACTTGTGCTGTTTCATTGCAAAACACTTGGTTTGCATCTCGTAGGGCAGCAGTAATCCACTGGTACCTCCCTTCCCTCTCCTCCTGGTACCAGCAGTAACGGTTCTGCTTTTTGGCAGGATGTTCACCTGGTCCTGGGACACCTGCATCAGCATCAGCAACTGGTTGTTTAATTTCCCTACTTAAGTTTTTTAAAAGTAAACAATGTGATGACGTCGCCCTCGCCGTAGCAGTTATCGCAGCATTGCTGTGCAGCTAAAAAATAACAACAGCCAGAGTTCATGTAGGAAACAAACAGTCAGCTGCAGGGTGACACCAAAAATTGATTCACGACAATCAATAGTTAATGTTTTATTAGGCTATAACTGATCAAAATTATATTTTAGTTTAATTTTCGGGACAATTAGGATGGGACTCGGGACACATGCTTGTAATTTGGGACTGTCCTGAATTTTCCGGGGCATCTGATCGCCCTAAGAAGAAGCTGCTGGTGGCCTCACCAGGCCACCATTGAGAGTCTGTTGACTTGCTGCATCACACTGAGGTTTGCAGTTTGTTCTGCTGTGGACAAAAAAGCGCTCCAGAGAGTAGTTACAACAGCAGAAACAACCACCATCTGCCCGCTGCCCTCTCCAGAAAACATCGTCACCTCTTGCTATGTCAGGAGAGCATCTAACATCGTTAAAGACTCCACACACCCCGGCCACTGCTTTTCGAACTGTTGCCCTCCGGCAGGCGCTACGGGGTGGCCAAGACACGAGCAAAAGCAATTTGTGCACAAAATCTAAGAAAACTCTAACATTTTATCATTGCTGCTGCTGCTGACCACCATGCATTTACTGCCTTGTGCCAGACTTCAATTTATTATTTAAATTATGGGTAACTCTTTATAATAAGAATACGCTATTAAGCATGGTTAAATTGTTAGTAAGTACTTAGGTCATCATTTATAAAGCATTGCTCCTACTTTATTACACATTAGTTTGTAATAAATAAACAGTTATAAATGCTTTGTTCTTAATCAAAAAGCTCATCTATAATGTTTTTAATGATTACTTCTTACACCTCATAAATGATAGATTCAGCATTTCTAAATTAAGCACTTCATCAGTTAGAAAACAGTTATTTAGGCTTTGTCAGTGGTTTGTAAGATCATTTGGAAATGATAAACACATGTATGCATGCACTTATACATGAAATGATTTAGACATTTCACCTGTAGAGAGCGTTTTGATATGTTTGTAAACACTTACTGATATTGTAATGCATGATTAATTCAGGTA
>JAPXVT010000029.1:7482245-7492627 GCA_029823135.1 Acanthurus reversus
GTTGTGGCAAAAATGTCCCGCCTCTCAGGCTCAACGCCACCAGAAGTATTGTAGTCTGTACTGCTCGTACGTATGCAGCAAGCTGTGTAGGAATTTTACTCTAGTTTTAATGGCAACGTTATAAAATTTGCAAGCTAGCACAACCTAACTGTCTGTTTCTAGCACCTACATATCCAACAGAAAGCAGGCCAACTCTGTGTCACTCTTCATCCCCAGCTTCTTCAGTGCTCAAAAGCGAGTGAAAGCCAAACTGAGGGTTCAGGAACGAGCTCTATCCACTTGCTGTTTTGCCTTACTAGGGCTAAATGTCATTTTCCTTGCTGCTAGGTCCGCATCCCCAATTTTCTCTGGTCTGAACTGCGTCCAGTTGCTGTGTATTATCCACGTTCAACCTCACCTGCCTTGTCTTTACCTAGGGGAAACGCACCCACTCCCCATCTCAACTAAATTACGACATACAGGCAGAGAGCAGGGGCTCTGCAGACACAGTCACCACACAACTAAGGACCCATAAGTGATGACTGAGCTGAATTACTGCCATTTAAGTCTTTATTTTGTTTTTAAGGAAAATGCTACTGACTATAACTTTGATGAGCAACGGCAGAAAACGCAAGCTTATTTACTGTGTATAGCAAGAAATTACCCTGTCTGCAATGTGACTGACCCTGATCCAAAGTCTGTCAGTCTGTCAACCACTTTACTAGACAGAAATATCTTAACTATCTGGTGAATTCAAAAAACCTTTGTTCAGGATTTCATGGTCCCCAGAGGATGAATCCTGTGATTTTTGTGACCTGTAATCTTCCTTTTGCCTAAAAAGGTTTATATTTTTGCTCTTTTAGTGAAATATATTGACAACTATTGGATTGATAACTATGAACTTTGGCTTAGATATTCATGGTTAACAGAAGATTAACCACTCTGCCTTTGACAATGCCCTGACATTTCCTTTTGTCAGGGCATCGAAAGTTTTTTACTTATTCTGCCAAGTATTTTAAGATCTACATTCGCACAAAGACATTCACAGAAATTCATGGTTCCCAGATGATAGATGACCAAGAGGATTCCCTGATTTTTACTATACTGCCACACTGAGGTTGATGTGGTTTGGAGTAAAATGTCAAGTTTGTTGGATGGAGTTACAATTGTTTTTCCCTCAAGATAAACTTTGATCACCTGGATGATCCATGACTTTAAGCCTGACACTGCTTGTCCTTTTTTTTTTTTTTTTAATACTTAGGTTTATAAGCAAATAACCGCAAAACCAGTGACATTCCTCAGCCTCATCTACACTTTGTTTTTTGCTAATAGGCAAAGGTTAGCATACTAACACATAAACTAAGATTATGAACAAGTGACCACTACACACTTATTCTAGTATTTGCTAAGGATGAACACATGAACAATTTAGCATGTTTGCTGATGTTAGCATTTAGTTCAAAACAGTATTATGCCTGTGCATACCATCTCAGAGCTGCTAGCATGGCTGTAGACTCCTAGTCTCGTTATATGGTATTTTACAATTTACACACTCAGTTGGCCCAAGCAGTAGCAAAGAAATTGACTCATAAAAATTTAAATTGGAACAGCTCCCTCGGTCAGTTGGGTGCAAATGGTCAAACTGCTGGTAAATCTGATCCCAAGTGATAAAGTCATGTGGTGTCCCGAAACAGAAGAAAAGTACAAATGGACAAATGTTAACCATATTTTCGGGAACTTGAAAGCTTGAGCAACAAACATATTTATCCTGGGAATGTTACATACACTTTAAAGCATTTTGGTGCCACATGTTTTTGCTTACTGCTGTGAGCACAGTTTGTTCGGAGGGACCAGGCTATCTGTTAACATCTTTATAGCTTCTTTATTGCTCCTCAGAGGAACCAGAGCTGCCTGGTCCTCATAAACTCTGCATGACGCTGACCAGGGTCATGACCCTAGGGGTTCTGTGTCCGTGTGCGTGTTCACGTGCGTGTAAGGGAGTGAGATGTTGGATCAATTGGATGTCAATACTTTCTCATACTTGCTGCTGTTCTACATGGGGAAAAACATATGGGAACCAGGCTTCCTGTGGCACCGGAGGTACAGTTTGTGCTGCTGGTTTGAGTCGCGGGGTTAAGGGACTTGCGGGCTGTGTGTGACGGAGCTGTTTTTTTAGACAAGCACTGCCAAATGTTTTGATTAAAAAAGTCCTCTAGACACAAACCTGTATCCTGCAATCTTTTATGAACTGCATTCATAAAACCACATGGAACATATTGACTCAGTTCAAAATAGGACAGAGCTTAGAGAAAGAGAGAGAGAGAGGAAATGCTGGAAATCTGTGCAGGCCTTTCTCCTCACATAGACATCTTGTCAGTATTAGCTGAGCCCCCATGCCACCTCTCTCAAGAGTCTCCTACACATATAGGGCCCCCTTGCTTATAGCATCCCACACAAGCAACAGCTATGATTATGTTCTGAGAACTAATGTCCAACTGGAGTCTGTCATGTAGTCCAGAGCTCTCTCAGATTTTTCCTGACCAGCAGAGAGGAAACCCCAACCCTGACCTCTCACCTTTCACCCCCATGAGCCACATTTTCCACAGAGGACCTTGTGAGGAGTATGATTTTCGGTGGTTATCTTCCCAGGGTCCAGCCAGCAAGGGAGACCACCACCCGTCAAATAAACACATAGCACATTTATCAGTAAAATATATAAACATAATTATGTAAGCAATTTAAGGGGGGTCGTGAATACAGTACACATCTTCCTTTTTTTTAACTTGTGTGGGTCAGTGTGTGTACATGCCTGGCCTGTGTACACAGTCACCTCTTGTTTTCCTCATGAGTTTCAATTAAAATCAGACATAATGCACATTTGGAAAATTATTTAACTTGACAATCTCATACCTTAGTCACTATGCATTTTTGATTGATGCAACATCCATTTCACACTGATATACTCGTTAATGAGTGCAAAAAGAGGGAAAAGAAACTTGACAAACTATAGTTGCAAATTAAATTTAATGATTTTAATCCAGAGAAAAAGTGAGTGGAGCAATAATTGGCAGGGAGATTGATGTCCAACAAGAACTCTGATGAAAGTTGAGGTTTGATGCTCTCCGCTTCATCGCTCCTCTTATCTGCTGCCTGGAACAAAATCCCTATGTTTGGATCATCAGACGAACAGACACACAGTCCCACACAATCTCAAACTGTTAATCACCCAGTCTCTCAATTAGTGCATCTAACGGCCAAACAAAAGATGGCAGATAAAGAATTTAATGGCAGAATTAACTCTAATGTATTTCAGCATGCCATGAATGCCATAAAAATTGACCTGCACCAACATGTGCACTACAAGACTATTCGATTGACTGTCTGAAGATAGGATGAAGTAAGATTGCCCCTTCAAATGCTGACAAAGGTCAAAGAAAGGCAAACAGGGGCTGTTCTGAGATAAAACAAGTGAAAGTAAGATTGACAAAGAAGTAGTCAGCTGCTTTGCTTGAGTAAAAGAAGCTACAATAAAATGTGAAGATAAAAAATACCTTAAAAATAAAATTGATAGTCTACAGCATTGCAAGGAAACCTATGAGGCTATACTTGGTGCTAACACCCACAGGCGAACATGCTAACGCTAAGCACTGTGGACTAGGTATCATATTTACTCTGTTCATTGCATGTGAACGTGCTAAATGGCAATGACAAAAGATACAGCAAAAGTTGTTATATTTTTCAAAGTATTTGGATAAATTAAAAACTTGACCCTATGATGGCTGTCAGTAGGCTTTGCGATGCGAGTTCCACATCAACGTGAGTTGTGCGTGCACTAAGAGGTCCACCATATTGCGGCACCACTTGGACAAATCACATGTATTTATTAACTGTTAATGTTAAGTTTTACTGGTTAAATTTCTGCTATTACCAACTTTATACTTAGGTTAGCATTACAAGTTGAATTGGCGGCAAAGGCATGGCTTGTTGTAAACTGGATGTTAATTGTCGATGAGTAATCTATTTGCCAGTTAAGTTAGCTGGAGTACTGTTAGCAGCTAATGTTATGCTAATGTCTTTGCTCTGCACGAGCAAATTTGCCACCACAAGCTAAAATTTTAAACAGGCCATAGCTGGCGCCAGACTAGCCACACTGCAATTATGATTTAGTTTTAAAATATTAAATGTGATTTAGACCATCAAACTCAGATCATGACATCAGGTTTGTCCAAGTGGTGCAGCCGTAGCAAGCTGTCCAAGATGGCTGACATTTCTGTGCATGCGCGACTCACGTGGACGCAGTATTCACATCGGGTAGCTACTGACAATGGCACTTCAGTGGTGGAATGACAGATAAACATTCTTGCTAATATAGCTTTAATGTTACTAAAGGCACATAAATGTAACAACAAAATCAAAATGGATGGAATGTTAGAAATATGCACTTGTACTGAATACCATCTTTGAAGATGTGTTATTATTACAGTATTTGTTTAGCATTGGATAAACATTTATTAATGCATGTGCATGTAAGCAGGATTTTATTAGCTGATGGAGGTGGCTACTGTTGAGTAGTTTTATCAGTACGGCTTCATCATGTTTTACGAACTGATTTTGTATGATTAAAGTCAATGTGCAAGTCAACTAGTAGGTTATTGTCAGATAAATCAGTGGATAAAAGCAGAATTTACAAAATTTGCTGGGGTGAAAATGATGTGGCAGGAACCAGTCTGAAGCAACTCAAATTGTGCTTTGGTGTAGTACATTGAATAGACGTACTTAGTTACTTTCCACCACTTGATTGCAGTGGAACCATGGGGAGGCAGAGACATATTTCTGTTTTTTCAATCATCTTCTATTTGGATTGGCCGGAATGACACAATAAATTTCTGTTTTTAGCTGCTGCACGTCATGACTGTGGGCCCTTGGCTTCACTGTGTCTGCATGTGCATGAACAACTGTGCATACCCAGCATGCCAGTCAAAGAACATAACATTATGAAGTTTCCGTTTTGGAAAGCAAAACTATCCCATTTTTACAGTTCTGCGGCTTACAGCACATTCTCAGTTTCTCATATTTTGTAAAAAGGAACCAGCAGAGCTCTTTATTTGCAGCCTTCGAAATCTGCTGCTTTCTGTCTCTCCATCTGTCATTCTCACCGTCAGCTTTCCCACGGCTATTAGAACATGTCACGTTCTGATAGATACTCAATGGAGCAGAGTGCACATACACATCTGAACACACATGTAAACAGAGGCGAGCACATAGTGTCGATGCATGCATGCCAAGCTTTGATTAAGTATATCCAGTTGCACAAGTACTGAAGCGCAGACACACACATGAACACACACGCGGGGAGAGATGCATGCTCACACCGTTGATCAAAGGAGCTGTGATGTAATCAGTCTCAGAGCTTTGTACGCATCCCTCATTAACTTTCACCGGAGGCTTTAATGAAAAACCACTGGAGGGAATCTCCGCTTTCTCTCCTCTTTTCCCTCCCCTTTCTCTCCTTCTCATCTCCTCGTTCACTCCCTGCAGTATCTGCTCGTCCTCCTCCTCATTCGTCTTCCACACCGTGCCTCCCCCTTCTCCTTCTGCCCCAGTGGCTGGCTTGACTTCCGCTAAGACAGAGTAAATATTTCCCATGGCTTATCTGACCGCTGGCAGGACGAATATGACACAAAGTGCGAGGCTCTGCTAATTAACACACAGGCTCTGTTCGCTGGGTCAGAGGCCCCTGCGGGGACAGTTAGGGCTTTAAGTTTGACATCTGAAACACACTGCTGTCCTATTCATTATGGCCAGGTATGACACGTGGTTGTGTGTCTGCAGTCACTGGGGACACAGCTATTACATTTACAGACATCTTGACTTGATCTTAGTTTTGGCCTTTTCGGGCAGAGACTCCGGGAGGGTGGAAAAAAAGAGGGGATGGAATGGAAAACGGAGCAAGTTTCTCTCTCTGCAGGCTGGCTGGTGTCCAGGTACAGTCCAGCCCCTCTATAATGATGAAGGTGTGGCGTGTAAGCAACTTCCCTGTTGTGCAATCGTCAAGAGACTCTTGGGGGCTATAAGACCCCCAACCTCATCTGGTTTTTCAGAGCCTCCAGGCTGATTTCTTCACACCCACACACACACACACAGACAGAGGCAGGACATGGTCCGGGGTTCTCGGCTGTGCAGATTTCTGTTAGAGGGGTTGAGGAGCAATTATCAAGACATGGACTTTAGCCAAAGGAAGCATTGAAAACTGCTTGACTTCTTGGACTGGACACTAAATCACTCCAGGTAAAATTAACTTTTTAATTGGTGGAAGAAATCATTTTTTAAGTCTGGTTTGATTTGGTCATATCTCATTTTTTTTAATTATATTTGATAATACATCATCTAGCTTGTTTCACTAATTCAATTGTCCTAGCAGACTTACCAGATATTTTATATTAGACAAAGTTATTTGAGGATTGTAATTTCCTATATATTACAGATTGCCTTTCTATTTGTTGTTATTAATAATGCATTTCCCTGCTTCACTGGACTGCAATTGGATCAGTTTCAGTTGCTTTTAAGTCTCAGCTAAAACTATTCAATCTAAAATGAAGTTGACATTTTTTCATCTAAATCATGAATGTTTCAAAAACTTGTTTCAATCAGCAATTTAAAATAGATGTTTCTAGGGAATCCATTAAGCAGCCGGATTATTACAACCCCTTCATATCTGTTTCATTACTGCCTAACTTGAAGAATGGTGTAATGTATTTTTGCTGTGATTAGTTATCAGGTAGGACAGCTAATAAACACTGGAGCTGACTAAAGATTGCGGTGTTGAAACTTTGTCCGTAAAAGGCAGCTGAATTGCTAATGCTCTCCTGTTTTGTCTTATTTTCAGCTGACCTTGGACAACTCAAAGGAGAGAAGTCAAGTTGTGTGACGTTTCTGTTCGTCCACTTCCATCATGGAAATCCCAAAAGACCTCACCCTCAACTTTACCTCCTCCCCCTTTACATCAATAGAAATCTATCTGAACACCTCTGTGGTCCCCTCTGCTCCCCCCTGCACTGACTGGACTCCTGTCCAAATGACAACAGTCATCCCAACCATATACAGTGTTATCTGTGTGCTGGGAACCATAGCCAATGCACTGGCAGTGTGTGTGTTGGCCCATTCCAGTGCCTCCAGAAGGACTATAGCAAACACTTTTATGCTGAACCTGTGTGTGTCTGACCTGCTGTTCCTGCTGTCTCTGCCGCTGTGGGCCGTTTATTACTCCAAAGGCTACAGCTGGCCTTTTGGCAGGGTTGCCTGCAAAATCTGCGGAGTGCTCCACAACCTCAACCTCTATGCGTCTATCTTCTTCATCACGAGCATGAGCATAGATCGCTACCTGGCCATCGTGCGTCCGCTCCGCTCACAGAGTTCTCGTAACCCCAAACGTGCCCGGTTCACATGCATCCTGGTGTGGCTCCTGGCATGTGCTTGCTCAGCCCCCACCTTGTATCTGAGGGACACTTACCATCTCGAGGGTCTTGGTGTGGAGGCCTGTGTGATTTTCTATCCTGATAACAATTGGTATACAACCCTGACCTGGATGAAGATTGTCCTGGCCTTCCTGTTGCCTCTGCTCATCATCTCTTGTTGCTACTGTGCTATCGGTAGACATTTGATGACTGATACAATGCTGATGAGAATGCAGAATCCATCCCACCCCCACATAACAGCCTCTGTTAAATCCCAGGAGAGCTGTGGCAAACCAGAGAACCCTCCAACCCCACATGTGAGCCCCAGCTCTGGCGCAGGCAGACCCCTAGAGGGCAGGGGGCTGGAGCGGGTATTGTGGACAGTAGCTGCTGTGGTCATGGCCTTCTTTCTCTGTTGGTTTCCCTTTCACTGTGTGACCTTCTTGGACTTTTTAAAGAGCAAGGGCTGGTTAAACAGCTGCTGGGTAAACTGGACTATCCACAACCTCACCCCTCTCACCCTCTGCTTGGGTTTCTCCAACTCAGCCATCAACCCAGTGCTCTACTGCTTCATTGGAAACCATTTCCGAGGCCGTCTCGGTGGCCTTTGCAAGGGCTTATATGCTTGTTTGAAGGCCCGTGGGGAAGATCACAGCCAGAAGAGGGGCTCCTTCAGCACCAGGCTGAGTTCTCTCTCTCGAAAACTCAGTGACCTGAAAGACCTGGCGATTGTAGAGCCCTCCGGTCCTGCTTAGCCAGCCTCCAGAGAGACTTTCCTCTCTTTTTACTGGCTCCACACCCGAAAGAGTAATAGTGACATCATGTGACTGCTGAACTCCAATAAGCATAGTTGTGTAAGATGGAGCTCTCACTAGAACGGAATGAGTCAAGTTCAAGCAGAGCTCAGTATTGACCCATGCTGAAAAATGTTATGAAAGAAAAGATGGCACTGAAAGAAAGGTTTTAAGGCTTGTTAGCCAAACTGTGCAACAAACAGATACATTTTAAATGTAATGCCTTAAATGCTGCTACTGGCAAGTATTTGCAGTGAAGTAACTCTAAAAACCCACTGTAAGCCACCGGCTTAGCACCAAACACCACAGGCACAGTTAATGACTATCTTGCAGCTAACGAGACGGTCGTCTCTGTCATTAGTTAATACAGACCAGAGATGAAGAGAGTGAATGTTGGACTTAGATTCACCAGGTGGACACAAGCATAACTCCATAACTCCAAACGAATGATGATGATGTTCCAAAAATGCTGGTTATGTAAAAATGCAACTGTTTCACCGCTGTTCACCATATTAATGTAAAAAGTGTTATGTCACTTTTATGTAAACAAACAATATCAACTTTTTTTTTTCTTTTTGTCCTTTTAAGGGAACAGGAAAAAGCCTTAAACAGTGGTGAGCAGTGACTACCCTGCTAAGCTAGGCTAGCAGTATTTCGGCAGGGCAGCTACTTTAGCTGCTTGTTTCTTTTTTTCTCCCTTTTTTGCCTTTCATCATGGTTGAATTTAGGTTCTGCTGTGGATGTTGTAGAATTAATTTTTCAGTGACACATTTTCGAATAGTGTCACAAGGACAAAAGTAGCCTTGGTACATTCAGCTTTAGCCAAGGCCAACTGGGCTATCTCGTCTGCTAGCTTTAAAACTATGCTATGTTTTCATTAAAATTTTACGTTTCTATGTGATAATAATATTCTGTATGATAAAAAGTCAAATGTCATAGTAGCCTATGCTAACTCCATTTTGACATCATTTCAGCTTTTTAGGACTGAACAGGCCAGTCAGTGAAAAACAGATCTATTATGATAATTATGAAAAAGTCATAACGTTACTTTTACTGTTCTTGTTTGGACCAAGATGTTTTATGTTTAATTGTGTAACTTGTACCATTTGTGATGCATTATTCTGTTAAGACATTTTAAGAAAATGAATTTTTTTTTTTTACTAAACAAGAATAAAGCCAATATTTCCCTAAAATGCTTTTCTGATTTGATAAATTTATCCAAATTAATGTCTACTGTTCTTTTTGCAATAGGACATATTCCTTTTAATTTAGTCCAATTCCACACAAAGACTGATTTTGTGAAATGGATTCCATTTACAATTTTTACTCTCCTTTTTCAAATTTTATCCTCCAACAGCTGCGACTGTGAGCTTCTCCCACGTGGGACGCAGTGCTGGGATTATTGTCGGCCTGGCAGATGGATGTTCAGTCTCCCCCCCTATTCCCCACCCCTCTCCAGAATGCCTCTTATGGATTCTGTACATATCAAGGCCAGATATCATAATCTCATACTAATGTCCTTATGATGCATTCCAGTCCAGCCCGTTGAGTTGGTTGAGGGAGCTGCTAGCTAATCAATGATGTATTTCTGTCCGCTATTTGTGTCCAGTATAGATCCTCTGCATTCTGCACTGACCCTGGCCTCCATGTCTGTGGGCTGAAAGTCAATGAAGAAGGTTATGATTTTATTTATTTTTTTTACACTGGTGAAGTTTGTGAGATTATCAAACACAAGAAGGTTCGGTGAATAATACTTGAAACACTGTTGTTTCTGCATAATGGTAAAATGTTACTGCTTTTTGATATTTTTCAACTTATAACCAAGATAGCCTGAATACTTTTACAGATTAATATGGCAACCAAAATGAAGAAAAACTTCCAGATGCTTCTACTCCTTACCTCAGGCTGCTTGCAGTAGATCACTCTTCATTAATCTTTCAAAGTGTGCCACTGGATGGCACTAAAGGGCTGCAGAAGCACTGAATAAGTTGCCACTGGCTGCTTACCCAGACAGAGCCCCAAAGTCCCACTGCTCATGATCTTTCTGAGCCGAGGGAAAGATGGCTCTGACACAGACTGATGACTCATGTAAGCTACAGTTCTGAATGTATAACAACAGAAATCCTCAACAAATTATGTATTAAATAGAGCCACC
>JAPXVT010000029.1:7598680-7609428 GCA_029823135.1 Acanthurus reversus
GTGCTGGAGGCACACAAAGACTACTTATCCAGCTGCAGTAAAAAGTTATTTCAATTTAAATATACATAGCATGGAGAAGCAGGAAAAAGTGGATTAAAGTTGGAGAGTTTTTCAGCTCTCTATTAGAATTACATTAGCTTAGCTATGCTTCAACAAGGCCAGGACGTGGAATTGCCGGGCCCTTTTGATTAAAAGCCCGGCAGGTATAGAGAGGCCACTCATATCTCAGATATTCAGCCACGGTCTATCATTATCATGAGCTATATCACTACATTAAGGCATGCATGCACCTGAGAGCAGGAGCTAATGCTGATTGCCTGCAAATCATTGGCGTGCGTGGCAAAGCTGAGCCCTTCCAACACCAGCGTTAAGTTAGTGTGCTGGAAACAGAGGAAGTCGGTGCTGTAAAGGCTATTTTCCTCTCTGTCAGTTTGCGCTGCAAGGACAAGGACACTTTTCTCACTGCATAGCACAGAGGACTGCATTCTATATTTTAGACACCACAGAGCACATGCCTTACTCTTCTCGTTACAATGGTAAACTCACTGTCTTTTCTTCACAACAGATGCTGAATTACAGTCTATTTCAGCAGGCTGAGTTTACTGAGTGCAAAGGAAACTCAAAGCAGTTGTAGATGTAAGAATTTTTTTAGAACAATATTTAAAAACCGCACACTGACAAACACTAAAATGAAGCGTACAGGTGAAGGGGTATGCAGTAAACACCAGCAAGCTTTTAAATGCCAGGCTGGAATGTTCCTCTGAGTAGCAGTCTCTCGAAGGCCTTGCAGCAAAGGGAGAAAAGAGGGCTTTTCTTTTTCACGCCTGCCTTCTTTTCCTCATTTAGCTGAAGGGAATATGCGTGTGTGCGTGTGTGTGCAAGCACTGTATGTGTGTTACACTGTAAACGCACAGTAAAGGGAGTGGGGGGGCTCCAAAGTGCTGCCGTCAGATAGTCATGTGGGAAATCTCATTTACCACCAGCATGAAGAGAGTGCAAAGCACACACACACACACATACATATTCACACGCACACAAACCCATTTCACCGATGCATATTTCTTTCTCATGTCTATCAAATCCCCAGAAAATAGTATCTGGCAAGACCACGCGTGCTACAAGAACACTGGCAAACTGGTGATGTGCACTTGCAATTTTCAGCGTTTTTTCTGCGGGTGAACAATAATCCTCAGGTATTACCAGTGTAGCAGTCTGGTCCCGTCCAGTTGGGCTGGCAGGCGCAGGTGTCTGACTCAGGGAGATAGGTGCCATGTCCTGAACACTGCTCCTGACAGGCTGGCAGCGGGTCATCACAGCTCACTCCTGCCCAGCCTGCCGAGCACACGCACTCCCCGCGCACGCACACGCCGTGCCCTCCGCACTGAGGGTCGACGCAGTCCACTGTGGAGAGAGAGAGAGAGGACAAGAGGCAAAGCAAGAACGAGTCAGAGGTGAGAGGAGGGAGTGAGAGGGGAGGAGAAGTCGGAGGGTGTGCGTGTGAGGGGGGGGGCGCCTGCCTCATTATAATCATCAGTTCATCGAGTATGAAAGCAGTGTTCTTTGCATCCCATCCAGGAGTTAACCACCCTAGCTACAATCCCTGTATCTGTTCCACAACATTACACTTCATAGGACACTTAGAACTGGGGCTTTGATAAGGGGTGAAATGGGTTGGTTTCTGTGTGTGTGTGTGTGTGAGTGTGTGTCACGGTGGTCTGCGCTACGCTGTGTTAGTGTGTGTAATTACAGCACTGAGCGCCAAGCCAAAGCTCAGCTCAGCTCAGCTCCGCCGCTCAAGGTCAAACACCTGATTCAGTCTCCGCAGGCCGAGATACTGAAGGCGACAGCAGGGCGGTCTCTGGGACAGCTGCGCCATCAGGTTATGATCAAGTGTAACACCATAATTGTTTTAAATATCACGGCTTTGTTTGTTTCTGCTAATTTATTGGGTGGTTTTACAATGGAAAGCTGCAAGTGGAGGTATGAAAGAGGCCCAAACAAAGCGTCCTGCACAACTATTAGATGACACACCTGTGATTACTGAATAATTGATGTGTAGCTTGATGTTATGGCAACAAGAACATAACTCTATATTTAGTATATCTTATAATTATTTCCAGGATTTATATGTGTTTATTTATATATATGTATATAACTAACTGTATATTTTGCTCTGTCTATATATTTTTTCGAAATGTAGCATGAGAACAACTGCAAACTTTCATTTCAAATAAATTACCTTGATAACACATAAGTAAAATGGATACATTCAGTATTTATAATTTAAGTTAAATTCAGAGTAAGCTACGTTGTGGGTGGTGGTACACATGTTCCACGAAAGCATTTATGAGAAAAAAATGTTAAATTGTTTAAGATGTTTGTGTCAGTGTTTTTTTGTTTTTTGTTTTTTTACAGTAAAAGCATGAATAGAGTTTCAGTGTTATAAACATAAGCCTGTAAGAACTGTGCTGATAGGACATTTCATGCTTCAGAACTGTCAAAAAACAGTATTGTGTACTGTGTAGCAAATCCTTTTACAGATTTTGTCATTCCTATTATTTTTCATTTTTCTTGTCATCATTTGGGATAAACATGTTTTCGGATCTTGCCACCAGGCTTCTCGTCAGTCTTTCAAGTGATGAAAGGAGGAGGAATTATGTTGCCATGGAGTGAATCAACTTTGCGCTTCCTCTGTTTTTGCAGCCTGCGTTTGTTAACATTTTGCAAATCTGCACCATGACAAGTTATGCTGAATTAGCTACAAACAGCTCCTGTTTGTGCTGTAAACAGACAACAATCACCTGGACTGCTTTGATATTGCAAAAAAAAGACAAAATTTGATGTGAAACAATTTTTTGAGAAGATCTGAAGTTGTAAGGAATGAGTATTTTATATGTTTTCTTGGTGGATTTATGGACATTCATCCTTGATGGACATCTAGTGCTATCACTGAAAATTTGAAACTCTGCAGCTTGTATGATTTCCGCGCATTTCATTTTGACCCTGTCACTGACATGACACTGAGAAGAAGACGGGCAGCAACTTGTAAACATAAAATGTGTAGAACCCCAACTGATCTAAATTGCATCAGGGAAGTTCGAAGTTAACACATTACTTAAGATACATTCATTGATTATCGGCCACTTTGGGGTAATTGAACAAGCAGAAAACACAACACTGACATATTAAAACTTGTAAGAAAACAATTGCTTATTTGCACATCCAGCAGACACAAAGCAACATTAGCATTCATTATGCGTCCTGTTTCTGTCTACTTGATGAATGCAAGTCCAATATTCACTCTCCTTTTAGCTTTGTTTTGATCTCCAGCAACTCCTGAGGTAAATATCTGTCCCTTCAGGAGCAAACTGTTCTACTTTGTTCTCTAGATAGCTGGTGTCTTTGTCTGCCTGCCATTTGGTGCTGAGCAGCCTGTAAACAGCTGGCTGCTGCTGCAGCTGGAAACTGGGCTGATGTGGGCAGAGTTGTTGGCTGGAAAACCAAGACAATGACAACAGTGTTTTTGATGTTAAACTTTTTATTTTTTTTGGAGAGTTGGATGGACTTCTGATCTAAGAATAGAGCGTGTCGCATACGCCGTGCAGACTGAGAGGAGTTACTCTGCAGAGCTGACAGGGTTTGAAGAGTCTGGAGTCTGATAAATCTCTGTAAGTTTGTCACCCTAACAGACCTCTGTCAAATTATACATAGTGATTTGATCCATCGTCGATTCAAAAACATTGATTTATTTGAATGAACTGATCATGTCTGAAAAATAAAACTCAAAGTCATGCATTTAGATGCTTACGAGCAGAGTCATTTCTGATGTGTACATGAGATTTTATGACCTGCATGTCGTCTTTTGAGATTGTAAAACTTCTTACCTTGTTCACAGTTAACCCCCTTGTAGGCTGGACTACATATGCAGATTCCCTGGATGCAGGAGCCGTGGTTGGAGCAGGTGGGGTCGATACACTGACCCTCCTCCACGTTACACTCTGCCCCCTTCCAGCCTGCCAGGCACACGCATCTTCCTTTCTCATACACGCCGTTACCGCTGCACAATACAGGGCATGAATCTGCAACAGGACAAACACAGATTACAACCACGTACCCAGTCACACACACACACGCAGAGTGCTGCAGTACATTAGCTGGGAGACCGCAGTAACCTGCCGTGAGTGGGGCTACGCTCTCTTATCTCAGCTAGCGCGCGGATTCAGCAAATCCTCAAGAAGGCCCTGTCTCCCTCCCTTTTCTCCCTCACTCTCACGCACACACACACACACACATGCACACACACTTCAGCTTATCCCTCACGCTGTTTCAATTTACTCAAGCACCACCTGAGCCCGGCTACCACGGCAACCTAGGAATTGTAGAAAATCCCCCCAACGTCACCTCACTCGCTCTGAACAGGCCGTGAAAACAATCGTGAAAACGGAAGATTAGGAAAGAGAGCATTAAGGGTTTATAGAATGAGGGTGGAAAGTAGAGCTATTTCCATGCAGAGATGGAGAGCTGTGTGGCTAATGTAATGACAGCCAGGTAGAATAAAGTCAGTGAGTGTCTGATGACGCACTGACAGTTACAACCCCCTCCCCCATCACCCGTCCTCATTGCAGCTGGAGGAGGTATGGCAGCCCCAGACTTCAAATGGATTAGTAAGACGGTGCAGAACCAACGGCTTTTTTCGGGGATAATTTGCAATGAAGGCCCTGTGCGTTCATGCGTGCGGGCATGTGTTATGTGTTTGTTTGATCCTTTGTTAAATCTAACACTCTGTACCCCACAGTGATGCATTCACACTTCACTTCTTTACATTTCTTGCCAAAACTTGCCGTCTAACTTTTCAAACAAAGAATATCACAACGTGAGCAAATGAGTAAAAAAGAGCAGAACGAATGAATAAGTGATGAGTGTAAATAAATCATTGGATGTGATATCATGTCAGTTGTTTCTACACAATGAGACAGACAGACACAACTATATTAATTTTACAAAGGAGGACAGAGGGGGAGAGAGAATGAGGCTGAGAGGCAGAGAAAGGAACAAGTGACGAGTGAAAGAGATAGGTAGAGCTGCAAAGATGACTCTGAATAAAAGGATAGTGATGCTAAATATGCTGCATATTCACCTTATTGTTGACGAATCCCATTAAAAGACAGATTTTCTTATTCCTCTGTCACTCCTAATATCATTGTAGTCAAAGAACTTTTTAAATCATCAGGGAGCCACATTTTTGTGGCACCGTTCCATTAATAATTATACTCTATCATTTCTCTTCTTAAACAGTTTTTAAAAACTGCTCATGGTGTGGCCGCCACAAATACGTAAAGGTAAAGCACACCTGCACTCTATTAGCTTGGATGAAAAATTTTGGATGGTAGAAATTTTTCTCGAATTTGCTGTAAACAGACCTCCTGCAGAGGAAACACTGCCTGATTTTGAAGATTAACATTTGCAGGGGTGGAGGGTGTTTGAGTGTCGGTGGTGACGTGCTGCCATTTGAAATGCTGGAGAACTTCTAATGTACAAAAAGGAAAAAAATGTGTAGGAAGTTTTATTGACCACGCTGGAAGAGGAGCAGAATGGTAACGACGGGAAAAATAGAGAATGATTTGGAGCGGTGGGTATGACCTGACTCTGCTGGTGTACTAATGGAACCGATGCTGTGGAAATGTACATTGCATTATACTGAAGTTATCAAGACCACAGGTCAGCACGGAGGAAATGTTTAGTTTTTACTGGCAGAAAACAGCATCAATAGCAAATTTAAATGAGAGCGCTTTAGAAAGCAATAAAGTGTTTTTACAGACATTTGAAACAAGCATGAATTCGCAATAGCTGTGGCCAGCACTTAAAAATGTTGGTCGTCTAAGGGGCCGATCGCACAGAGCTGCAAGTGTAGAAATGTAAAAGTAAAATCATTGTTTTCCGTTGGTACGGCGCGCTCTCCGGGCGCGCCTCTCTGCTGCTGTGCGACACAGGGTTTTTTTTTTGCCGTTTTTAGGCGTGCATAAAAGTTAAAAAACGTTTACCTTTTCAGTGCAAGACGCAGAGTCACAGCACTCATCAACGTCACTTTTGGCCGGAGGAGCCAATCAAATCAGGAAGGACGCGGGCTTTACTACTCACTATGTACTTCCGTTTTGTTGCCGGGGCGACTAGTCGAAAGTAGGATTGGAAGCACTCATCATCCAAACGCAGCTCGCGGAATTCACCATACTGTTTCCTTTTTAAAAAAAATCTTGTGAACCCCAAATCTCTGCTTTTTATGACCTTTTTTCTCCCCTTCATCTAGAAGCAAAGCAACGGTGACAGCTCTGCGTTTGCTTGAACCCGTTTTTTTCCCGCTTTGGTTGCCCCTGTGCCCATGCAGACCAGCTTCACCTGCGCTTCACAGGCGCTCCCAACTAGACGCACTCCTCCGGTGTTTTAGGAGCGGCCGTGCATAGCCTGCGGCTCTGTGTGATCGGCCCCTTAGGGTGCATATGTTATCAGAAAGTTACAGACACCTCCCACAAGAGTCTATTACAAACAATTGATGAGTTATGAAAGGGGCTGTGGAGCAAGCCATGACTAATGAAAGCGTGTGTGTGTGTGTGTGTGTGTTTTTCTACAGAGTCTGGCCAGGCTACATGAATCCTTTAGAAATTATGTGCCTTTTTGTTACAGGCCACTCCCACAGCCACGCCCCCTTTTTGCCAGTTGGCCCGAACAGTTACTTAGCTGTCCTTCGGCTCATGACCAACCCTTCCACTTAATCCGGTGAAAGTCTGCCGATCCATCTGGAAGTCATGCGCCTTTTTAGAATAGGCCACTCCCATCCCCTTTTAGCCAATTGGCAAAAACTGTGGCCTCCATAGAGTGGAGAATTTTTGTGGATCAGCCCACTGACCGACCAACAGACAAAGCAACCTACAGAGCTGCTGGTCGGGGGGGAAATAAGGGATGAAGTAACATTTATCAGACTGGCCAGTTTTGATGTGTTTTCTACGGCTTTGTGCAACATTTTGAATTGCCTTGTGTCTGAATGGTGCTGCATAAATAAACTTGCTTTGCATTGCCTGAAAAATTCAGTGTGCTGGGTTTAGGGGGAGTATTGGCAGAAATAACGTAATATTTACATCATGTTATAATCATGTTTCCATTAGTGTCTAACCACCTGAAAATTAATATTGTTGTGTTTTTGATACATTCAGAAAACCTTGTTTTTTCTGCAGAGGAAGTCGGTCCTCTTCCGTGGCATCTGCCATGTTTCTACAGCTGCCTAGAACAGACAAGCACTGGCTCTGAAGATGGCCTTTTGTGTTTTTTATGAGTTTCAAGGCATTCCCACATGTTTGCAAGTGAGGGTGAGTGGTGGTATATTCAGTTTGTTGTAATCTGCAACTTTACCACTAGATGGCACTAAAGCATACACACTGGACCTGAAAGGGAGGCCTGATTTTCGCTGGGAAAAGTGGAGATAAAGAAAGCTCCTGTAGGAAAAGAAAGTTGCTTGCACACCCACTCCAAGCCACAAAAACTTTCTCTCTTTTCCTACAAGATAACCTGACAGCCTTGAACCTCAATGATGTGTGTATAACCTCTCCTTCCACTTGTTCATAAAGAAAGCTCTTGCCAATATTTGAGGGTCTCCTATAGAACCGCTACTCTAACTTATTTCTAGTGGACCAAAGGCATTTTGCTGGCAGAAAATTGTTATTTGGAAATGCACTGTTGATTCCATTTTGTGTTAACTTTTGAGACTAATACACTTTTGTAAATAACAAACTTTTTCCCCCCTTTTTTTAAGTTAAAATTTTCAGTAAGTATATAAGATTTAGAAAAAATGATAGAAGAAGCAAAAGGGCTTGGGGCTGAGTTTCATGGACAGAGTAGAGAGGTCAGACGGTATTGAGAGACAAACTGACAACTGTTGAATTTGATATTTTTTATGGGGTTTACAGCCAAAAGGAAAATATTAAAAAATTGCCAGCCTTATCCTTTATCGGATATCTCTTACCTTTGGCACAGTCAGGACCCAAGAATCCAGCGAAGCAGTGGCAGTGTCCGGCCACACACTCGCCGTTTCCATTACAGTCAGTGGAGCAGCCATCCATTGAGTCTGCACAAGCACACACACAAACACATACGCACACACACACACACACAAATCCGTCATAAAAGGCAGAGGAAAAAAATTGCGAAACTTGAAAATATTCCACATGTAACTCCATGAGCCGGCCTAACTCTCTGTTATTGAATGAGAGATCTGATAAGCAATAGATGGCTCCCCAGACTCAGGGGCTCTATTAGATTAGTCTGATCCAGCTGCTATCACTCTCTGGGGAATAGCCAAGCACTCACTTACGCTCAGTAGCACTAAGCACATTATACTGCATTACAGGTTGGAAAACACACTGCACGCAAATTTAAAAACATCAAGGCTTAATTAACAAACTGTTTACAAGGATGCAGTTTGAAATTGGAGTGAATAACATAAAATCTGACATTGTGAGTGCACAAGCTGGTGGGGAATGGCCAACACTGCATCGCTACAGTAGGTACGCTCTCGGCATGGCGAAGATCAATGTGATGCTTGTTTCTGCTAGCACTTTGTCTCATCTTGATGCGCGTGTTTCATCACATCCTTCTGTAGGCTTTATGGGTTTCATCATATTCCTCCATAGGACTTCAATTAGCTGCCTTCCTTTTACCGGTCGCCTTTTCTCTCATTGATATGTTCATCATGTCAGATCTCATTCTCCGGGAACAAACAGCATGGCAAAGATAAAGAGGGAACGCACTTTTTAGAGCATTATATAAGCCTGCTGAGTTCTGTCAGCTCTGCTCCAGAAGGGAGATTCTGGTGGTGATGTACCCAGAGGCTGGCAGAGCTGGGGATCTGACTTGTGCTGTCGGTTGTCTTGTGCCAGGCTAGCTCTATCAAAGCTATATAGAGTAATTAAAAATGGGTGTCAAGGGTGTCATGCTTTATTTGACCCTGTGCTGTCCTGCTCGGCATCTCTGAATGGGCATCGACTCCACAGTTAAACCGCTGCAGCCCCCTGGCTCGCTCTGTTCAGGGAGCATGGATGACAAATCCTTCCGTGGCATTGCTGGCTCACACACACGCGCGCACGCGCATTTACAAACACATGCACGCAAAGTTATTATGTGACACCCGCCTTGAGGCACGTGTGACACATGCTAATGAGACAGGCCCTGCCAGTAGCCGACAGCACAGCGTTATCCTCCACAGCAGCGCATCACTACAGAAACCAAAGTCATTTTCACCTCCATCACCTGTCATCGTCACACTGATGGAGAGAAAGAGTGGCAATCATCATTTCTCCCACACAGTCAGGAGGACTCGAAAACCTCTCTGAATACGTGCCTTTATTTCTCTTCCCCTCTTTGAGAAAAAAAAAAAAAAAAAGGCCTCACATACATACACAGATTCCAATATTGTATCTGGCATTTGACACATGGAAGAGCAAAAACTTATCTGCAAGGTCACAGAGCTCTTTTTATTGCAGTGAAGTGGAGTTCTCTGTCATAGAGCCTCAAGAGGCTGTAAGGTGCAGGGTTGTCATAGTGATATAAGCTCTGTGTCTTTCAGGTCAATGTCTCAACTATAAAAATCTCCAGGCAATTAACAGGTAAAGTATGGTGAGCTGTGTCTTTATTTGTTACAGTATATAGAGTGTGAATGTGTGTGCGCGTATGAGCGAGTGTGTGTTTATGTGTGTGTGTGTGCGCACACGTGTTCAGGCATCCGTGAGACACCCACTCGTTTCTTTCCACCGACTAAACCCTTTCCAGTTAGAAACCACTCATGCCATAAGTTATTGCAGTTAAATGCTATTATAAAAGAGGTGCTTCCAGCCAAGTGATCTGATTGGTCAAATAAGCATTCCAATTGTACTTTATGAGCCCTTTAAGTTTCAGCCATGCTTTATGACCCTTGGGCTTTATGAATTTATGAAAAAAAATGAAATGGCTGCTCAGCTAACTAGAAGTATCCAGCCGCAAAATACTTTTTTTTTGTTGTTTATCATCCATTTTGTTTAAAGTTCCGGGAACATACAGGGAAGTTTTTCCTCGTACTTTGCTGGCCATTGTATAAAAGATATAATAATGGAGGGAACGTGTGATGACAGCTGAAGTATAGCAATTATGCATAATTAATAGCCTTGCAGGAAGCACCACTCTCTGCCCGGGTGCAGGCTGAGTAGAATTAAAGAAGATGGGGCTGGAGTGGAGGTGTCGTAATGGCAGAAATCATTAAGCCTGAGCTATCGTGGGTCACAAGTAAGTGTCAATAAGAGTGGAGGAGAGAAAAAGAGGATTTCTCTGCATCTGCTGCTGTTTCTTTCTGTACAGATGAAGAAACATATGTAAAAATTCTATTAGAATCAATTCAATAATGTCTATTTTGAAACAAGCAGATGTTTTCTCACCTTTTCTAATCTTTTTTTTAACATCTGTGTGTGACCTGCTTATATATTACAGTCAGGATCAGTGAAAAATAACTGTAGTGTACAGTGTGTACACATATCAGCTTATATTACAGTATACATACAAGCATTTGTTCCAAATATTTCCTGACTGGCTCAGCAGCAGGACCAAGTTAAAATGTGACTGAATGCTGTGAGTGTGCGTCTGTGTGTGTGTGTGTGTGTGTGTGTGTGTGCGTGCGTGCGTGTGTGTTTGAGTGAGAGTTTGTGTGTGATGGCCTGTAAATGGATGACAGAACA
>JAPXVT010000029.1:7654843-7668625 GCA_029823135.1 Acanthurus reversus
TATTTACAACCCCTGCAACACCAGGGGGTATGGGAGGAGAGGAGAGAGGGCAGTAGAGAAAGAGAGTAGGACTGCCTTAGCTAATCACAACAGGGGGCATACACTGCAATCACTTAGGCACAGCATTATCTTCGCAATCATGCATCGTCCTATTGTTGTGCTAATTGGAAACCTTAATTTGAGACATCATATTATCGCCTCATTATTTGCTGGGTTACTTTTTCCCAAATTAATAAACATGTCACATAACTTGAACAAAGAGCTTTAAGGAGTGGCAGTCATTTGAGGTGTGTTGAGAACAGGTTGCAAACTTTAAAAACGAGAATTTTGCTATAAATCGTCAATGTCAGATGTGGTGATGAATTTCTTAAGAGCTGCATCTGCTGCAAGGTACACACTGTAACACGACCCGTCAATTTCTGCCTCCGCTTAGCATGTGAGATGAGTTGCTAGCTCGGTTTCATGCTGAACCATGGATGACTGCGGCAAGCAGTGTAAAGTTTGGCTGAGCATCATGTAAAAAAGATGAAGATTCAGCCAAAAATAACAGCTGCGTTGAGACGATTCTGAGGGGGAAGCGTCTCCAGCATTTTGAAATCTTGGGCTTTGGCTTGGCATGACTATAAAAGAATATGTCATCTTTTTTTTAAATGTTGCAAATGTCTTGATTCGGTTCACAGTATCCGCAGTATCATGCTGACAGACAATACACAGTGCACACTTCAAGCTAGCTGCAATTTCTGTGGCATATAATATTTAGAAAAGTAAAGAATAGGTTTCCCTAACTGAAGATAATTAAATCCAAGATTATTTTTCCCTGACGACCACTTAAAAACTTGTAATAGTAGCTTACCATTTCATTAGACAAAGAAAAGTTTCCACATGACTAAGAACCTGGAAACAAAAGAATATTTAAAACCTTTGTCCTTTTTCTGTCACTGATTAATGGTTTAAGCTCTACTTGCATCTTACAAGGAATAATAGAATCAGTATGCCTCACATATGTCTCGTATAGTAATATCATATAAAAATAATAAATATGCTCAATATAACAACTGCCTAGCTAAGTACAGTAGAACAGCCTGCAGGAGCTGATTAAATTTCAGAACAAGGGATGATTTATTATCATATTTTAAACCCTGCATATCATTTTGTATCTGTTATCTGTCTCTTATTATAATAATTATGTTAATAAGAATGAAACTTCAATAATAACAGGATTTAATGAGACACTCAAAATCAATAAATGCAGCAAAAGTCAACGTGGCTATTATTTGATGAAGATGAAAAAGCTCCAAACTAATGGGGGAGAACTTTTTCTCTCCTCCTGTCAGTGACTGTTAATTAATTCTTTAAATTACTGACTCATTATGTAATGAGAGAACCTAATCATCTGGTGGCCTGTGTCTCAACCTCTCCCCCTAGACAAAGACATTAAGTCCATGACCACTTTAATCTTGCTATTTGAATATCTTTGATTCACAGGCTAACATATCATCTGTCCCATACATCTTGGTGCAGATGCCATGGTGATGTCAACATTTAGATCAATCATTGCCAAGCAGGAGTGGAGCATGACACCAATTAAAAGGTGATGTCGTCTCCGAGTCATCACTCACACTCCTCACTAATGCACTAATTACCGGGGCCGGGACATTAATGGAATAGCATGGTTCAGCCTGGGGATTAATCTGCATGGATTTGCTAGTGTGAGTGTGTGTGTGATGTCTGTCTCTGATGTGTGTGCATGTACGTGTGTGTGTGTGATTAATGCGAACCCCCCGCCTGCGCCGGCGTGACCTTGAGCACCACCACAGGAGGGAAATGAACCGGCTGGGCGGAGGGTTGAGATATCTGCATTTGGTGTGGAGGGCTGAGGGGAGATGTGCTGATGCGGAGGGCCGGGCCAAGGTTGAGGGGGGGGAACAGGCGGTCGGTGCAATCGGAGAAGATCAATGAATAAATCTGATGTTTGACTTTGACGAACACCGCCGTGGATTGCTCAGACTGAGGAACAGCTTGAGAAATTTGTCCGATTTTAAAGCTAAAAATTATTTCAAAATTGCATCAATCATTACAACTAAGGTTAATCTGTGCCCATGAGGGTCTCAGAAATGTGCTTCATTTACCTGCAGTTATAGTCAGTGGTGGAGAAAGTATTCCGATCCTTTTTTCAAGTAGCCATACTGCTACTGCTTTGATTAAAAACTGAATAACTGACGGGGGCTCAGAAATAAGACCTCCCAATAAAACCCGTACTAAAAATTAAACTAATAAAGAATATACAAACACAGAAAATAAGGCCTTTATTTAAGACGAACCTAGATTTATTAGTATAATAAAAACAATACTGAAAAGAGTAGAAAAATAATAAAGTGTGTGTTTGTGCAGGTGTGGGTGTGTTTGAAAGACAGAAAAACACTGAATAAGTTCTTACTTACTGTATGTTTTCCTGTTAATCAAGGAATAAATTCAAGTTTTGTGCACTTCGGTCCACGACAGCTAATTTACAATTTAGAACATCCTACAGAGGGTCACATGTAAAATACATTACCCGCTGTTTTTAAAGCCAAACCTTTCAAAGTAACAGTCGAAAAATTTCAGCAGTCCTGCTTTGATCCCTGTCGAGCTTCTTTCTTTTTTTTCCTGTATTTTTCTTTCTTTTTTTTTTTTTTTTACCTTTGATGCCTGCGACATTTTGTGTTTATTAAAAACACAGCTGGGGCTTTTTTCTGTATTTTTATTGATTCTTTTTTGAATTAATTAGGCAGTCTCTTGACAAGCCTCCCAATTTCCTGGCCCCTCTAGCGATCTGTTGATTCTTTAAACAAAATCAGAACAAACAAAGCAAATCTCTCCTTGCAGATCCACATGACAAACTTGCATGCAAGATGGTTGATAATGATGGAGGTGTACTGTAACTCACCAATGACGTATGTGAGCAGCAGGGCCAGGGTGAGAGTGAGAAGCGACGCAGAGAGGGCGGTGCACTTCCAGTTGCAGCAGCGGTGAGGCTTGTTGAAGGTAAACAGTGGTCTGGTCACGCTGCTGCGAGGCAGAGGCCGCGGTGGAGGCGAGTACACAGTCCCCGACGTCAGGGGGTAACCCTGCCCTGCTCCTGACAGGAGAGCCGATGAACCAGAGCCCTGCTTGAACAGGAAGTGTCTATGGGAGAAACACAAAAGAGATGTTTCATTTCCTATCTGCAAACAGCTGTTCACTGAGCCCTTAGTTACTGTTACTACATCTGTCAGAGTTATTTCAGTCAAATTTGGACACTACTAGAGATTAGCATGTATTTTAATGTATTTCTTTCTTTTCTGTGAAGTTTGAATGAATGACCAACAATAATCAGAGCTCTGCATTCTGTCGATGGTGCTGAAATCTGCCACAAAGTAGATGTTGCATGATGAAAAGCATTTTCACTGCTGCTCTCCAAGTCACACATTACATGCAAACATTAGGCATATGTCCGTTAAAACAGTTTTCCATATCACAGCAGGTGCTTCTTCCTGGTCAAACACTGAATCATGCAGTAAACAGCTAAAACTTTAATTGGTATCCCAGGATTTATTTGCTTCAGTCATTGAATACGACTAGCCTATTTGGCAGACACGGCCTTAGGGACTGGCCTTTTAATTCCTTATGTACAAAATTCTTGCTCAGCAAAAGGGAAATCAAATTGTTTATGTAAACTAGTTGGAATGAGTGGTGCTTGTCCAAAAAGAGGGAGAGGGAGAGAAAAAGAGAGAGCTGTTTGGAGGAATGGTGCTATGATGAAGTTCCACTCAGCTTTACTTGTGTTGCTATTAATGGTGACAGTTGTCAAGCAGGCACGTTGTATTTTTTGTTGTAATGTTGTGACGATGAGGAGCAGTGTTAAATCACTGATGGTCACTCTCTGTAGCCTATATTATGTGGGTATGTAGCAGATGGATGGTATTGTCATGCTGAGAGATGGAGAAAGGTTTCAAGGAGTGATAATGGAGCCACCAGTTTGGCATTAAGCTAAATTAGCCGCGGACAGAAAGAGAGAGAGAGAGAGAGAGACAAAAATATAATGGAGATGTTTAGCTGCTGATTTGAAAAGTTTTGCTTTGACTGACTTATGATTGCAAATGAGGATAACAAGAAAAACAAAATTGTTTTATTCTACAAAAAACATACCTTGGAATACGCAGTTGACGCCTGTGCTGTCAAGCTTTTACATGTTGGATGTGCAGTTTACAATGGCAGCGTAAAGGTAGCAGATAGCACTCAAAACCTCAGTAATTTTAGACACAATGGGTCTTGATTTCAGACGGCAGCAGAATCAAACCTCTCATTTTAAGCCAGCAACTGTTAATTTTGTTGACTGACATGACAACTTACATATTACAGCAGCTTTAGCTAGCCTGTTAATTAAGCTAACGTTCCAGGATTTGGTGGAAAACACAGTCTCGTGTTAGTATTTACAGTTGAGTCGTTGTAAAGGGGAAGCTGTAACAGCAGTCTTAAATATACACTTGATGGCTACATACACATTGTGCTAGAAGACAGAGGCTTCAGTTACAAAACATGTCCCACGCAAGATAGCATCATTACCATGCAGAAAAAAATGACACACAAAAAAAATATATAAATGAGTTTTCAAGCTTTGTCTACTTATTTAAGCTTTAAGCCAGAAGCTCAATTCAACCCTTTTAATGTTCCACATCTTAAATACATCACTATTTTTATTCTACTCCTTAAATCCCATTCATACTAATTAGACCATTTCCCACTTTTCCAACTCTTACTCTTTCAGCTGCTTCTCCATACAAATAAAAGCCAGCAGTGCAGTTTGGCGTCAGCTTTTTAAAATCCAGCATTTATACCACAATTTCTTCAGAAATTGCTTTCGCTGGTTTAATAATGCGCTCCTTGACCTTGGAAGCAACACTTGAATACTACTGTGGGTAATAAGCTAGTTAGAGAGACATGCTAACGACTGCAGCTGGCATTAAGGCAGATACACACCGTTCAATCCATTACTCACACCTTCTCTCATCTGTTTTCAGGTTTTGGAAAGGCTACGAAATGAGACACTATCCTCCAAACTCTTTAAATGCCAACTATCACTCAGTGTTTAAGGGTTGGAAATCAGTTCTCTCCACTTGCCAAATCCTGGCAATTCTGTGTACTGGCAGGTGAATTTTCTCAACTCACTAGCCGCAGAAGTGATAAATAAAAACCGCGTAACACAACAATCTGTGATGTTTCACAACGTTTATTGAAAAGTGAGTGCTTGTTTCACTTGGACAGTGAATGTTTCACTTAACAGTGAAACAAAAAAACAAATTGGAGTTACAGCGCACAGGTTTAAGGGTCTGCAGAGTAGACCTCCAATGAGGACACATAGGCCAAGGAGATGGAGGTCACAGAAAGTATTTTAATGAGAGGTGGAGAAAACAATGGAGAGTCCTATGATTGGTAAGGTTACGAGGTGACAAGCCAATGTTCTGTTCAGTGGGTCGTCAGCAGGCGTCAGATAAATAAGAGAACTAATAGCTTGATTTTTCAATCCTTCAAGGTAGAGTCAGTGTCATTTTCCTAACAAAACAAAACATAGACTTGTACAAAATTAATTTGGCTCAGTCATCACCTATGGGTCCCTAGACATGTGTGGTGGTGACTGTATCTGCAGAGCCCCACCCTCTGCCTGTATTTTAATGTTTTGATTTACTCAGGACATTTCTGGGCGAGGAGTCGGTGACCCCAGCAAATGACAGGGCGCAGGTGAGGTTGAGAGTGGATAAATCATAGCCACTATACGCCATTCAGACTGGAGAAAACTGACCCTTCACGAAGCCACACCCCCCTTAGCTACTGCTGCTACCTTTGACAAACTTTGGGAGGTAGCATGGTGCTTACGCTGCAAGTAACTACACTCCCTGGAGAAACATTGTCAAACTTTTGGAAAAACAAAAATGTGATTTTTAAACAGAAGCAGACAGAAGGTCTGCAATATGAATATGAATGCAAAATACAGGAAGTTAAAGTGACTCAGCAATGAAAACAGGTTAGAGTTATGAATATAGAGATACATGCTAAAGCCTACAGATCACGGGCAGCCGCTTCAACTTGTGTTTACTTCATTCATAACACAAACAAGGACTTCCATGATGATTTAGGACCCGTTTAGGACAAGAGGAGGACACGTCTCTTTGTATAATACCGTCAGAAGTAAACTTGGGCTGTTTGGTTGGGTTTAAGTTTGGATTAAATGCTGCAAATTGCTGAGAGCTGCTATTTCCAGACTGCAGCCATAGACTTTAGCTCAGTTAGCCAGGCTTGCTAGCGCTCTTAATAGCTATAAGTAACTCAAATTAACTGGCTAATATCAAATAATAACAATGTGAAATGACCCTGGTTCAAAGGGGAACAAGGATGCTTGAACAGTTTTGTTCAGAGCATAACGTTACACTTCTCAGCATCTGAATTTTGGAAAGGTAAAGAACACATTCCTTCTTCGAACGTCACTGAATGACGAGCATCACTGTTTAAAGTGCCCCAGACACAACGATAAACTACAATGAGCTTGAAATCCACAGAACCAGCCTGAAAATGACACCTGTGTGGAATGTATTGCAAAGTTTTCAGTCGGGAGCCGCAGCTTGCCGGGTGAGACCAGCCGGTCATTTCACAGCACTCCGTATCACTCCGCAAATCAGCTGTTTGCCTTCGACCGTAGCGAGACCAGACTGAAATAAACAGCTCTCTGGCCGTAAACTAAAGCTGTGAAAAAATCCTAAATTTAGCGTACAATTGAACATGAATTGATTTTTTAGGGAAGAATTTATATATCTGGTGAAAAACAGTTTTTCTGCTGACCCTGCCTGCAATAGTACAATGCTGGATTCACTGCAGCGATTTCTCCCCTCTTCTTCTAAAAGTGACGCCTTTGATCGCCACCCTCAAAAGGTGATTAAAAAAAACTATGCATAAGTGCCTCATACAACCCATTTTAAAATATTAATTCAACAGATAATTTATTCTCAATACTATTAAAAATGCAAGAAGGTCCAAGTCTGTCGAGACCGTTTTTCTGTTTAGTTTTTCTCAGGATTGCGAGTTGTTCCTGCTGCTTTCAAATCCCTTACACATTACTATTAAAGCTAAGCCAGAAAGTAGCAAGCTCTCATGCTATTCCAACAGAAATATACCAGAAAGTATGAAAGACAACACTTTGGGGGATTTTCTAAAAACCCAATAAATACCGCCCTCAGACCAAAACCCATGAACGCTGTATGTCAAGTCCTGGCTGGCAGACCGATGATTTGATAAAAACTTGAAACGTATTGAATATAAACTGTCAGTCATTAAGAGAAGTGGCTGGATATAGAAGATGTAAGTATGATGGCTATCAAAAAAAAAAACAAATTAGCCACTGTTTTGACCTGAGAGGGTGTATCGACTTAGTTTTAACAAGCCTGTATGTCGCTTGCATTCACTCATAGGAGGTTATTCAGTTATTCTCGTCCAGATTTGTGGATGAATGAAAGTGCCCTTAAGATGCAACGTTACCATCTGTGTGGTCAAGTCAAATTCTGCATGTCTGTGTACTGTCAATATGTCAAATAAGCGAACAAAAACCAAGTGTCTGTGTGACGAAATGGTTGAAAAACTGTTGCTCCCTAGCGAGTTAGGACTCATCCACCCCAAAAGAACAAAAAATCACTTCCTCATGTTGCCTCTTTCATCCTCACGTTGTGTGGGATCCAATTTCTCAATAAAGTTTTGTATTTCAAATGTCTCAGATAGGCAAAACTGTAACTCAAAAATTGGACTTATTTCATAAATAATAACATAATGCCTTTAGCTCCAACATTCCAGCCTCTAATTACTGACCGAACAATTACTTCTCAAAAACAAAACCATGCAGCCAAACTTCAAAACCAACTTAACTTGTCCTTCATCAGCGAGCAGACTTTGCTGTTGGATCTTTGCTGGACATTGGTCTTGGTCTTGACAAGGACACTTTACACAAATTCTTTGGCATCTGCCAAGGTCTTTAATATGTGTCCCATTACCCACGAGTTACGAGTTACAGCTGTTTTGTTTTAACGTAAAAAATACTTTTTTTCCGAGGCAGTAGTGATTCACTGTATCTCACACACAGCTCACATACAGCTAAAATTAAAAGTGACGAATGCTTTTAAAACTAAGGCAGTTTGTTCACAGAGTAATGTGGGTGAATAAACTTGTTTGGAACATACTCAGAGTTTAATAATCTTTAAATTTACTTTCACCACTGTTCCAAAGACCTTTCATTCTCATAGAAGCAGACAGTTTGTGTTTTATTAATTCATAGTGTACATCTGCAGTTACATATTAGCTGAACATTGATTGCATAATTTAAGGAAAATCCCTACGCAGCTTGCTTTGATAGATGCATTATTCTAAAATTTATTAACAGGTTTGTCGAGTGTAAATGTTAAAGAAATAAGATGACTTTTAATTCTTCATCACATCAGTGTCCTACCTTTTATTCTTTAGCACCACAGTAATACTAAAAAATTTACCCACAGCAGTGTAATGAGATTAATAACTCTTTAATCAAGGAATCAGTAAGACCTCATTAATTATTTAACATGCAGCAATTACATATTCATTGGTAATTAGTACAAAACCCAAAAGAATATGGAAGTAGGACATGTGAACACATACATCTACTGTATTTTTGTGAGCCAATGCAGCATGTTTGACACAAGCCTGAAAGATGATTGTTATTCAAATGGGACGACTTCACCGCAGCACTTGTTTAAAAGTACAGAATAAAACTTTCTCTTCTCAAAATGGGAGCTAAGCAGGTTATCTTCACGGATACTTCTCTGACTACTGCTGTATAACAGTGATACGTTTTATTTGTCCAAGGGTTAGGGTTAGGGTTACTTAACCCTTAAAACATCTTCAGCTTCACAACCTCTGTCAATAAAGAACATGTTTTTTTGTGTCAAAGCTTGAACAAAAGCAAACTTTGTCTTTGCCCATCCAGGCCAAAGATTAACAACAACAAAGTAAGATAACTAGGCCGTAACATGGAAGTGAAATCTTCTTGTCATGTTTCAGCTTTTCAGACAAATGCCAAAATGCAGTCAGAGGGGAAGTAAATTTAACACCAGATTTCTTAAACCGCAGGCTGATGAATAAACCATACCTCAGGTCTTTAGCGACCTATGAATTGTATTACATCCTGTCAGAGTAACTCATGTCACTCCATTATGCACTTATCTTCCTGTAGCATCAAAGTGTGTATAACAATGTTAAGAATGTTGTAATGTCAAAGATGATAAAAGATTTAGTATTCCGGACCAAATTTCCAACATAGGAGGCATCAAGATCGAATGAGTAGGACATCATACCTCCAAAGTGTTGGTCTTCAGCTGTTATGGCCATTGTTGGATGAAAGGAAAGAGATCTCACAACTTACAAAAGCTAATAGATGCTCTAAAAGTGCTTTTCCAGAAACAGCTTCAGTAGAGGAACTCCTGCTAAAACACTGGAGATGCCACATCTGTCCATCCACGCTCGACTGCAGCAGAATATTGAAGCAGTGCAAGCACAATAATGATGACCATTAGAAAATACGTAAACTTACAGCTCCATAGGGAAGATTTCTTGAATGTTCTAGTACACAAGGCTTTGAAATTCATTTCTTCAAAGTGTTTGTCTTGGTAATGAACTTTCCGAGAGCCCATATCGTGAAAAGGATCAGTCAACCCATTAAGCCACTAATAGAGGCTGAGCAGTTTTCTAATCCCTTGATTAACGGGGCTCAGGGAGTGGATGGAAGTAAACTCAGAGGCCCATCAACACATCAACAACACACACTGCCTGTTTCTGTCTTTCATTTCCTCACCCTAATTTTTTCCCTGATATCTACTTGAATTCTTGGGATTTTGTTTTAATTTTTGTGGTTTTGGTCACATGGATTATTCTTGCATGTGCATGAACCTGCGTTTGTCTGAGCTTTTCAAACTGTATTCATAGTGTGTTTTGCTGTGGTTACATGAGCAAGCACACACTGATGTGTGCATGTCTTTGAATGTGAGATTATCTTTAGTTGTCTCTGTTATGACACACTAGCCAGGGTTTGCTATGTACTGTTTTGCACTGAAGATTTGTTTGTGATTTTGTCGTTTTTCAGCCCTCCGGTGTCAGTGTTTACTACTGTCTCTTAAGTGGTATAAAACCCTGGGAAAGTGATGGAGTTCACCGTTAATGTCAGCGAAGCCATTTCAAAATAATCTCAGCAAACATACTGACTACTCTGACATGAATTCACAGCAAAAGTGTGAAAAAAGTGAAACTTTGTGATGTATCCTGTATTAAAGGTTCAGTTTGTAGGATTTAGTGGTATTTTGTGGTGAGTATGCAGCCTCTACCAGCTAAATATCAATCTGTTCAGCATCTAATCGTGTAGGAGAAACTTGCTTAAAGGTAGATCAGTCCTTTCTGTTTGTCCCTTCTGGGCTACAGTAGATATAAAAAAATATAAAGAGCTTATTCTAAGGTAATAGAAACACAATGATTTTTATTCACAGTTGATTATACACTGATGAAAACTATAAATATTGTATTCCATTTCCACTCACAGATTGCACTGAATCCTGCACACTGGACCTTTAACACAACAACTATTTTTAATGTTCTGATGAAGCTTAAGACGGGATTGAACTTGATAAACTACTGGGAAAAAAATACATAAGACAAAACTTCCATCAGTGGAAAAAACAACCCTCCCATTGTAGTAGTGAGCAAGTTCCCTGCCTTTTTCAATAATTTAAATTAAAGACAAAACAGCAATTCTACATTGAAATCAAAGATTCTGCTGCAGAGTCTTCAGTCCATCACCCAGTGGACAGAGACAGCACAGGGTGAACATTCATCCATTAATATGGTATCACAGCAGCTCAACAAAAAATGTAGGGAAGTTGTTATAACCATGAAAACCTGTCAGAAACCTTTTTCATGTTTTCAAAGGCAGTGCATCAACATGACAGAGTAAAGGTGGTTTTTGTTTGTTTGTTTGTTTTTCTTTTAAAGCTGAGCCATTATTAAGTTACTTGAAAAATATGGACACAAAAATGTAGAACAAATTTGAGTATTTACTGTTGCTCTATCAAATCAGTGCAACCTAAATTAAATGTTTTTATATACACACTGACAATATTTTAATTCTGCGTCTAATCCACAATATTGTGGGGGCCCTAAAATGGGATTATAGCTACTTCCTGGAATCAGAACATCTGCTACTCCCACCCTGTTTTCTTTTTCGTCATGAAGATTTGTTTGATGAAACTAATAATTATTTTTTCCCTTCAAATTGCAGCCTATTTTTAAAAATGCATTATCACAATCCTCGAGGTGAAAGCAAAAGCCTCTCTATTCATCCTTTCAGCCCAGTGTTTTTAGTTTTTTTTTTTTTTTGCTTTGTTTTTTTAAAGGCCATGTCCTTGTGGATGCAGTGGAAATTGAAAGTGCCTTTCATGTGTCAAAAGCCCTCAGTCCACTTAGTGTATAAAACAGTGGTTTGACTGAGGTTCATAAATGCTACCTGTCAAAAGCACCGGTAATTTCTGGCCTATTAGTGTTGAAACTAGTCATCAAAAGGTTGGGGGGGGGGTTCTGCACCTGTGTTATGTAAAACTAGTCTGACTCAAGCGATGCAGATATGTGCTCCTGCTATTGGGCGACCATTTCATGTGGCACTTTCCTCCTCTTCTGCTATGTGCACTTACTAACTTACTTTCAAGTCCTATGATGATCATGTTTACTGTTTAGTTAAGCGCACGTAAATAAGGATTTGTCGCTAAAAACATCTGCCTTGATATTCAGACTTCAGAGTTACTTTACTTCACAGAGGACTTTACAGTGAAACTCACTTTTTGTTTGCATTTGATGTCTCTCACCAGATGCTGTGTGAATATATTGAATCGTCCTACATCATGAAATATTTCGAAAGCCTTCAATCGTCTAAACCTTAAAGTCTTATTGTTTGCATTGCATCAGTTTTCAGTCCTCTTGTGCAAGACTACATTCAAATACAAACTTTTGGCTCTCTGTGTAAGAGAACAGATACACATGACTCACTGGCTCAGTGAAAATAATGCCATTTCCATTTTGTAGGAAAATCGGATCTTGGATTGCAGCTTTATCAACGGGTGAGGAGTCTAACCCGGATATTTCCACTCTGTCTTTTTGCCTTCTTCACGCACTCCTTCACTTCTCACAGCTCTTATGTGCCCCTGAAGTGCACCCAGCTCTGGTGCAGAGGTCAGCCAGACAACTCCGTAGCAGACAATGGAAACTATTCAGGAGTGTATCATCTGGCCAGTGCACCACAGCAGACAGCACTATCATAGGCTTGGTAACTGATGGCAGGAGGAGTGAGTCAAAATACATCACAATTTAAAGTATTAACTAAATGTAAGCCTGAGAGTGGGCTATGTAAATAAAATGCTTGTTGTGTGAGCCTACCTAATGTGTGTTAAGTAGCTGTTGCTGTATCTTCTTCACTTTTCCTCCTTCCTTTCAAACTTCAAAACTTAAGCGTACAATGACTGAACTCACAAGAGCACAGCAGGGCAGCGAAAGTGAGCTTTTCAACCAGCACCGAAACTCTGGAATTTGTTATGATTCCCGACTTCTTCAACCCAATTTGTGCATAATGCAGCAGAAATTCTCACTGGCGCGTAGTGTTTGCAGTTGTGCATTGTAATGGCACATTGTGCCACCTTAAATTGGTGGCCGACACTTTGTCCAATATTGCAAGTTTGCAGCACTTAATACTGCTAAACACTTGAAAGCAGGATTAAAACACCACAGACTCAACAAAACTAGAATAGACAGGTACAAATTGGACTGGAGTTTCAAATGCTATTGGAAACAAGTGCTTTGTGGTCAGACACACATCTCTGTTGTCAACAGTGGTTAAAAGAGACTGACTACAGGCTGTGTTTTTGACGTATATAGGAGCATCAATTGTATGTCACAGAAACTAATTCAAGCTCTTCCTTCAACTTGCCTATAATTGCATCATGCAGTCAACTATTTCCTTTGATTTGTTTGTTTCTGTGCAATATGCTGCTCTATTGTTGCTTTTGTTGGCAGCAGCAGAGAGGCTTACAAGCGCACACATCAAATAGCTTTGTTTGAAACACGTTATGTCGTTACAGGGAGTGGAGGTGAGATATTGTGACTGAGCTTTTGCACTGGGACATAAACAGTGATAGATCCACCTCCAGGACGGAAGACAGATGGTCAAAAATGGGCACATATGGACACACACACGTCTATTTCACCCTTTTTACATTCCCTATTTACCCACAGGAGTATTTAGCTCGTTGCAGTGGAGAGTGTCATCTATTTAAAACATCCAGTGAAATAGGCACACAGAACACGCAACATAAATCCAGCTCTTTGTGGTGCAAAAAAGAACAAAACCCTGATGACTGGACGAGATCTAGATGAGAAGCCTGCCCATTAACAGTTATCCTTCTCCATTTACTGATGCTGGCATCAACCCCAGCACCAAAGGCTATGGTAAACACAAATAAACAAGTGGGCAATTGGCAGAGGTGCAATCTAATTTAAGTGAAAGCAGAGGATAGCTTTCCCTGCTGCAGGGCAAAGCTCTCTTTAACTTTTGTGGATATCACAAAGTCAGCTTTAATAAGAATCCCTTATTAAAAAAACTTAAAACTTGAAAAATGCTGTTATTTACCTGCAGTTGGTCACATCTTTATAATAACGGGCTCT
>JAPXVT010000029.1:7742874-7754289 GCA_029823135.1 Acanthurus reversus
TTAAGAAAGTCTGGACAGCAAAAATCCTGATTGACGGAAATGCATGTAGTCAATCATGTAGTCAATCTTCTTTTCTTGGTCAGGTAAATGATGGCATGCTTTATATTTATTTGTTTTGCTTATTCAATTATTTATTTATTGGGAATATGCCTTCAGTGGTTTACTCCAAGCAATTATTTATAATCTGCTGTGAAGGAGAGAAGTGGGGAGGTCTAATTTAAATCTATCGGAGCATATCCATCCAGCTGCAATGTTCGCTGCCTTCACAATAATTATGATTTATCAAAATGCATTGGCTGCTGTTAATTATTTACCCTCACAACCGATGTGAAAAATACATATCATGCAGTTCAATAATTGAGTCAATGAATGGCTTAGCCGGTTGCCCAACGTGCGGAAGTGTAGGCTATAGGAATTCATGTATGGGCTGTAAAAAAAGAGAGGGAGAGAGAGAGAGTGAGGGGGGGGAAAAAAGGGCATTTATGAGCGGATTCAAGCAGGTCACAGTGTTTGATATGTGTCCTGACGTGCCTGGTGGACCTGTAGCGGCGGCAGTGGCCCGAGCCCGGCAGGCTGCGTTGATGCTGGAAGACAGAAGGCGCGCGTCAGAGAGATCTATACCCCCTGGATCTCCGGTGGCCCTGCTGGCATCATTAGGCTACCTTAGCGCTGATGGAGATGGAGTGGACGAGCCTGAACTGGAGCAAAACAACTCAAGGCTGCAAGCGTTGCTGAATCGAAACGAATACGACACTTGCACACATGAATCAGGCAGTCTGCAGTTCTGTACCTGGACTGTCATCATTTAGACCGGCTGTCAAACAGACAGCTTTGTATGCACATAAAGTCTGCGTCTCTGCACTTCAAAGGAGGCGCACTGATTTTCATAAAACCGCACCATGCACACACACGCACACACACACGCACACACACTCGTTCTACCTCTATGTCTGCCTCTCTCCCTTTCGCACACGCACACACACGGGCCACAGCACCGCACAGCACAACTGAACAGCTGATAATAAACATTTCCTGTGAACTCACGTTGTCTCGGCGCCCGAGCCTCGTTTAGCCAAGCAACATAGTAGCCGATCTCACCAAGTGAGCCCACTAAAGGCCAGAACTGAACGTGTCGCTTACCTTCCCGACGTGAAGCCATTCCTTTAGTCCGATTCCATGCTATCAGAACCCTGCAAAATGCTGAAGACTCTGCAGTCCCCCCCGGAAGAAACGAGACTTGAGACGCTGTGCCCCCTGCTTTAAAAAAAACGTGAACGAGACACCTCTCTGTGTGGCTGCTGGTCTGGGTTTCGAGGCGGCGGTGCTGATGCTGATGATGCTCGCTCTCAAATGCCGATAGAGGACGACGAAACGATTTGCGCGGAGAGGAAGGGATCTCCTTGTCGGGGCTGTGCGCGAGCCAGCTCCGCTGTGCCGTGTGACAGGGAGCCCGGCGCGGTGCGTTTAGCCGCAGTTGAACCCGATGAGGCTGACGGGTGATGCTGTTGCTGGTGAGGCTCGGTGCCGCTATAACAGCATCCCTGGATCATACCACCGCACCGAGGAGAAGGGGGTGTGGCACAGACCGGCCACAGACACAAACACGCACAGGCTCCTTCTCGTCAGGAGGTCGTCTGGATCACTAGTTACACTCATTCAGGTGATGCCATATGGCTGCACCGTCGTCCTGCGCCGGAATGCTGACTCATTAATACGGCCTCACCGGTGAAACTTTGGTACTTTCTGCTTTGCTAACACATCCGCAGCAGATTTGCAAATATGAAAAATAATTCATACCCATGAGCAACAGGCCTGAGAGCTCCTGAAGTGCCATTTA
Source organism: Acanthurus reversus (assembly GCA_029823135.1). Lineage (NCBI taxonomy): Eukaryota > Metazoa > Chordata > Actinopteri > Acanthuriformes > Acanthuridae > Acanthurus > Acanthurus reversus. The sequence goes on from JAPXVT010000029.1 coordinate 7,744,712, forward strand.
ATCACCGAAATCTTCCCTATGCCTAAAGTAAGTGGGAACCGCAGAAGCTGCTGTTTGCTGTTTGCAGCAAATAGGAGCTGAGATGATGAAAAGCAGAGCAAAAAAAATGTGTTTACAGTGTATGTATTAATAGAAAATGAAATCTAACACTAATTTATTGCTGCAGTGGGCCTGGTTTGTGACAACACCTGCAGATCAGCTCATAATATCTGTTTTCCTTTGCTAAATTAGCCACCTAATGATTCTGACCTGTGCTCTATAGTCTGTGTGTGCTGCATCGGTTGGGGTATTTACAGCCGGTCGGTTGCTGGTACAAACAACTTGTGAATGACAGGGGTTCTAATGATGCAGTTTATTATTTCCCCAAAGCATAGCACGCGCGGGGCTACAAACAACCATTCTGACAGCTGCTTCAGTCTATCTGCCTTTCTGCCTGTCTCTCTATATCCCCAACACAACACAGCGGTATGCATCTTTTATCAACAATAGATTTTGGCACTTTCCATCAGTTTCATCACCTACCCGTCTAAATGGAGGCTGCAGGTCCAGCAGTTCCAGGCAGAGAATGAAATGATTCAAAGAACAGTGAGAGGAAAAAGGCCTTTGGGTTGATAAAAAGTGTGCCTCCCTGATGTAGAGATTACCAGTGTTGTGTGTCATGTGGATTTGGGTTGTCAATATGAGGCTGCCTGACTACTTCTTGGAACAATTACTGTAGAAGATTGTAATGGATTTTGATCAGTAGTCTGAAGACCTCCAGAGTTTCTGAGAGCGTAGCCCCACGCTGGAGAACTGTGTTTCTGCGACTCCATGTTTGCCTGCTGAGTCCTAATGGCAGGCACATTACACCTCCAGCGGCCTGGTAAACGCTCTTTTAAAAGAGCAGCTCCTCTTCTGCTCGACACATCTCGCTGAGACATCTCCTTGACAACGGGCTCAATGCAGAGATTTGAAATGTCACAGTTTTTTACTGTGATTCTCTTTTATCATCATGTTCTATAGAGGAGAGATAATAGATGTGGTGAGGGGAAGAGCACTGGCCTTGCTGGTGGATAGACATGTAGACTTTGCTTATTATTTCAGAAAACATGGCAAATAGAAGCGGAAAGTAACATTTATTATCATGAGAGTATTGTTTATTTTATGGTTTGATATTCTGGCATCAGACGTCTAACGTGGAGCTTTCACGCTGAGGAAAGTTTGCAGAGTAGACGCAGTCGACATCTCATTGGAGAATAAGAATCATTAGAGCCACAGATGCTCTATAGTGCTGGGTAGAGTGCATTTGCAACTTAATGTCAGTTGCATTACATCTGATCTAATGTCATCAGATTATAATGTAAATTGCATTAAAATGATATAATCTAATTAAAGAGTATCTCATCAGGTTAAAAAAATGTCAGTGGAAACAAACAGGAGACCATAAGACAAGAGTAAGTTGCTGATCCAATTATTCCTGCCCTATTTGGATGACATGGAAGCCCAACTGAGCGTACAGGGAGGAATGGGGAGCACAGAGGTGGATTTAGAGCTGGTACTCCATAAAAGCGATGTGAGAGGGGGAGAGAAAGCTACTGTTGCTGTTGTGAATGCTAAAATGGAGTCTGGAGAGAATAACTTCGATGGGAAGATATCCATAGTCTGGATATCCCTTCTTTTTCCCAGATTGTGTGCAAGCCGGTCTCTCCAATCTGCTTATAAATAACACAGTTTATGCTTTTAAATTGCATGCAGTCCATACGCTAAAGTTCAGTTTTGAGTGCAGGTGACATACCATCCCTTCTAGGCTGATCAACTGCAGACAGCCCATCCATAGTCAGGTGACCTTCATCCTCATGCTTACAACGATAAAAAACAATGTTAATCGGTTGCAGTTTTGGTTGGGTATGGAAAACAAGAACTTTTCCATAGGTTTAGGAAAATTATTCGGATTAGGGTCCATTTACGTGTGTCACATTTAAAACGTTGCATGTCCATTAACTATGCAGGCTGTCTTGTTTTTTATAAGTCACAAGACATATTTTGTGAATGCTATTTAGGCGCATCTGCTCTCCACAGAAGTTAATGGATTGGCGAATGCATTGCATGCTAAGAAATTAGTGTTATTTGTGACTAGATTGAAGAGACTGGGCTGTCAGCGTGACACATCTGTTAAAACCCGAATGGTTGAGATATATTACACTTTAAACAGTTGCATGAGACGAGAGATGGATCCGTAATGCTTCCGCGCCTTAATTCCACTTCAAGCCTTAGCAGTAATATCGGATTTTAAGTATCCCTGCACTACTTCACTTCACAGCTGGAGGCACTTTCCATGAGCATCATTTAGTCTTGTACATGCAAACTGCAAAGCCAACACAGTTTTTCTCCTCGGAACTCTGTGTTCCTCGTAGGCTGTGATCGATTGGCCAGTGATCAATCCTTCCACCACAGAACACAAGGTGAATGTTGCAAGCTGTAACTAGAAACTAACAATTATCCTCTGAATGCTTTGCAGCGCTTGTCTTTGCTGAATTTCTCGCAATCTTTCTCTTTCATTCCACCTCTCCACCTTGCCTCCTCCAACCTATATTTTCTTCTGAAAAACTCTTCTATCTCTTTTAGTCTTCCCCTTTTTCTTCTATTTCGTTTCTTTTCCCCTCTCTCCTTCTCAATCCCTCTGCTTAGATCCATTCCTCTCCAGGGTGACGTTGCTTAAGGGGTTTCTCTCATTCCGTAATGAGGGATCTTGGATCAATGCTGTCAACAATGCTCACCAGCTGCACTGCCGTTGCAGTCTTATTCTGCCCTCGTGGTGGATGCCTGATCTCTGGGGGTCTCAAGAGTTAACTAGAGTATTCTTCCACCAGAAGGGTGTTAGGGATTTGCTCCATCACTCTTCCCTCTTTTCTCCACAACCACACGGGCTCCACCCAGCCAGCCAAACAGCTTGAGTGTCTCACAGGAGACACAGCCGACCATTTATTGAAATCTTTTTTTTTTTAAATGACAAAGCTATGACCTTTCCAATGCATGCGCTCCTCAACCATAAATTCTCACAGATTTCATTTTACATTTCCTCCAAGCATTCACAACCAAATTACACCTCCACAGCCTTCATCCTACGGGCAAGGATCCAGTATTTTCATCTTCAATTATGACTTTTCTACTTTTGGATGGTACTTTAGCACTTTTGGAGACAGATAAGTGTTTTGGAAGTTCTAAAAAGGGTGGTATAATCTGTCCCGAAAAACACACACATTTTGACAGCAGTTTCAAAGGCTGTCCTTTCCTAAGCCTGTCATCAATTTCCCATCTGAAAAAGAAAAGGGAATAAAAGAAGCGAGCACGGAGAGGTATCTATTGATTAATCACTAACAGTAAGAGCCCTGATGTGCGAGCGATGTGAACCAGTTTCACTGTGTTGACAGATGAAACAGCTATATAACCTCCCCTCCCTGACACATTCTCCTTCAAGCCTTTCTCTCATAATTAGTCATATCCTTGAAAGGGCATGACATTAATAAATTCTACATTAAATCCACATGTATAAACTGGGGGGGATTTGAAAGAAAGCAATATTTTTAACCAGCGGTGCTGTGACATTCAATAGCTTGTGAAGAGCAGGTGGAGATTGCACTACAGAGGACAGAGAATGATACAGAGAGGGGACATCACTGCACCAAAGACAGGCAGTGAGCACGTGATGCAGGAATTATTGATTTATAAGGCATATCTTTATCCTTACAGTATGCATGAAAGTGAAGGGAACATCAAGAGCATCACTCGATCACCTTGAACAATGGAATCAAGTCTTTGTTCTGAGCTTAAACAAAGCACCAACACACACTGGTACACACGCTCTTTGGTCCCAAAACCAGAGCTAGAAAAAAGGCTTTTTACTTTGGACCCCTAAAATCTAAGGATTGTGCCCATAAGGATCAAAGTGTATGTGTATGTTTCAGGGGCTTTTGTGTTTAAGTGTGTGTAGTATTGAGTGCTTTCCTCAGTCTGTGCAAAAAGCCCTCAGATACCGAATGCCACCTTAAAGCACGGGCACTTCTCCTCCTCTCCTTTTATCACCGTACACTTCTTGCTCTTGCTCCCCTGCTTACCTGTGACAGGAGCGCCTTTCAAACGCACCTCATTGCATTTCAAACGGCAGTGACTCCCACTCCCGTTTCTAAGACTCCCACTCACACGTACACGCACGCAGCTGTCAGCTGCCCAAATATTGTATATCCCCTGGCCTTCTTTCCAACCCCTTCCTGAACTAACTCCTCCACAACCTCGAGTTGTTGGAAAATAATATTTTATGCATGCCACAGCAGCCCACACACAGATACAGCTTATGAAAGACACACCAAACCTACTTTCCTATGAACATTTGTGTGCGCATTGTGCATGTTTCTTTCTCTGTGATCACATATATTGTGTGCCTTTCTATGCTAAATGAAGATATGCTCAAATACTGCTCCTGTAATTTAATGCAAGAACATATAGCGCGCTTTTTGCTTGGTCTCAGGGATCAATATGCAATATAAATTCTCTCTGTAAAACTTAAGGGGGCAAAAGGCCATAGGAGTCTAGTTTTGGCATAGGCATTCGATCTCCAGGGACTAAATTACAGCAACAGAATCGAATGGATTCTGCCTACATACCTTAGCATTTGTCAGAGTAGGAGAGGACACAGTACAATGAATTTGCATGTGTTTGAAGTGGTATTATTAATTCATGCCAATGAGACTTTGCATAAGAGACACAGAGAAAAATTTGAAAGGGGAGAAAAAGTCCCACTAAGCACAGCGACTGTTTGATCTTTGTTATGTCTTTTTGTTCTTGTTCCGCTTGTGGAAAACTGCATTGTTGTCCAAGTATCTTTATGTTCAAGCACGCCATGTTGACTGAGCCCTTTGGGAACAACAGACTGGTATAAGCATGAGCCTATCTTATTTAATCAGCATGCGTCAAGCTAAATGACGAGCTATTATCACCGGCCACCCATCGACTGCTGCTCAGCTTCTCAAACAGCCAAAGCAAAAGGTCAAACACTGATAATGAGTAGACAGAAAGAGCTATCCCTAATTAGACATGAATGTAAAATTTGAATGGGAAATTAGGCTGGCATGCACAAGCAAGAGATACAGCACATCCATCTGGCAATTCATTCCAGCTGTACTCAATATTTACTCGTCTCTTTGTTTTACGCTTCTCAACAGGTGCTCTTATATGTGTGTGTGTGTGTGTGTTTGTGTGCGTGTGTGTTTGTGTAAGAGAGACAGCCAGCGGGTGTACTTGTTGATGTACCTGCATGTGTATAAGGTTGCAATTGCATGTGAGATCCCACATGTGTGTATGAGGCTCTGGTGTGTATATGCTGGCAAAGCTATTTCCCCTCGGAGTAGAGAAGCGGGTGGTGCTGTGGGGTGACAAATATACTGGTGGCACATTATCAGCGGCAACACAAACACGGGCTGGCAGTATCCCAGCTGTTAAAAGGGGGTTTTATTTTGTGTATGTGTGTGACTCCGTGTTTGAATCAAGGGAAGAGAAGGGTATTGCCAAGGAGAGAGGTCTGGCCTTCAGGGAGAAGGGTAATTACACGAGAGCACACAGAAGATAAAAAATATTAATGATATTACTGGTCACTGCATTGCTGTCCTGGAGACGCATATCAAGCCTGCGCTGGTAATACTGTTGATTTAAATCTTTCTTACAACAAATACTGCGATTCCACAGCCCATTTCCTACTTGTTTCTGCATGATCTAATAAAGCAGTCATTGCACTGCCTGAGTAAAGGAACCATCTTTCAACCCCAGGGCTTAAGCTCAAGCCCCAGTGACAGCAAGCATTTACCTTTGCTTAAGTGTCCTTGAGAATTTTACCTAATCCCTACCTGCTCCAGGGTTGCAGTTGTGATGCTAACCTGTGCTCTCTGTGGAGGCAAGTAGAACATGAATTTCTCCTTTAGAAACCAGCAATCCAACACAAGCCACACTACACTCATAGCTCTGTCCGTGGTGCTGAAATCCAACTGTAAAAATTCAGACGTATGCTGCATCCCAATTCCATATTACATAGCTTCTAAGTGCCAATGCTTTTCAGCATGCAGAGCATTCACACTGATAAAGTGCTGAAATTAAGCACACTCAAAGATAACAGAGTGCATACTAAATTCACTTGTGCTAGACTGTGCTGTTGACGGACACCATTATCCCACAATGCAATGAACAATAAAATGGACAAGCTGTTTGCAGCTGGGAAAAATTAAAACAATTTGTGGTAGAGCTCCAAGACCATCCCAGAAAACACAATTTTCCAAATGGAGCCTTTGCTCATTTTTACACATGAGGTTTAGTTTAGTCATCCCGAGGAGTGAAGTGATGAAAACAGCTGAATAATGGCGTCTGTGGCTCTGGAGGAAGCATTTTATGATGTCATGTGGGTTATCTCGACCTTGGATTGAAACATTAGATTTTCATTAGAGTTTAAATTTGATTGGAGTTTGAGATTAATAAGCTTTGAAGAGGTAAGGAGAATCGACTAAGTCTGACTCCCAATTCACCCCTTCGCCCTACCACTTAGCCCTACCCCTTTGTTTTGCATGTTCACGTGAAGGGGTTATGGGTGTCCCAATTCACGTTGAGGCAGAGGGGAAGGGGTAAGTGGTAGGGCCATCTGGCCCTTCAAATGGAGATTTTTCAGGGACACACTACAAACGGAAGGGTAGGAGGAATTTCCCACAATGCACAAATCTATTTTTCTCAAGTAAATAATTATGACATCCTCTGGATTACTGAGTTTAATGCTGTTTCAATGTATTACAGAGTGGTTGTTTATAACAAACGTAACAAAAATTGCTAGTTGTGTACGTGTGCCTGCTCATGTCCAGCGTGTTAACTAATAAGCTAAGGTAGCATTGTTTTAAGGCTGATTTGTGCGCTACAGTGCGGCGTTTCGACATAATTTCATGATAATTTGATGGCATGTCATCACATGTATTTACCGCGCCACCAACGACCTCTGATGACATATCAGAGCCTCGAAGGGCTGTCCCATTTCATAGGGGAATAATTCAGCCCCTACCCCTTGCAACTCTGTTTCAAGGTTCTAGGGGTAGGGGTGAAAATAAGAATTGGGATTCGGCATAAGACTCTTTTGAGTTGCATTATGGGATATGTAGGATCCAGAAATTTTTGGAGTTTGACTCTTACTTGGGTCTAAAAGTCAGGATATCTCATAATTTGTTGCCAAGACTATTACAAATCATTTTGAAAAATCTGTCTAAAAGTGGACCAAGTGTATGGAAATTACCCCAAACGTCACTGGGGATACCCTCTTTAAAAATATAACTAGTACAGTGCCTTTTTGGGACGTGTGCCTTGAACTTGAGTTGTTCCAATACAGATATCAATATTGGAAAAGGCTTCAATACTGCCGAAAAAACTGGTATTGGTATCGGCAAGTACCCCGGTCTGGCACAGATCTGGTATAATGTAAATTTTTAGTCACTAAATGGTACCCCTTCCCAGTTAGCTTATGGTGCAGTCTAAGGAATTAGATTTTCTTTGAGTTTAGTTGCTGTTGCACTAATGTTTTACAGGGATCTATCTAAATCTTTTTTTTTTTTTTTTTTTTTTAATTAAATTATTTTTTTTTTTTTTTTTTTATATTTTGATGTTGTATTTTTTTTTTTATTAATTTTTATTATATTAATAATTATTTTGTTTTGTTTGTGTCTTTGTATTTGTTTATTTTTTATAATTTGTTGTATTTTTTTTTTTAAATTTATTATTATGTATTATTTATTTTGTTGAAGTAAATTATGATTATACCTCTAGTTTAGACAGAATTGTTACTTTTTTAGGCTGGTATCGGATCAGTACTCAGTATCGGCCGCTCCCCAAATTATGGTATCAGAATCGGTACTGGGAATAAAAAAAGTAGTATCAGATCATCTCTACCTTAAATCCAGGGAATATGTGTATGACAACCACATATAGACTTTTTTCTCCTCGATAGATTGCCCAATCAATCTGAAATTCCACATGGGCATTGAGAATTGCAGATAGGTAGAGACTGATGAAGCAATTTGTCCAGGAGTGAAAGTATATTGAAGTTCTTGCTGGTGCTCCTGCACTAGCCGTCGTCGCTTCATATTGTTCTCCCCCTGCTTCAAGTGTGATGTGTCCCTGAACGCACATTAAATTCTTTAGCACGTGTATGGTGAAGATATTAGGAACATTTGACATATGTAGCAAATAAGTTAGGTGCCGTTAAATAAATTGTGAATAAAACTTTCAAAATCACAATTTATTTATTCATTTATCCATTTTAATTAATCAACAGTTGATAGCACAAAACTGAAATTTTGGTGGAATCATTTGTAATTCATCCTTGCTGCTGCCTGGTGCAAGTAATATCAGTAAATTGCGTGGTTTGGTTGTGAAACAGTCGAACTAACAGGGACAATAAATCAAGCACACCCTTCCAAATGCTTTTTTTTCCCTTCCAAGCGCACAGCACACCAATGCCAGAGCTTGTTTGACCCACTGTGGTGTTGTTGGCGATGAGAACTTAACATTATGAAATATCAAATTTATTTAATCTGTGATTTTACTCTGTATTTTTGCAAGAAATGACTACCAAAACAGAGACATGCAGCACTCGATATCAAACAGAAGGGTTTAAAAACCTGCAGATCCATGCAGGGCACAAACACGCTGGACCATTTTAAAATGATATAAAACTAACTTTGTTTGCTTATGTTGATCAAAGCAGATATGTTTTATTGATTGTAATGTGATCGTGGTGTGTTGTTGATGAGATTGGCAGGCGTCTGCTGCGTTCCCTCTTCACGCGCTCAAACTACGTTCTGTTGCTGCAGAAGAGTCCACGTTAACGTTACAGTTCAAGTTCAAAACAATCCTGTTCGTATCGGGCTGATTGTTCAATCCACTTATTGCCGCTTGCAGCACATTATTTATTCATAGGTTTAACCGCTTTGAAGGAATCAAAAAACAGCGCTGTATTTCTGTCATTTAAGCTTTCCAACGCTAACTTTAATAAAGCAAAGCTGTGAAAGTTATGAGGAGCGGAGTGGACAGGCAGAGCAGAGTTGTTCCCGCAACAGCGAAGAGTACTGATGCCATCCCACCTTCAACCAAATTGTGGGTTGCAATGGCAGAGTGGTACTGTCTGTGTTTTTGTTCTTTGACTTGATAGGCAGAAGAAAAAGCAAATCAGATTTTTTTTATCATTATCAAATGCCTTGCGCGTACAAACTGCACCCAAAGTACACATGCACATTCTCGGTCAGTCTGATGAAGTGGCTTTTTTGGGGAGGCCTATTTTCCGACGTGCGCCATGACTTCCTGAGTCACATGCACGCGCATACATGTAAGTGCACACCAGTGCAGTCAAAAACAGAATTACTGTGAAAAACATTCTATTACTACTGCAGGCAGTTAATACCATCAGTAACATTTCATATAGACACAATGACAACAACTTAAGAACCATGCAAGAAGATTAATGGCTTAATCAGAGCAAACACAAACTAAATCACAAAGAGGTACACACAGGTAGCATCTTTCTG
>JAPXVT010000029.1:7765489-7775585 GCA_029823135.1 Acanthurus reversus
AATAAAATGTGGGTCAATGCAAAATTGCTGCAGCAAAGTTATTGTTGTCAATAAATCGATTCTCCTTTGGTGCTTGTATACTGGGACAAGGACAGTAGTCCACTGAAATGGCCAAATCAAGCTTTAACTGTAGCTCAGCTTGATTGTGCACGCAAATGTACTTCTTGTTTTGCATGAGTTACACTATTTCATGCTAACCCTTTGCTTCCTTTGCATATTTTTTCCAGATTTCTGCTTTGGACGGCTGTATAAGTGCCACCGGACTGCATTCTTTCCCTTGATGTTAATCCCATGATAAACAGCAGGGCTCCAGCTGCGTACAGAAATCCTGCTACAGAGACACACACGTGCCAAATAGCTGCTCAGCCTCACTACACTGCTAGCTCAGCTTCAACACAGGTACCTCACAAAACTTTTACAACGGGCCATGAATGTGCTTCCAGTGAGTTCAAAACTCTGCAGACACTGTTTCCAGCACAGAAAAGGAGAGTCTGACTTTAGCTGCTCGTGACTGGTCAGCTTCGACTATCAGCTCCATTTAACTAAAGTACTCTTGCTACACTGAGCTGTGGTCACTGTCTCCTTACTTATGAGTCACACACTCTGCATCCACAAAGGCATGCCTGCTACAGTGTTTGTCCTGTGCAGTCCTCTGCTTCATGTATTAAACATATAGGGGAGCTCGTGGAATAAGGTGAGTAGTTACACTGTAAGATAAAGATTACTTGAAGGAGCAAGAGCTTCATCCCTGTTCAAATTAGGCCAACGAGAACGCTTCAAACTTGATTTCCTCTGTTTCCTTTGCTAATGACATTTGCAAACTTATCAAGTGAGGTCAAACTATGCGAGACATTTCACATCCATGTTGATTTTGCACTCAGGTCTTGAAGAGAGATGGTGCTTAAACTGAATTTACCTATGGACAAGACATGTTGACTTTAATTAATGAACAGTTTAAACCAGAATTCATTCACATTGCAGGCACGTTTGCATCCAGAGCAAATGACAATTAGTCTAAGCTCACTGTAAGCTGAAATTCCCTGACTGTCAATATTGCGGACGACAAGGCGTGTAACGAGTGCAAGGGTCAAAACAGCTGCATACAGACAATAGATACAATGCAATAATTATGTCTGCTCTCCAGGAATATTTCGGTCTAATAGAGAAGTGCTTCTGTAGCACTTCTGTGTTAGCACTAAAAAAGCAAAAAAGGGAGAATTAGGGCAGTGCAGTGCTGTCACAGTTTACAATATAACCCAACAATTAGCAGTGTTACTTGCTATCCCCAGTGTCCAGTGTGTTAATAGTCTTGGGCAGGTTCCAGTATTCCATTACTGAATAATTGGACAGCATAGTGGGCCATCACTGAGCCCCTTGCTCTTGCCAAGGGAGAGGTGAAAGCCTTATTGATCCTGTGTCTGAATCTCTGATCAATCACCCCAAATCAGCCCCCAGGGATGAGGGAGGGAAAACAGGTGACAAAGGATATCTCTATGACTATGTATGTATTAATCACAGCAGGGGGGAATATGTGTGCAGCATTACAAGCAGCTTCTGGCTCCAGTTTTCTTGCTGAATTCTTCATTGAACGGGGAGATGGCATCAAACGCGGAGAAGTGTGTGTGAGGACAGTTTTGTCAGGTGCTCCGTTTTCTCGGTAAAGCCGCCGCGACTCTCCAGGTGACATCAGTGGCAGTGGAGCCTGCTGTGGCTTCCTGTAATTGAGTTAAATAAATGATTACGTTTCCAGTGGCGGTTGCCGCGGCCTTCAGCTTTATGCCTGGCTAGAGCCACAGCCGATTTAATTAATTTTTAATTAGGAGGGAAAATTGCAAGCCTATTCCACCGGGACCTTTAAGACATCTGTGCATTAGAGATAACATTCTTAAATACCCTAAGCCTCCCAACAGTGCAGCTTTGAGGGCAGCAGCTCACGCAGTCCAGGGCCACGGGAGGTAAACGGGGTGCTGTAAAAGTTTCTGAGTATATGTCCATCGCACTCGACGTGATCTGGGTTTGTGTATTCTTAGTGTGAATGTCACCAAGCCAGTGAATTTAAAGGCATCCTATCGAGGATTTGCTTAAAAAACAATGTACAGACTCATATAAAAATCATCTCTCTTAATCAGCAATTATTGCCTCTCAAGTGTGTGATGGTGTATGTATATCCAGGGAAAGCGCCCACTGCCTGTATTCTCTTTTTTTTTTCTTGTTGTTGTTGTTTCTTTCTGTGCTTAGCACCTTCTGGGCGTCAACCCTTGGTCAGAGGATGTGTAGTTCTGAACAATAACATTGTCTGTGTCGCTCTGCTGTGCTCTCTGTCCACCAAGAGCTGCAGATATGTCTGTTTGACCAAGGGCGGGGCTAAGCTACACACACACATGCACACACACACACACACACACACACACAGCAGACATGAAGTGCCGTTGAGGCCAAGTCTCATTTCCAGCTCATTCTGTCTTTTATCTTATGTTCATTTATGTGTTGTTTCATTTCTCTGATAAACTGTTGCTTTACATGTTCATTTTCTTGCTTGGTCGATCACCACTCTTTCTTTCCGTTACTGATCGCAGCCATTCTATAGAACGCTTCTAATTTCAATACATGTGTTGCAGAGTGTTTCAGAAGCATTCCAGAAGTTGCTTTCGATTCTGCTTTACTTAAAATACCCCAAAAGTCTATTTTTGACGAAGCTGATCAGAGCAGATAAAGCCGGACAGGAAGTAAGACAAAAAAACAACTGATCAATTTTCAAAATAAACGGGCACAACGCTCTGCTTCTGAAACACTCCTGGTGGGGTATAAAGTCGTGCGGATGAAAAATATAACTGCGTCACATATGCAAGATCATAGAGCTGCGGTCAGTGGAATGAGGCATCAGACTTGAGAAGATTTGCTCCATCCATCAATCACTGTCACACGAAGCTTTAATTGAGTGACTGATTGAACTTTCCCTCCTCCTTTCACACGCAAACACTTCGCAGGCAGCATTCCATTAATTTACACACTCGCCGACCCACTCTCCCCTGATAAATATGTAGCACTGTCCTATTTTGCTTCTTGCCATGTAATCCCTCACACACTTAGCCTTTGCATGCTGTGGCCCAGTCTTGATGTATGGCAGTCATGGTGTGTAAAAATGTAGCAGGCGGATGTTCAACAGCCTGTTGGAAGATGTTTTACAGCCCTGGCAAGCAGTATGTTGTCACAATGTGTTCAATATCACAACGCATCAAAATTTACTGCAGGCTTCCAGCACTTTCCATTCATTGTACTTTATCGCTACGGCGACACACATTGATCTTGGCAAATAATACTTTTTATTATTGAACATTACCCCATGCACTCCATAATCAGATTTATTTCCTGTCCAGCATGTCTGCGCCGAGGCATATGAACAGATATCAGAGTAGATAGAAAGGGGAGAATTCTTAATGTGATAAAATCCACAAAGAACACTTTATCAGAAAGAGAGAGATGGTATTTATGTTTGTTTTGCCTTCCAAAAACGCCCAATCTTCTCTTGGTGATACAGACTGACAAGTCCTTACAGAAAAATGAAAGCTGATAGTAAAACCGCTCCACATTTGATCTTGCAGGGTGTCACAGACCAGTTGATCATTTACTTACTCAAACTCTGGATCGTCTAGGCAGGTGAAGGAGGGCAGAAAAGGAGATAACAGCAGTGCTGTTCAACAACTGTAAAAATGAGGAAAATTGCAAAATCAATCCGCATTCATTAATGAATTTCAAAGAGCTGATTGGACCATTATCGGAGGTAGAGATTTGTCTCTCCTCTGCAGAGCGGCTCTGTATTGCACAGCTACATTAACAAATGTGTTTTTGGAGGGAGCATTTTGTTGGAAGAGCTGATGGCAGAGCATGGAAGTGCCTAATTAGGCTGCTGTCCAGGAGGCTGTAGTGTGTGTGAGAAACGCCCCATTTCTGGCATTTAATCTAAGCCTGTCACATCCACTTTGCCTACGCCTCAGCCCCCAGAAGCACTCTGAGCACACGGCTGAGGGGACACCTGAATGCATTGCTGTAATTTCCTCTTTGCGGGATTGGCTGTGATATGCCTCTCACATGACACCGCCCGACATTCCTCCAGGTTGAACCATGCGTTTCTCATGAAATAATTAATGAAATACCAGGTACACAGGGACAAATATGTTCAGGCATGCTCGTGTGTGTCTCTGAGAAATAAAGAGAGAAGACACCATTACAGGCAGAGAATTGGTTATAATTGGACGAAGCAATGACTTCTACTCAATGAATATTCCTCACACAGTTTTGTTTTGCCGAGTGACAGACTTGTAAATTGAATTGTCTTCTATTGATTGCAACATATCAATGAGACATAGAATGAAGACATCATCAAATTGCAAAAGACAAACACTGCATCAAACAGGCGGGCAGAGAAAAACAATGAGGAGTCTGATGAGACAAAAAGAGATTCTTGAAACTTGTTATTTGTCAAATCATTTACAAGCAACTGCTTTTTAGTGCTAAGAATAGGGGAGTGATAGAGGAATCAGGGTTCGCTGTAGGTCTTATAGAGTTGATTCACAAAATATATTAGAAAGAAACGTGATTTATCATCCATCTCACAAAACAATGGAGAATTTTGTTATGCTACAAACTGAAAATTGAAAATGGAAAACAATCTACAACAAGCCCTGACCATTTTCACTGGAACTTCTTTCCACTATAGATGGTCTGAATCCAGATTTTAGGAACCAGTGGCTCTGAAAAGTCAGCCCACTTTTGAAATTTGCTCAATTAAATTTTTTTTTTTCCCATAAAAGCACCACATATGGCCAGTGCTTTAAGCGGAAAAAAATAAGTGCCGGTACTCCCCTTATTCACCTGTTGGCATATAATCAGGCAGCCGGTATTGGCAAATCATCAGCTAGTTTTCTTAAACTATCATTATCGACCCTAACCCATTTTTCATTTTAAACGTGTCTGAAATAAACTTTCAGTCATTCATTCAAATAAAAGTCTAGTCTAAGTACTGAATTTCTAGAGTGAGTAAAAGATAGAAGATAATGCTGATTTTCACCAAATTAATTTATTAAACAAACTACTTTTAGTTTTCTGCCTCAATATTTGACTATATTTCACTGTTGGAGAGCTGTGTCATCATCCGACTCCGTTCTGGTTTGCACTCTCTTTGTGCCCTTTAGGAGCCGAGCCAACATTACCGTCAATTACTTATTCCTTTGCTTTTCCTCATTTACCCAAAGTTGTTGTGACTCATGAACTAGCGTTATTATGTTGCACTGTCGAACTAACAAGTGAGCATTATGTAGTCATTATTAATTGCCAAGAAACACTCTGACATGGAGAGGACAGGAAAGTGTACTGGGAGTTTGTGAGAGGTCACGGTATGCTGTAAAAAAAATCTCAGGGGTAAAAGTGGGCCTACTGCGTACCAGTGAGTACCAGCCCACTTACAGCACTGCATATGACATCCTGTCTTATCCAATGGGAGTGGCAGCATGCTGAAAAAAATCTAAAAACCATGAGTACCACAAGGAGTGGACACGATTTTTTAGGGGAGGGTAACTTAAGTCAACCCTTTAACTTCCCCAGTCAGCTGTTTTATTTGGATGTTTTCATTTAATTTTATGTAAAACACTTGAACTGCCTCTGCATGATGCAGGATTATACAAATAAATTTGAATTTTTGAATTTGAACTTTTCAGTGAACTATGATACTGGGTGTCAAAGTCTTTATTGCTTTTTTGTTTTTCAAGGAATAGGTCAGTTAACGGATGATAATGTGCTGGAAGAATGTGGAAATATTATAAAAAAAATATTGGAATACATTAAGACACATTTTTTGAAACCATGTCTGTGTGCTACAAGAACACATCAGGGAGAAATCAAAGGCTGCGCTGTTAGAGCCATAGAACAATAAATAGATTTGATAGTGTTGTCGACAGCAGGAGCAGTTTTCCAGCTGGACTTGTGTAGGTTATCAGATAATGTTTCATTGAATTATTTATTTTTACTACATTTGTTGTTTAAGTTATGAGAAGATTGGAGACTGAGAGGAGTTGTGAGAGAGAAAGAGATGTTGTTGTTTTAAGCTGTTGATTAAATAAAAAAGGTTTTCCATTAATAACCTTTTTGTTTAAACACTTCATCCATTAGACTGTGTATTAATGCACATATTCTAAATATACTGATGCAAATATTTTAATTGAGTTTTTTAGTATTATTACCTTGTATATATTTGCATTTTATTTAATGTATGTTCAGTGCTCATATTTCTATTTCATACTTATATATCCATTCAGTCGCTATGATATTTCTATTATAGAGTGGTTGTACATGTATCTACCCAATATTTCCAAAGTGCTCAATAAAGAATTTAATATTCTGATTCTGAATCAAAGGTTTGACCGTTTTAATTTGCTTAAAAATAAAACATGAACCAAAATTTCGAGATACATTGGGTTGGGGTCTTTTAAATGGAGAGTAATTATGTGTTTAAAGTTTGTAAAGCAACCTGCCGAATCTGCCAAGCTCAGCTTCATTCACCAAATAGTTTGGCCAGTGTTGTTTTAAAATACAACACAGCTCTCTCTTTGTTTGGAACGAGCAGTGAGCGATTTGAGTGGAACGGGTTGAAATCTGAGTTGAGCATGAACCAATATTGAGCAGAGTGGCCTGGAGGGTTGAACTGCACGCACATGTAATAAGAACTGTGTAACTCATCTTCTTCGACCATATACCACAAACTTATCAATAACTCCTTCTCTCATGTAGATGGCTGTGCTGAGGTTTTACGGGAATAGTTTGGGGAGATACATTTATTCCCTTGTTTTCTAAGTGTTCAGAGGACTGATGTCAGTTTCATATTTGTGTTTCCTAAGGGGCTGGAGCCTGCAGGCAATAAGGTTAGCTTAGCTTGGCACATGAACTGAAAACAGAGGAAAACAGCTTGTCTGGTTCTGTCCAAGGCTCAATATTACACCTCAAAGAATCTCTGAACATGCCGGTTGCTTGAACCTAACATTGCCTACAACACAAAACTCCACGTGAAACCACAACTTGCCCTAATGTGTCATTTAGGGAATAACCAAGAAGGAAATAAGAGCTTTACATGTTTTTGCATCTGCAAACCATTAAACCAAAATTTATTTTCAACGTCCTGTTAACTCACACAGCCATAATCCTTCTCTGCAAACTACGGTCAATAGGCACAGATAATGCAGCATTTACTTGGTTCCAATCATATCTCACTCAAAGAAGTCAGTTACTGCTGATGGTACACAATTAACTGTCTCACTATCAGAAACGGGCTGCCACAGGGGTCTGTCTTTGGTCCAATGCTGTTTACATTACATATAAACAATATTATTGTGTCAAATCATTATTTTAATGTACACTTTTTCGCAGATGACACAACTATATACGCACCTAGATCCACCCCAGCCGAAGCACTGACCTGTCACCAGTCTGCTTTTGATCATTTTTAGTCATCACTCATTAGCAACAATCCGGTTCTATATGCAGAAAAAAAAAACAAATTACATGGTGTTCTCCACCTCCACCAGTCACTCCAATTATCCCACCATTACCACATTAAATGGATCCATTATCCCCTTTACTGATTCATATAAATATTTAGGAACCTGGCTTGACTGCAAGCTAATATTCAAAATCCATATTCAACAACTATGACAAACACTAAGAATAAAACTGGGTTTCTTATATAGAATTAAACACTGTCTCTCTCCTTTGCACCGTAAATCCATTAAACAATCAACCTTCGTGTCTGTCCTGGATTACGGTGATATTTTGCACTGTCATGCCGCTCCATCCACACTTCAGCTGTTAAACCCTGTTTATCATAGTGCCTTATGCTTCAGCATGAATGCTAAATACCACACTCATCATTGCTTTCTGTCAGTTGGTTGGTTGGTCTTCCCTACACTCAAGAAGAAATAGACATCATGTTGTTCATTTACAAAGCTCTACTGTTTAAACTTCCAGAACACCTTAAGTTTCTCCTGTCATTTAAATCCAACAACTACAGCACATGATCCAGTAACTGTTTAACCCTCAACATCCACCTTATACGCACCAATGTTAGTGAAACTGGTTTCAGCTGCTATACACCTGTTAAATGGAATGAATTGTAAACTGCACTTAAATTACATTCTTTCATTGCTCTTGGAGATTTTTAACCTTTATTATCAGATTTCTTTCATGATTAGTGAAAACTGTTTTTAATTCCTTGTGTTGTTTTGTGTGTTTGTACGGTTTGTGTTCTTATAAATGTTTTTTTTTTGTCTTGTTTAATCTCAATGAGATGGCCAGAGTAAATAAAGGTTATTATTATAATAATAATAATAATCATTGAAGTCCCTAAAGGAATTTTCAACTGGTTATGAAGCAGTCTTAATACTAGTACCTCATGTCTTATGAAATGAGACCATCGGTGAGGAGATCATTATTACAATACCTTTGCCCGGTCTGCTCCGTCAGTGGAAACGCTATGAAACGTTTTACAGCACATAGACCAGAAGAGGTGATTTGTTGTTTGCAAACATGATTGATCCACTGTTTTCTTTTTTACTATCTGTGGTTCGAAGCAGTTCTTTAAACAATTTTGATAATTTGTTTTAATGTCCGAACTGGTATTGTGCTCATAAGTGGTGTGTTTCTTTCACTCTCTTGCAAAACAAATGCTTGCATTAGACAAGACCTTTACAACAGTAAGCAGTACCACTTTCACAAAGTGAAAGTTCCTCAGAGGGGCTTTAACATGACTGTGTTCCAAAGCAAGGTAAGGTATCTTTTTTTTCATATGTTCCTGACATCTTAGTGGGGTACACAATATATGATGGTATGTGTGTGAAAAAAAAAAAAAAAACTGCTGATGCTGGAGGTAATTGTTGCATATCTAACATACAATGCAGTTAGCAACTGTAGGATCTGCAGGAAAGTTGCCCAAGGAGATAGAGTGTTTAGGAAGAACATGTGCAACCAGATATGTGACAACAGATTTGCAGCATGTCAACACCACACATCGGTACTCACTTAAATGAACAAAGAGAGAAAGAGAGCATCTGTACAAATAAAGAAGAGCATCTGTATCTTTGATGGTATTCAAAGTCATACCTTTGGGATTTCTAAACACCTTGGTATACCATAATTCTTTCATAGAGCCCAAGCCTACACTGTAAACAAAATTCTGTTAATCTCTTTTGTACTGGAGCAGTGGCAAAAGTCCCTCTGGTATTTTTGCATTAAAAAAAGGATCTGAAATTATTTGTATGCAACTGATGTCGCTGCCTCCCTGACAGAGTGGTTGAAATCTGTAATTTCTGTTTCCAGCCTCATCATCTGTGCTCCCCCTGTTAAGGTCCTGTGAGATTGCTGCAAACACAGAGCAAAACACTTTGCAGTGTCAGTGCAGGTTTCCATGAGTGTCCCCGAGGGACCTTGCTGGTGTCTCTCGTGTGTGCTCCATGGTCACTGTCTGCATTAACACTTGCAGGTGTAACCTATAGCGAGCCCTGTTAAGCTCATCAGGCAGCTGCCTTTGCAGTGAATGCTGTCTCAGTGGCGCTGGGTTTTAATAGATGATAATCATGGTAGGACGTAGGATGGCGTTCCAACACGATTTTAATAGCTTCAGATGGATGTGTCTGTTTGTACAGCAGGACAAGAAAAAGAGGCAGCGACACAAGCACCTACTCACATGGACTCTGGGGTGACCTTCTCTACAGAAGCGAGAAAATGTCATCTCAATTAGGCCAATCACATGCTCTGTTTATGTCAAGGCTGCAGCCAAGGGGACACGCTGAGGAGTTTTGACAGCTGGATGCTAAGAGCTCAAATTGCTCCATTAGAAACAATTTGATTTTCAAATCTAAAAAGGATCCAAAGCTGTTTCATACTGTCTGTGATTAAACACACTGGCAGAGTAAGTGGCTCGCTGCAAATAGCCCATTCATCCCTTTTATAGTCCATCGCATTTATTTGTGTTTGCAAAGAAGAGTTTAAGTGAGAAGATCATAAATAAATAGACATCCTTATGGTTTAAGTTTAAATATGGTTTAAATAAAAG
>JAPXVT010000029.1:7783413-7796938 GCA_029823135.1 Acanthurus reversus
GTCTCTGCACACATTTAAATATGTACCATTCACAGCTGGCTTCAACTTAATGGACTTTTAAGTAAAGACAGCTTTAGAGAAAGGCGGCGAGCAGTCCTTGAATTTTGAGTTTTATTTTCAGATGTGAGTGCTAAAAAAAAAAAGTCTGCTTTTGCTTTGATGGAAGCAGTGTAATATTTTGTGAATTTTTATGCAATGTTAACAAGGTTAGATGTAAATGCAGGGCTAATGCCACTGCTGAAACATTGAGGTGAGGATAAATGATTTAGAATATTGACCAAGATGCAACTTCTGGAAAAAGAAGAGGGAAAAAAAAATGCTGCGCTATTGATTGACTATTTAAGTTTCCCATCGAACTTAATGCTCTTTACCTTGACACTAAAAGTGTGAGGACGGGATGGGAATCCACTCAGGCTTTGGTCTGTGTGGTGGAAGCACTATTGAATCTGCACCTCAAACACAAATAGCAGCTTTGACACCGCTAAACATAACCCTCTCGTGGTCAACATTATTTTGACGAACATCACCGGTGTCAGGCTTATTGGCCCTGGCTCTCCCTGATGCTGCTCTGGATGTGTTTGATGAGGCCACCGTGTTAGCTCAACCTCTCGGATATCACAGGGTGCTACACTGCCTTACAGGGTGTAAAGGCGCCTTCTCAGTGCTTGTCCTTTCTTGTCACTCCTGTACTGTGCGGTATATTTGTATGACAAACAAATATCCCTTTGAAAAAAAAAAAAACTTCAAAAGAATGGTAAAAGCAAAGAGATAGCAGATCTGCAGAACTGAGCCTCAGCCCCAGTAATTTGCCTCAGGCACTGTGCGGTTTCAATCATTGTCAATCATTGAGTTTAATGCACTTCGGAAAAACCGGGGAGGACTGGTGTCACCGCTCTGAGCTGCACAGCCTCCTACCTCTGCTCTGCACAGGAAGACGAAAACAACAAACATGCACTCTAAATCACAGGCTCCTCTGAATATAATTACTCTGAGTAATTCCCCAAACCTTTTTGTTCCTCTGCCTTGGCTCTTTTTAGATGTGCTCATTTGAATAGGAAGCAAAAAATCATGTTCCTTTAATATATGATGTGTTTTCTTCTTTGGACGTTATTATGGAGCCCTAACAGAATGGTTGTAGGAATAAAAACGTCACCGAACATAAAGCTCCGACATACCGTAGGGCTGCAGACACTGACTATGCTAATGAATGCTCCATGCAGCCTCATTATGAGCCGTGGAGAGAGGTCGTTTTTCTTGGCTATTTTCCTGATGAAGTATTGCTGGAGGTGGGGAAGTGGGTTGAGGTCCGTGGTGTGCCTCTTCAGTGCCTTGTAAAGGAAAAATCCTTGAGAAAATGAAAAGAGAGCTATCATTAGTTCGTGTGATTTTTATATATGAAAGGTCTGGGTGTATGTTTCCTGCAGGGCATTTGTGTTCACCATTTCAGTTTACCAGTTGGTGACAAATGAACAGCAAATTAGCTAAAGATTAAAAATCTGTGGGCATTTTATGGACATAATTATGGCTTGAGTTTCCTCCTGCCACTCCAGGGACCCTGTGTGGTTTGAATGCAATTCCCATCCAGTACAGAGGGAAAAAAAGACATCCCGTTTTTCTTTTCTCCTTTTCATGTGATCCACATGGCCTACAAATTAGATGAGTGAGTGTGCCATCTATAATTTTATGCACAAGTTATCCATATTTTTACGTAATAAGCTCAGGGTCCTGAGACATAAACTGAGCATGCCAATTAAGACACTCACTCCCCATCGTCTCTCTTTCTCCCTCGTCTTTCTTCCTACAACCTCTTCTTCTCTCCTGATTATTTCTGATGCTGCAATCTTCCAGTCCTACCCCACCACCCGCCACCCACACCCCCATTCCCTGTCAGCATCTCAACCTCATAATTAGCCAGCATTAATTAGATGCACTGGCATAATTGTTAATCATTGGTTACGCTGGAAACATCTTGGAGAATGAACAGAATGCCAAGCAAGGCAGGAGGAAAAACAACAGCTCGGTTGCAGAGAAAGGGAGAGAAAAAGATATTCACAGCGAGGGAAATAAGATTGTGTGTAGATGTGGAAGTCTCAAAGAAAATGCAATACAATGTGAACAATTCCCCAACAGCCCAGCTTTGCTACCTTGCCCAAAGAGACAGTGCATGCAACACTAAGATCAGGCTGGTAGGTAATTCATTAATGACTCATAGTCCTCTCTTACCACCTGATATTATTACTGCTTGCACTCCAGAGGACTGCTGCGAGAATTAAAAACAAACTCTGAAACACCAGCCTGGCTTTGGAGCATGCAGAGTGAATTACAAACACACTTTAACGGCCACCGCGATGCATGGCATGAAATGGAAAGTCATGGTGATAGTTTGCTTATGGAGTCCCTTCGGCTCACGGACACTGACTGCACCACTGCCTGTCCATCTCCGATGACTGTCTAATCGAATTCAGCCTCATGTCTGGCTTGTCCCGCGGGTCTGCTCCGGCGGTCGACTCCAGTGATAAAACATAAAAACAAGACACCACCATTTCATTGTGGAACGAATCAAAGGGGACATCAAAGACCCGCATCGCTTCTCTTTAGCTATCACTCACTCTATCTCTCTTTCTTTTTTTTGCTTGTCTTTATTAACGTGTTTGCATTCCCCCCCTGCCTCTCGCCGCCCTCCCTCTTTCTCACTCCATCTCTGGGCATGTTGATGATGATAGTCGGGGTTCAGGCTAGTCGGCTGAGCGTTGCTTGTGTCATCAGGAGTCAGGCAGCATCCTGCAGAGGTTACACGGCTCATTCTTTATTCTCTGTGTCAACTGCTCGTAAATGTTTATAGCTTTGTGGTAAGACCTCGGCTATTCAAATTATCTTGTCACAATGCATCCCTGAGCAGGAATAAAGCCCTCCTTTATAGGAAACTGTAAACAGTCGCTGTGTGCTTCATGGAGAACAATACATTTATAAGAGTCCAGCAGAGGCCATGTCTAAAGGGGACTGTAAACTTTTCTCTGTGCTTTCTTCTTTTTTTTGTTGTTGTTCCTCCAGCTTTTTCGTTTCTTCTCCCCTGTCTTCTGCTCGCCTCTGGTTTTTCTTGCCTTTCTCACCCCTCCTTTCCCAGGGCTTGGCTGAGATCAGGCCGGGTTTTAATGAGAGCTACAGCCTCAGTCTGAGCCCTCCTCTCTATGCAGCTCCATGAGCCTCGTAATCCGCCATCGATCCTTCCATGAGTTGTTGCTGTCAGCTTTCTGAAATAACAGAAAGAAAAACAAAGCACCATTGCAATTAGTCCAGGTTATAATTGGGTGTTATTACAGTGTCAGAGCAGGACTTGGCGGAGCATGACGCATGTCATAGTTCCCCCTCACAGCAAAGCCCCTCCGAGAGGTCGGGAGTGACACGGTGCCCTTCTTGCCAACCCACATCCTGCCCTTCTTGCCAGCTCATATCCACAAGCAGAAAGCTCTCACTGCCACAGCCCGCAACACAGAGCCAAGTAAGCACTCCATTTGAATGTGACTATAATCCTAATTACACACGGACAGCATTTGGTAAGAGCTCGCCCACTCGCTATATATAAGCGGTATATCTACAGAAATGGACTTTGCTCTGCAAAATGTCCGCTGACTTGCTTGAAACGCTCAAGGACAGGCAAGGGAGATAACCTTTCTGAGGAGCAGCAGCGTTACAATATGCCTTTCAAAGCTTTTGTCCCGTCAGTCTGTCTCACCTTTGCGTAATTCACTGGACAACTTTTGATTCTTTGCTCTCCCTTCATGGTGCTGAGGATGTACAATAGGATGAATTTGAATAACAAAAAGAATCGTTTAAAGGATGAACCAGACACATTTTCTCTGGATAATAGCCATGCCGCCTGATACGGCAACTATCATTCATTTATTATCCCTTTTTTAACTATATTATTATAATTATTCTTACATCAGAACTGTATTTTGAAATCTAGGTTTTCAGAACTACACATTTGTATGTAAAGGGATGTTAGACTAATATCTAAACACTAACAAGGCTACCGTTTGTCACTGGACACTAACCATAGAAAAGAAGCCCCTTTGGGAAAACTTACACAAAATTGTTCCAGCAAAAAATTATAATGCTTTTTACTTATTTCAACACAGAAGTGAGTTTGTACTTTTCTTTGCTTGAATCCAATCTCTGATTCCAAGAAGAAATGATCTTCAGAATATTTGAATTAGTGGGCAGAAAAAACTAACGTGAGACTTCCAGGACTCAACGCCAATAAAAAATAAGTAACATTTGGTACAAAAACTCACAAGTGTTATGGAGGCTTAAATGAGTCTTCACACTCCTCCTCCCTGAAGTGTATTCAGAGAATTGAATTACACCCCTCTGGAGAGAGACAGAGGAGGGAGAGGAGAGCGAACAAAAGAGACACAGAGACAGAGAATAACAGAGACAGAAAGACGGGGAGAAAAATAGAGTTTGCTTTGCTTTGCGAGGCTGGCAATTTGGAAGTACAGTTTTCTGGCGCTGCACAGAGCAAACATCAGGACCATCAACTCAGACAGAGCCGAGGCTGAAACCTTAGCACAGAGTTACTGTACTGCATGTTGCTATGGCAACAACTAAACCAACCGATGATGTGAGGCAGCCTGATTGTCACAAACACGGTCACCGAGACCTGGCTGTCAAGCTGCTTGGGGAAAAGCACTCAGAGCACTTACAGGCCTATTCTTTTTCCTTGGTTTACTGTACCCTTATCCGTCCAACTGCCAAACTCGGCTTCATGAAGGACAGACAAGTGCGCCGTACTTTTATTCCCCCGTCTGAAGCGACCTGTGTAAATCTGTGTGGGCTGTTTGAAGCAGCTCTGATTTGTAGCATCAAGTCTTCCAAGCCTTTGATGTTAGAGAAAGCAAAAGCAAGTACACTGGAGCTGCAGCGTTAAAAATTGTTTTCTAGACTTTTATGTGCTGATTAGGTATTCTGTATGAAATGTTTTCTTGTTGCTATCTACGGAGCTGCAGACCATGAAGGTGTTTAATAAAAAAAGAGCAGAGCCACTGATGATCTTTGCCTCTGCTGTCCTAGGGGAGGAAGACGATGGGCAGCCACCACCTGCCACTGGGAGCAGTGCACTTTACTGGTGCCATGAAAAGACAGAGGCAGCTCTCCACAGGCCAATCAAACTGTACCAACAGCTGGCTGGCTGCCCTCCTCAGCCTTGCTCGCTCTCCATCTCCCTCTCTGTGTTCTCCACCTCAATCTGTCCCCTTCTCTGTGCATCCTTCACTCACACACACACAATCCCCTCTCCACACACTCGGCCCTTTTCGCGTCAGTCCGCGGCATGATGGTACTACAGAGAGTCTCCGTCCCCTTTCTCCCTCCACGGCGACAAATATTTACTGTGCTGCCCTGATTTATTCTGGGTTAATTAGTGAAAGTTAAATAGCTATCACAGGCATGATTCCACAAACAGAGATGTGCACGTGCACACACACATTGCACTGACAACTGGCTGTCTCGCATAAACTCAGCGCCAGTTCCTGACCTGCCCTCTAGCCCCAAAGGCATAATGTGGTTTATTATAGACATGTGAAGACTTAATTAGATGTGTATAATGCATGCTGTCCAGGGACTGCTTGCTGTACTGCTGTAAAAAACCAGGCCGTGTATTAAACTGGCTGTGTTAACTGCCTGCATTAGTAAATCTCTTTGTGTGTTATGTTTGCAATGAGAGGCAGTTTGGTGGTAAAGCACTGTTTTCGCCTCATTATGACAGATATATGTTGCTTTGCTAGCCAGGAGACGTAGAGGAGTGGGAGCGGAAGATTTCACACACACAGCTTGCAGAAGCTTTTTGGAATAATTGGCTCACTATACGGTAAGGAAAACAAAACAGTGGCAGAAGTAATAAGTAATGAGCATCATCATTAAACAAATACAACCTGACACACCTTTTGGCTTCCCATTTGAGAACTTAGCAAGTGACAGCTGGCGCATCTGAATATGTGTGAAAACTTCCCTCTTCAAACTCGGCTCGCAAAGAACTTCCAAGACTCCAGAGAGTCTCTACATCTCATGGCAAAATCATTCAGCTAGGCTCAGTGCCCTGCCCTGGAGAAAGCCATAAAGATTAGCAGTTAGATTGCAATCTTTACTACAAACAGTCTCTCCAAGAGTGGAAGGGTAAAGGAGCAGGCCAAAGCTGTGCCGATGAGGGAGATTAGTCCGGGCTAACGCAAGAGGGACAAAAACAAATCCAGTCAAAGGAAGAGGCCAGTTACACAAAAAGAAGAGGTGAAAGAAGGTGTAAAAAATGAGAATGCTGCTGACTCGAAGAAATATTTATGACCCACAGTGGGCATAAAACTTGAGCGAGCGCTTTGGTAAACCAAAAAGAAACAAAAGGAGGAGGAATCAATAAATCTATGCAGGTTCACAGTAACGCCAGATACTCTGACATTTGTCACCTGCATTATTGGCCTGCTGGACAGGACTGTGACCTTGAGTGACATTACTGACCCTGTGAGCGCCTCTGTCTTCAGAAATGTGCAGAACCCACGAACAGTACAAAAGGACAACGATACAAAGCAATGGCTTATAAAAAGATGTACTTATAAGTTTTACAGGATACAGGAGCCGTTATTTTATATTTTTTATGGAGTGCCAACAAAATCTAATGAAAAGTATACAACAAACAATGTGCCAGTCCATCTTTCAGCACATTCAGAGTCCCTTATATACTGTCTGCTGCAGCCCCATGCGCATTTGTTCCCACTGAAGAGGTAAATCTATAAAAACAGGTCACAAACATCTAGTTCCATCTTTCATAAAACTCAGCAATTTCCTAAAACATCTGGGCACTTTAGTTTTAAGCACACATTATTCAAACTGTAAATATTCCATTTATTGGAGACTATTTCCAGCTGTGGATTATTACACAAACTCGCTGTGAATATTCACACCAAAAGGACAGTGTATGTGGTTTGACTCAGAGAAAACTACAGTGCTCTTGTATATTGTGAGCAACCCATCCTGCTGCAACCGTGTGACTCACTGATGTGTTTTTAATAGGTTTTGGAGAGCAGTGGAGGGACAGTAATACGCAATATCAGACTACAGTTGTGATTCATTGTCGGTTTTGGTCTTTTCATGTGATTTCTTCAGAACAAAAATACAGAAATACACCCAGACTTTAATGTTTCCAGGTATCTCATCTGTTCATTTTAATTTTGAGGCATCCCTGTAAATCATCACTATACCAGCTCAATTGTGTACATTTATGCAGTAAATGCCCTTGCAGTTTATTTTGTAATTTCACATATTCTGTGTTGCTGTGCTGTATGTTCTGTGTAAAAGCTACTGCAAATATTTGTCTGTCAACAGGCAGTGTAGTTAGAATTGTTGCTTACCAACAGGAGCTCTGGATTGCCAATAGGTATCCCTAAATTTATACATAAATATATTTGTATTGTATATATGTATAATATTTATATTTATACCACATGTGCATTATTTTCTTAAAATTTCTTTTTGTAAGCAATACATTTCTTCTTTGTCTTTTGCATCCTCTTATTCTCACTTGTCCTTTCTTGTCTTCCTCTTCAGTTGTTGTACAACCTGTTGTTGCAAACACTCTTCTTTTTCAGCCAAGGACGTGCTTTTAAAATTTGTTTTAAAAAAACAGTGGTTGTTTCGGAGAAGCGATAGGAATCAAGAATCGGTTCCAGCTGAGAACCGATTACACATTGGAATTGGAATCTGTATTGTATGTCTCCAAGCTTATCAAATTCCCCTTACCTATGCCCAGGCATGTGAGGCTGAGGTAAAAAGAAGTCAGCTGCAAGGGCAGTACAGCCTGTGGACTGTCTACAGCAAGCTCATTGACAAACAGTGGTGATAATAAAATAGTTGTGATGTTGATACTGAGAACGTGTGCAGGCCTACTTTTTTCCACACAGAAAACTGATCAGGAATTGATGAAGAATCAGACTGATAGGCAGAACTGATAATGGCGTTGGTATCAATAAAATCTAGAGATGCACTAAAAATGAAAATTTGTAGCCGAAACCTGAAACCAAAAACAACTTTAACTGACAGAAGTTTTTGTTTCCTGTTCACTCCAGACTCCATATCTCTGGTTATTGTCAGCAGTCAAGTTGTATTTGTCATTCACTCACAAGCTAATGTCATGTCAATCCCCTTGTTCAAGCGACGTCTGATTTTAAGAAACTTCTTGTGTCGTCATTTTTAAAGGTTAAAGAAGAAGTTATGATAGATGGTCTGGGCGTGCTGGGACTAATGTTAGGAGGAGCTTTCCTTATCGCTGCTGTTGCCGCTGCTGCTGTTTTGCTATTTTCAGCCGAGTAATGTTGGCCGGCCGAACATTCAGTGCATCGCTAATAAAATCTTATCAATCCCCATCTCTGTTTCTAAGGTGAACAGATGGATGCTTTAATGCTGTTTCATAACTTTGCATGAAAAATCACCTTTTTGTCTTGACCGACACTTGACATCGACTCTTCAAATTAAATTTCCATTTTTTTCCATCAGACATGTCGTTAGCTGAGGTAAATCAATTTTAGAATGCAAGAAACTCACTTTAGTCTAAACTACAAAACACAGTTATTGTGTTTTATTATTTCATTGAGTAACCAATTTCAAGTCATGCATTTTACACTTACATTCAGTTGTAACAAAGCTCATTTTGGTTGATAATTTGAACACTATTCACTAAACAAAAAACTTAATTAGGTAAAGTTAAATACAGTTGTGGAGTTGTAGCAAACAAATCTTCAAGGACTAAGTGTTTCACAACATTAATCTTACATTTAATTTGTTGTTATTTTGTATTTCAATTTCAGATTGAACTCCTAATCCTAACTTGTCTGAATGCAAGAACCGCTCAGATGTGTTTACATACAGTTTTTATCATCAAAACAATAGTGGCTAAATGAGACAAACATGAACCCAGCAAGCACAAACAGACAAACTGTGATCATTACCGACAGGTGTGGGTCTATGATTACAAGTGTGTGTGTTTATGTGTCTGCCATATTTGTGTGAGCGTGGCCTGAATGTGACTCTCGGCTGTTTTTGTGTGTGAGCACGCGAAAGCGAGAGCGGCACCCTTTCATTATCCTGTAAATACAGCTCGAGCCAGAGCCATTATTTAGTTGTGGGATAAAACAGTGAGAGCAGCTGGTGAATTTAGGGATTTACTGAGCACCAGAGCAAGCTGATAGAAAGTTAGTGTTCTCATTTTAATATATGGTCACATTGTAGGAACGCCAGTGAAAACGGCAAATGCAACTGTGTAGCTCTGTGGTGTATAATTTTGTACTCTGATCAAATAAATGGCACATTTTCCTTTGCTTTCTCTTTTAAGAACCAAAACTACCAGTTTTTCGATTGCCCTACACATCTGTAGTTCATTCAACAGGATGCATAATCACACTGCTGGGCTCCAGAGTGTGACCATTTTGTTCACACATGTGACCAAAAATCTTTTAAGTGCGATCAAAAATGTCCTTTGACGCACTGGTCTGCGACAAAGCTGGTCTGTTTATGTGTGTAGCGTCACGTTTTTTTAAGTCTAACTTTAGGATATGCAGAAAGTGAGCCAGCTCATCAGAGATGGTGGAGTTGTATGTCAGACCGGGTCCAAGGCACTCTTGTATAGCGAGGAGAATAAGCGGAAAGAAAAAAAAGAGAAAGAAAATGCTGATGCGTTTCAGCCAAACAGCCTTCTTCAGGGCGTGAAAGGACTGCACAGGTGTGCTATGGTTAAATAGAGTCAGTGATTCCTGTTGTTGTCATGTGACACCACCAGTCACATAATGTAATTATAGTTTTGTAGAAAGTGTGAAAAATTTGTGAAAAAGTGTGTGAATAATGAAAAAAAGAGGCAAAGATGGAAAAAAAAAATTCAAAAAAGATTCAAAATTCATTTCCTCATTCGGGCCCTGGAAAGTCATGGCATCTAGTCTGACAATCCAAAATGTCTCTCTCTGGATAAGTCTCTTGAGACGATCACCCCCACTTGTGATTGGTTTGATGTGTTCAGTACCTTCTGCTCTTAGGAGGGCTTCGTCACTGGAGTGGTTTTTTAAGTGTCTTGCAATGGGATAATCCATATTGTTTATTTTTATGGCATGTTTGTGTGTTCACTTATGTGGTCCTTCAGTCTGCTTTTGGTGCGTCCAACATAAAAACATCCACATGGACACGTAAGGTGATAAACAACATGTGAAGTATTGCAGTCGATAAAATCCTTGTGTTGGTGGGTGTGATTTGTTTTGTGGGGGTGGAACTGTTCACAAAATCCATGGTTTGGTTCGTATCACAGTTTTGGGGTAAAAGTTTTGGGTTTGCTTCAATTTACATTTTTGTTGTTTTTTGTTTTTGTGTCAACACTTCAGAAATACCATACATCAGTATTATATGTATCCTAACAGTCCACCATTTACAGGATTTAAAAAATCAGTTATTCTCGAGGACACGTCATGTAAAACATTCAACAACTGAAAGAATGAGGCACTGACACAAGCCACTGCTAGTGTCAGTGCTTCAGAGAGATGCTTACTTGTAGGGCTCTCATAAAGGTGGCAGGTCTGCAAAATGGAGCTTTTCATCTCCCACTTCGAAGTTATGTAATGGGCAGTCGCAGTTAAGAAACTTTCAGTGACCCTGGAGGTCCATCCATCTGTAGTAAGAACTATGTAGGCTGTGTCCGACAATTCTTTGACAATTCCATGTCGTGTCTCTTCATAAAGTTCAGGAATTACCGTGTTGCTGAAGAGTCGACGGGAGGGAATATTATAACGCGGCTCGAGTACTTTAATGAAATCCCGCATCGTCCAACACGGCATAAGGCTGCATATGTTTCGCTATGACCTCCCCAAATGCTTTCATTATGGCTTTTGCCCTGTCTGACTTTTCACTGAGTGGCTGTTTAAATGCTGCGGGGAATGGAAGTTGTTCTTTCCTACCTGACTCTCTCCTCCTTGTGCTGTCAATTGAAACACTGAGGTGATGTCTCCGTAGATGAGCCAACATATTGGAGGTGTTGCTGCTAGCAAAAGCAACACGTGTTGCACGGTGCCCGCACACAGTCGCAGTTTTATCCAGCACTTTCCTACCACCGTCATCATAGGTAGCACAAAATCCAAAATGCTCCCACACAGCGGACTGAAACAATGCTGCTGGCACATCCTCTAACTCTGGGCCTTCTTTGTCTTTGCAGCTTGCCATTTTCCACAACTGACTGGCTGCACTTGATACTCCACCCCTCCACCTCTGTGCTAAATGAAAAAAAACTGTTCACTGGGTTACTGGCGCAAGGCTCATGTTGCACATGTACTGAACCAAACAATACACACATGCCCTGAACCGTGACAAATGAACCGTATGAGACAGATTTTTTCTTGAACTGTTCCATTCCTATCGTTTTGAGGTCTGTGAAGGTTTGTGTCCATACCATGTTGTTGCAGTGGTTGCAGATGCCACATTTATAAGTACCAACAGGTGTTCTGAGCCATCACTCGTTATTGTTTGCTGGCAGGTAGCTGTGCGTTAGTGTGTATGTCTTTAATGAAAAGTCCTTTTCTGTAAGAGGATGTAGGTGGATTTGGGAAAAGTGCTCTAAGGGTCTGATCACAGGTATCTGTGTTCCAGCTGGATTTGATGATTTGTTTAATGCCAGGAGCCGGGGTACTGTATGTGGTAGTATAGACAGTCTGGTATGTTTCACTGACGTTTTTCTGTTTTACAGAAGAACAGCTCTGTTTCGTGTTGCAGCCTTTTGACAGGCTTTTGAAATGAGGTGAGGTTTGTAGAGGCATTGGTCACGATGTGAGATTGTATAGAGAAATCCTGGCCCTGATCACAGATTCTCATGAGGTGCGAGAACTGGCCATACAGCTTATTTGTCTTCAAGTGGGCAGGATGAAAGCTATTTGCATGTAAGATTGTGTTGCAGTCTGTAGCTTTCTTGTAGATGGTAGTATGTAGCTGTTGGTCTTCTCTCCAGAAGATGGCTAGATCCAGAAAGTTGATCCTCTCTCGAGTAGCGCATGGACAGTTTGATGTTTTCATTAACTGAGTTCAGCTATTTTTGGAAGTCCATTAGGTCGGATTTGTTCCCTTTCCAGAGGAAAATGATGTCATCAATATAGCGTCATTACCAGACAATGTTCTGCACACATTTATTTTTAACTGGATTCTCAATGTATTCTTCTTCCCAAAGTCCAAGAAATAAATTTGTGTAATTTGGAGCAAACGCTGCACCCATCGCTGTGCCTTTCAGTTGTTTGTAATAAGTGTCTTGAAATAAAAATAATAAAAAAAACCCTTTACTGTTAAGGACCCAGCTGGTGAGGTAAGTGATGAATGTGGTAGAGGGGATAGTTTCTCCATTTTCTCTTCAGTAGTGTGCCATGGAACAAAGCCCTTATGTGTGTGCAATGTTAGTGTAGAGTGATTCAACGTCACATGTGACCAGAAAGTCAAGATGATTTGTTTTTAAGGAATCTATTTTCTTGAGTACTTGGTTAGCATCTTTAGCATAAGATGGAAATGATGGGACCAGGGGTTTAATGAAATAATCTATATAGTGTGAAGCTGGCTCGAGAGAGAGTTGTTAGATGAGATGGTGGGGGTTGTTCTTGGGTTCCTCGTACATCTTGGGTAGAAAATTGAAGGCAGCGGTGGTGGGTTGTTCACAATGTAAGAAAGAAAACTCATTGTCAGAAATCCATCTCTCCCCTTTAGCTTTAGTGAGGAAGCTGTGAAAGTCTGTTTGCATGGGTGTAAGGGGGCTTCCTAAGAGGGTTTTTTTTTTTTTTTGATAATAGGTGCTTTTGTTGAGCTTACGGTGTGCTTCTGTAATTTAATTTTCTTTGTCCAGTACTACAAATGCACCTCCCTTGTCAGCTGGCTTTATACTGATGCTGTTACTCTTGGCAAGATCATCCAGTATAGTTCGTTCTTTATTGGAGATGTTGGAGGGACCACTTTGGTGAGACTTGATGAGTAAGTTTCCAGTTTCATGATCAACTTTCTTGGTAAAAGTGAGTAGTGTCGTATTATTGCACAGAGGGCTCAAAGATGATATTGGCTTGAATGCAGTGGCTGGTGTAGGTACAGTAGGTCTGCTCTCTCCCGGTGCAAGTCTGGGCTGAGAAGCGTACCATGTCCTTAAAAGCAAGTTGCAGTAAAATCTAAACTGGTTTATCTTCGTCTGAAAAAGAGTGGTGGAGTGACTAGGGCAGAACGTTAAATCGTTTGGACAAAACTAATTCGGCATCCTGTGCCAGTTGGGTTTTGGAGAGGTTAATTACCATGGACATAGTTTCTGGTTGCTGAATATGTTTGTAACCCACCTGGCAGGTAAGTAGACACTGGGCCAGAAATTTCCAGATTCACAGGGAGGAGTAATGAGTTATGATTGGACACCAATGAGTAAGAGGGGACACAGAGGTAAGTTTAAGCAAGATCACTGTATTACAACACATGAAAAAAACAGTTTACAAATACT
>JAPXVT010000029.1:7873680-7883944 GCA_029823135.1 Acanthurus reversus
AACATTTTATTTTTTCACATTTAAACTAAGCAACTGCTCTTATCTTAATATATGTTGAGTTTTGTTCCTTGAATATAATACATAGCTCCAGCACTGGTCACTTTGTTAGTGCCCTAAAATAATGAGACAGAAGCTAACTGCCTGTACAGTGTCCTGCTAGTTAGAATGTATCCTGCAGGCCTCTGTGAAAGATGGGCTGTATTTTTCTGGCAGCTGCCACTTCTTGTGTATATTATTTAGCTTAACTTTCTGCCTCTGACCTCCCTGGCTCCCTGCTACACCACATGCGGCGTCAGAGAAAACCCTCCGTCACATACACGTGTTACGCAACCCCCTCACTCCGTGTACTTGCTCCTCATTCCCCCTCTCCTCGCTCTCTTCCTGACCTCAGAACTCATCATCACCCCCTCCTTTACTTCCATCTCTGTTTTCTCCTCTCCCTGATCAAGTTTTTTCTCCCCCACTGGGTTTCTTCTCCCCCTCACCTTATCTCCGCCATGTTTGCTCC
The DNA here is from genome assembly GCA_029823135.1 of Acanthurus reversus. Lineage (NCBI taxonomy): Eukaryota > Metazoa > Chordata > Actinopteri > Acanthuriformes > Acanthuridae > Acanthurus > Acanthurus reversus. The sequence continues at coordinate 7,874,189 of JAPXVT010000029.1, forward strand.
ATCCCCTCCCCTCCAGGCATGTGAAAACACCTGCTTCCTACGACCTGTTGTATGCGCAAGTGTACGTGTGTGTGAATATGAGAGCGTGCAAGTCTTGATGTGAGCCCATGCCTGTGTGCAGTCATATATTTTAGCTGGCAAACGTGGTACAGAATGTTTTGTATCAGGTGGAGTCTCGGCAGTCTTTGATGCTCTGAACTGACCTATCAACAGGAAGTAAGGCACTGAGAAACGCAGAATGCCAGTACACCCTGCACTCAAATATCGTTTCGCTGCAGAGTTTTGCATTTCAATCTGATGTTCTGCTTTTGAACTCTCGTGGTGTGGAAGCAGTGGGAATGTAAAATCATTTTAGCTCTGAGGATAGGTTGATCTGTGCATTTTCATATCCCAGCCCATCCCCCTTTACAGTGAGTAACACATCTATGGCATCTAGTGGGCATGATGGTTGATTAGGGTAAGTGAGTCATGGTTTATTACCAGCTTCAGTGTTCCACTGTCTTTAAGATGATCCGACCAACCTCATCAAAAAATTTGCAATCAGAATCTAAATATACAAGACTCAGCTCCCAAAGTGACAACGCACAAACACCCGACACCGACTACACGCAAATGCAGCAGCCTGAAGGATTGCAAGGCACTACTGCTTTTACCTCCCAGTGTTTTGGGCTGCAGGTGGCTGACACTGCTCTAATGAATGTTGACACTAGCGAGCACGCTCAGTACATTCACAACCAGCACAGCAGTAGTACAGTAAAGCAGTGCTGGCTTAGACAACCTACCAAACGCTAGCACAAGTAATTTGATTATATCCCTCATCCCATAGCTAGGCTCTCAAATGACCAGTCTTTTGGCTTTATGTGAGTACAAACTGGCACTGATGGTAAACAGAAACATAAATAAATAACAGTCTGTGTTTTCAACAGTGTTCCTTAATGCTTCTTTTTGTTCCAGTTTGTGAAAAGCTACAAAGCTGTCTTTGGGGAGCTTGTTACAGTGTCTTTTAGCAGAAGCACTGTTTCCCCTCTGTGGGATATTTTACAGATATTTCTTCCTTACCACACCTTAACTAAAGGATGGACATTAGTGCTTTATGGACTTCAGTTTGAAAAATGATTAGAATCTTCAGTAATTTAGAGCCTCGTCTACTCATTAAGGAGTTGTCTTGAAATATACGAAATATATACATGTGTGCAAATATTAATCTCGCCTGCAGAAAAGAGTAAATCGAAAATATTGATGAAATTAAATGAATAATTAAAAACACAATCTAGATAAAATACATTGCAATAACAATCTTAATATTGTTTTAATATGCACATATTTGGAAACATAAAACAAACATATTAATATTGTGCCAAAATCATGCAAACATTTCCAGAGGACTCGCAGAAAGCATTCTGATGAAAAAACATCATAATTTAGCGTGTGATGTCCATGGCCCATGACAAGAAGGCTCTGCAGAACCGCCCAGAACATCACGACAGCCCATCTTTGAACATCAGTGACATCAGTGAGGTGAGGTGCCTGAACTTAAAGGATATTGAAGGACAATACCCATCCCAGCTACAGCTTGGTCCCCCTGCTGCCGTTTGGCGATAGAAGTATTTGCTGCTATAGCACCAGACTTAAGAGCATCTTTTTTCCTCAGGCTCTGAGACTTCTTAACTCATCCTCCAATCTCAAATAGGCTGTATGAAATATTTAGATTTTATGAACTTATTAACTATTAATCCAATTCATATAATTTCTATTTGTAGTAGTAGCATAAAGAAACTACAAGACTACATTTTATTAGAAAGCCTTGTGTTTTAAAACGATATTAAATGAATCTTGTGTCTGGCAGTATGATACAACATAATTTAGTGATAAATAATATAGTACTAACACAAATATGCTGACAGTTAAATAAGAAGTTCAGTTCAACTTTATCTGTAGAATGAATAAGAGCCACAGTCAGCATACACTTAGCTTAGCTTAGCACAAACACTGAAAACGAATAAACAACCAGCCCAGCTCTGTTTAAATGATAAAGTCAGCTTACCAGCACTCCTCAAGCTCATTAATGAACATGTAATGTCTCCCATTATCCCTCCTATCCTATTTTTCATGCAGGTACAGTGACTTGACTTTGGGTCTTAGCCTCAACATGATGTTGGTGTTGATGTTGAGCTGCAACAAACAAAATATAACTGTTAGAAAGCAATAAAGTGTGTTTTTGACAATCTTGCAACATTCCTTTAACTTTTGCCATTACACTTGATGAGAATCATTTATTTAAAGATGCACCGTTTCAGTAAACACTGACTCATTTTCAGTGTAATATGTATTTTTAGTAGAGGTACAGGAGGACGGTGTTGAGGTGAAGTTTTCTGTATTGTGTAATTTCTGCCATCAATGAGAGAGTTAACCCTTCCTTGAGAAAATAAAGTACAATTACCAAAGTAGCATGAGTTTCCATCTCAGCATTGTGGAAAACAGGTGATGTGTATTAAATTAGCTTCATATTTAATGTTCTTCATTTGAAATCTTGTCTTCAAAAACCTGTTTTTATTCCACAGGAGATGTCATATATCCTAAATTCCAGCAATGTTTATGCAAAGACTTCATGTCTTCTTCTTTGCTAGAACTTCACAATGTTATGCAGACTCACTAGGGGCTGACACAAAGAAGACAGTGGCAGAGCAGATTCATCTCGTTCTTCGGTCTCTAGAACACACCGATACTGCACTGCTTTATCATTAAATAATAATTCATTTCCACTGGTCCCATGGCTATGTCATGAATGAGCAGGAAGATTTTTCCTCAAGTCATTCGGTCTAGGAATATGGTGATATCACTTGTGATGTCTTAACCCTAATTCCTCCACCCTTCTTGGCATGACCTACCTCTTTTATCTCATCTATCTTTTACTCTTTCTTAAAACACTGTGCTCTGACCCACTGACTTGTCTTTACATGAACAGCCAAAACGAGCTGAACGAATAAACAGCTGATGTCTGAACAATGGTGACAAGACTGTGTTCAGGAAAAAGTCCAGCGATTTATTTTTAGGACGCTTTGTGGCTGGAAGGCCTGGGAGGAAGCAGGAAGTCAGTGTGGTTGTCGTGGGGATGGGAGGGGAACAAAAGAATTGGAGCAGACTGAAGGGGAAATGGGCGTGGTGGGCTTTGCCTCCCATTACCCAAATACCTTCTGACTACAAACAGACTTATTTTCTAGCACTGAAATCGTCTTATTCAGGGATAAGGAACGAAGATACGGGAGAGACTTTCTAAAGAAATTCAAATAAAATCATCGGAAAGAGATCAGATGAATGTTGTGAATTAAATTTAGAGTTTGATTCATGCACTTCTTGTTGGTATATGACTCACAGTATGCCTTCACCACACGTACACTGGTATTTATCAAATGTAGCTTTTTTTCTATGCATGTTGGCCTTTCATCCACACACAAAAGCAGTTTTATGTCACTGACAATGGATCTCTTGGAAACCCCCTGCCAGGGTGAAGATACTCACTCACTCTGTTTGCATTGTTGACATGTACTCAGCGTAAAAACTTCCTGTGATGAGAGATTGTGTGGCGTTTCGCCTGTTGTTTACATAGTGCCGGTGCTAACTTTGCTAACAGAACTTTTTTTTAGAAAATAGTTTACACATGAAGGTACAGTTACTTCGTTACTATACTGAGGAAAAGAGGCGTCACATAATCCAACACTCCGACAGCGTAGTCGCTGCCCTGAACGGTACAGGTATCGGATGAAAAATCGCTGTTTGCAGTCAGCTTATAGGTTGTTTTTTTCAGGCTTCTAGTTAGCAGATACTGTATAAAGCCGTATTTATCTATTATAGTTATATACTATAATATAGCTGTATTGAGCTAATATAGCTTTAGGCTAAGGTATATTTACTTACCTGTTGGTTTGTCATGCTCTAGACAGTGCTTCAATTTTGTTTCATGTTCTCATTTCGACAGGGATTCATTTAAAGCAGTGCTTGTGGACGAAGGAAGGAAAAACCTCATATTAAAAAAGTACCTGTGCACATGTGGACCAGGAGTGGTCTTTAATGGTTTTTACAGTTTCTCATCTAAAGGTGATAGGTGCGATGGTGTTCCTCATATTGCCGTTTGTGTGGGAGTAATAGAAGAAGCCAGTATTATGGCAAACAACCATTTCCTAAAGTAGCAGAACTTCCTGCCTACATCCTATCAGGATACTACAAGCTATTATGAATATTACTCTGTGGCAATAGTACAATTACACCATTACATCAACCTTGTTCAAGGAAGGTGTCGAGGATGTGCTTTGTACTCACATCTGTCTTGTGATTTTCATTGACAGGATATTGAGGCACACTCAAGGTCTGGAGAGAGTCCAGTTTGATGACCTCTGTTATTTGCAGATGATCTTCTGCCATTGGCTGAATTGGGCCATGGTATCCAATTTGCACTGGAGTAGTTCCCTCATGGGGAAGACGTCACAATCCAGTGGGAAGTGAGCAGCTGCTTCTCTGGAAGGGGTTCAGGGTCATTTGACATCAAGTGAGGATGAAGTATGAGTTCATGAGTTGACTGTCAGTTTGGTGCATTAGCTGCATTAAAACACATTATATCAGACTGTGGTGATAAAGACAGTTACCAAAAAAATCCACTTTCTCTGAGTTTAACCTGTTTGTACACTTCTGTCAGCAAAAAGGCCTTTTTGACTTCATAGACAAGACTGAGAGAACCAAGTAAAGGTGTGTCAGGTATTCAAAAAAGGTACTGTCCATTGACAAACTAAAAAGACTGACATTATAATGGAGCTATCTGAGTTGTTCTGATGGTCCTGTTTTACTCTTGAATTATTAGATGGGAGGATGGACACATAAATGGATGGAGGGATAGAATAACACAGTACAGTAAAGAAAGAACTTATGCTAAAGATGCTGTTTTCATTCATTAATATATTTTCCATATCAATTTTTATGGAGAGAACTAAAAGGTTTGGTACGGAAGCTGACAGTGGCCATGGTTGCTATCTTTTTTCATTTTGTTATCTCGAGATCATGAAATAGTTATTTCGTTATCACAGGAAACACTGCTTGTTTTCCTGTGAAAACTGTGATAAATTCATGTGTTGTTATGGGAAAACAAAGCTAATTTTCCAGTCATAAAGACATTTCAAAAGAAATCAGCTTTCAAAATAAAAGGTTGTTTCCTCTTATACGTTTCTTAATAGATCGGGACTGGCGCCCAAGAGTGCCTACGTGGAGACGCTGTGGGGGTCACACAGTGAGACAGGCAAGCTGCACGAAAAACCACATGGCCGTACTAATGTCTCGAATTCTGCCATTATAATAACGTAGGCATTATTTTAGCAGCTGCTGGATGAATAAACGGAAGTTGGTCAAAATCTTTTATTATCGGAATTTGTCTGCTTTAAGTGCAGGAGACAAAAATAGACGTATTTATACCTTTGTTTACTGTTCAGACATAAATCCTCCCCAACAGGCAGTGATCCTGAGGGGGCAAATCTGTGTGATCATGAACCAGTCACTAGCTTTCAATCTCGTGAAGGCTCAACAGATAAATTATCCTGTTATCACGGGAAAACGAGCCTTGTTATCCGGTGATAATGCATTATTTTTATCCCATTATCACAGGAAAATGATTATTTTGTGATCTTGAGATAACAGAATAAAAAAAGATAGTAGCAACCATGGCCACTCTCGGCTTCCATAGTTTGGTGGAAGCTTACATATTATTTTTTTCTGTAGGTGACACTATACACTATACACTTGCCTAATACAATACAATACACAGTAATGAAAGAGTACTACAATAAATGCTAACTCTTTGAAGCTTTAGGGGGATCTATTTGTAGAATATGGCAAAAATTGAATATAATATTCATATGTATGTTTTTATTGGTGTATGATCATCCAGACTTACGGTGTTTTCATTTCCTTTGAGCCTTTTATATCTACACAGGGAGTGAGTCCCTGGCCTCGGAGTCCGTCACGCCAAGTTTTCGACAGTAGCCTGGAACGGACATACAGACTGCTGGCTCCAGAGAGGGCCCTCCACCTTTTTTGCGAGTTTCACTCTGAAAAAGATCTATCTCCTACATGCTTGGAATAGGGGTATGAGTGGAGGAAAATGCAGTCAGGTGCAATCTGCATCTTTACTACTAGATGCCACTAAATCCTACACAACAACACAACGGACATTTGAAGGTCTACCTCTGTTGTTTATGTTTTATAGTACAGAGCTGGCACACGTTACAAGATGAGAAAACTTTCAGCAAGTTGACTTGGAGCTAAAAATAGTCATCAAACGCCATTTTAGATTTTGAGGATGTAGTTGGTAATGATGTTACACTGGACTGCACAACATTTTAAGATGTTCTTCATTTTTTGAACTTTAAAAAGTTTTTTAAATTTGTTAGCATTTCAGTTAGCATAACATTTTAAGATGTTAAGTTACGGTAATTATGTTTATTTTTAGTATCTTTAATGCAAAAATGCTTATGTTAAAATAGGCCGGACATTAGCCAAACCCCTTCCTCTCCTTCCCAAAATGATAGCCCTAAAAATGATGTAAGTCATATTAATTAATTGTGCTCATTGGGTATGTAAATCATGTACAGTAAGTTGGAGTTGAGCTATATTTAACATGCCATTCTCTGCTGTGGGAGATATTCTGCTGTTTTACTCTCTTGTATATGTATGAGTTTAGTAGCATTGGTGTCTGTGCAGATTTAGACTTTCAGATGTGACCTTTGTTGTCTAAATGTCAGGGAGATTGGAGAGGGAGCCCACAGAGGTAGGGCAGGCTTATGTAATCTGCTCACTCTGCGTTTCACACACACATGCATACACACAAGCACAGAGCGGGAAAAAAAAAGCTTGTTTGAGGACGTTGTCATATCTCAGCTGTGATGCCTTGTACAGCTCTCTGCACAACTTACTGAAAGCCTGGCTTTCAGGAGCCATTGCTTTTATCAGCACGTATGTGCAGAAAGTGCCCTGGAAATTATTTATGGCTTTAAAAATACTGATATAGTGCACTCCTTTGGTGTTATTCTTTTAAACTTATTCTGAGATCTTTTGATCCATCCCCAAGCTCTCTGCTGAATGTGAAGACAGAGTATGGTTTGTGAGGGGTTTTTGTGCTTGTGCCTGTGTTGGATGGTTGACTAGGCAGTGGTTGGTTTGGGATTGCAGAGACTGAACTGAACTGATTTCCCTGTATGAATTCATTCATGATCATGTTGTTCTCCCGTTATAATCTGCCGACAATGAGAGGCATGGACACCAAGACAAGTGCTGCAGGCTGGGATGCGCATTTGTTTTTTAATACAGAGTTTACCTTATGTATCAATGTGAACACGGAGGCCAAAATAATAATGTGCATGCCATTGGCAAACACGTGTATATGGATGGGAGCTGGAGCCACTGTGTCCTGTCACTCGCAACACTGAGCCTTAAATGAATACTGAGCAGAAACACTGAATACCAAACACTTACCTCCTGTGAGTTTGAAAGAGGGCTCTGACACGTTTGTAGTTTACTCCTTCATAGAGAACATCAGCCATTGTCTGCACAGATTCACAGCGTTTTTAGCAGATTTCCAACAACAATTTTGTGGTGAAAAAATGTGTCCAAACATCCACAGAAACAGAACATTCTTTAAACACAACCCACTTCTCTGATATCTATCCATATGCTCAGAGTGTAATGTTGCCAGAAGATATCAACTACATTTGCTTACGCTGGCCCTGAGGGTAAAAATCTAACCAAGCTAGCAGCAAGTGCAGTGTGTTTACTTAGCTGTATGTCAATGTCAATGCAAATGTGACGGTTTGGAACATACTGAGCATAGAGAATGGCAGCTTTGGGAATGGTTTGAGTATTTGACATTTTAATACTATTTTTTTGCCATGAAACAGAGTTGATTAATTAAAAGTGCTAATATCTTCATGCAAATCATTCGCAACCTTTAAAATTATAATGGGCCAATATTATATTGGTTGTGAAAATGGGGGTGGCTGGGAAAGGGGTTGGGATGGTAAATACATGTGATGCTCAAGAAATTATTACTCTGCAGTTATGAAAGATGATTGCCACATTCCCACACTTATTTTTTTCTGGAGGGCTTGGAAATGAGATCCAGAGAAACTTGACTACAGAACAAATTACTTAAGTTTTTGTTTACTTTAATGTCTTGAGCATGCGCCGCGCGAGACGGTGAAGGCAAGTCAGACGCAATGACCAGGACTTCATATAAATGTCTGAAAGAGTTTTATGAAAAGAAAAGTCACATTATTCATAGTAGCTCTGTCTTTCAGCTGATGGTGTAAAGCCAGTGATGGAGTCAGCCATGTAGATACCAGCTCACTTTGAAGCATGTGAATGTGTTTTATGTTTTTGAACTGCTGCATAATAATTTGGCTCATGCAGGCTAAATAAAATGTCAGTTTCATCTACAGTATAACTTTGCTGCACCTGCTTTTCCACTGCAAAATAAGACTCTACTGACACACTGTTTAAGTGATAAAACACTTGGGATGGATGGATGGGACGAGGCTCTATCCATGGGTTCCACAGCAGACATCTTGAGGACCAACACAGGTGTGACCACTGATGGCTTCATTCCATTAAATTTTACAGCAAGTCAGGTCAATGAGTGAGCACGCACAGTAGCAGAGCTGTGGAATAAGTTCACCTGATAACCTGATGGGTTTAATGATGGACATTTTGAGTTGTCAGAGCAGGAAAAGCACAGGTGGAATTATTGACATTAATGATGGCTGCTGCAGTTTAGGTGAACTTGTTCCGGAGCTCTGCTACCGTGCACGCTCACCCATTGACCTGGCTCGCTGTGACACTTAATGGAACGAAGCCATTCGTTGGTCACACCTGTGTTGGTCCTCACGATGTCTGCTGTGGAACCCATGGATTGGAAAATAAAAGCTCAGAGTGACTCATTAAAAAAAAAAAGTGAATTTGAATTAGTTCAATCAGCTATTTTAATCTGTGTCAACTGAGCTTTGAACTAGCTCTTGTAAAGTCTGAACCTGCACAAAACTGTCCCCAACAGACTTGCCATCCACATACGCTGTATGCTGATGCCATGAAAAAAACAAAGAGTGGAGACTTCTTTGTAGCTGTGGTTGTCTGTGCTGTTTTGCACGTGTTAAAACTCCCTCACCTCGTGTCCTGTGCTCACCTCAGCTGTGGCTTGTCACTGCTCTCACTGCCAGTCGGAACACCACACACTACATGATTTGGGCTCGCAGAAGGATCCAGACATTTTGCATGCTAGATCTGGTATCTGTGAGGCGTATGCAACACATCGGTGTGTCTTTTTCTTGCTCCAGTTGCATCCTTGAACAGTTCACACATAGCGATCAAAACTCATGCGAGTGAGCGCTGATTTTTCCTCGGACGTGTGACTTTTGCTCAGCGATAGAAAATCAGGGGTAAAATCTTGTCGTCCGAGTGAGGCATTGCTGATATAAACTCAAAACCAGCACAAGATTGAACACTGACACTAAATTCATGAATCCTGACTCATAAAATTGAGGTTGTAACTGCCACAGGGTACAAAATGATGCTGATATGTTGCTTTATGTTTTCCATCAACACCACATTGTGAGTGATTGTTCTCCAGGTGCTCGGACTTGTTATGTTTTTTTTCCTGATATTCTGCCTTAACACCTCACATTTTACAGTAAATGGCAGGATAGTCCGTGCTGCTGAGCGGCGCAT
>JAPXVT010000029.1:8116018-8127235 GCA_029823135.1 Acanthurus reversus
TAGGGCTTAAGGGTAAGGACACATCGGCTCGACGGTTCTGCCAGACGCGGCAGGACCGTCAGCTCTGGTGGCCCCAGTTGGTTCCAGTTGGTCATGTGTGTCCCGCACTGTCAATACTAGCTGGCCTTGTCAGACCTTGTCGGAGCTGATTGGGAATGTTGAATAGGCCTCGGCCGTCAGAAGGCGTCAGTAGTGAGAGAAAGCGCTCTGACTCGCTGTTCAGCTAGCGAATCAGTACACAGGAGGGAGGAAGCAGCTCAGGCGTCCTCAAAAATTATTCATGTTCATGTTACCTACTTGCTTGGAGAATGAAGACAAGGTAGGTAGCTAAACAAAAGCTGCTTTGTTTTTTCCGCGGATCTCCTAGCTTTTCTGTTTCCTCCTTTTTTGATCAAAAGTTCAGAGATTACCGCCACCTGCTGGTATGGAGAGTTATGACCTCTCATGCAGACGCGTCTGGGGCAGAATGTACGTGCAGACCGTCAGGTGTAGGCAGTGTGGTGTGTTTAAGGGCAAAATTTGGCCCAGACAGAGGCAGACGCGAGGCAACGAGAGGAGACGCAGCAGTTCGTCTTGGTTTCCTCTACTCAGCCCGGTGTCTCCTTACCCTAATATGCAAAAAAACAAACTTATCCTTTATATGGGATGAAGAAGGAAGTGATAACAAGGTCGTGTCTCAGCTGTATAAGAAAAAGCTTGCACATAATCAATTGATCAGAACTATAAGGAACCACATTCAGCTGAGGCATCTAGACATCAACCTGCAAGGAGAGTAAGCTACTACTAGCAACACTCAGCAGACAAGTCACCACAACATTTGCCACTCCAACCCACAGACACTGTGATGTCTAGTGGTGAGAAGAGACAACAGAACTCAACACCGAAATGACTGCCCGTGATGCTGCCACTATGTTTTGTTAAAGGCAAGGGCATCCGCAAAGTAATGCACTACACTGAGCTGAATACATGGTGCCCACATAGCCGCACAACAGTAACTTTCTTCAGTCCTATTTAACAACAATTCAAAGTTACTTTGTTTACTTTTGTGAATTGTCTTGTTTTCTTCGTGTAATGTGCATTCACTGTTCATACTAAATGGCTCAAAGTGGCACACATTTCAGCAGAAATGTGTTTAGTTTTAAAAGCTATTTATTAACTTTTATTCAGCTAGCTGTCATGTTTAATCATAGACTAGCAGTCACCTTTAGAATTTCCGCTCTAAGTGGAAGCAAAAAGGCTGCAGCAGCTAGCTACAAGACAGCGTCAAGCACAGTGTCCTACATAATTTTGGAGATCTGTAAAACTTTATAGAAAGCACTGCAGCCAGAGTTCCTTCCCTGTCCTTCAGCTGCCAAGTGTGAGGCCGCTGTCTTGGAGATTGCTGGCTACTGTGGACCAGGCGAACCAATCACAGTTGTTGAGGTGTGTGTCGCTGCAACACGCAGTTACATTTCTGCAGAGGTGCACACCAGGCCATGGTGTAGGGCACGGTGTAAGGTACGCAGCTATGCTATAGGTACGGCGTTGGTTCAACGCAGAAGCATAAATCAAGCTTTGTACATTAAAACAAAGGTTTAAGAAGGTTTAATTAGGGAAAAAATGGAAACACCTGTGTGGGTGTGCTAGGGTTGTGTATTGGCTTTATCAGTGGTTATATTTGTTACATTCTTTATGTGTGATACAATACAAAAATATTTATTTGATGAGCTGAAAGTAGTGTAACTACTGACAGTGTCCACTGAAAGCATATAACATGCTGACAACATAAAATTTCAGGATTAAAAACAATTCATTACTTATACCACAAACATGTAATTACTACGAATCAGCATGTCTAAAGTCTTCATCAGGAGAAAGCTTTAAGCAAGCTGTAATAATGTATTCATACTTCTACTGTTCAAGTGAAATCCTACTTTATAATTCCCAATTAACCTACAAGAGTGAAGCCCTTAAAATGTGAGAGTGCTAAAATTAAGCATGTAGGGCAAAAACTTTTCGGGAGCAAATTGCTCCCAGTATACTCAAAGAACAGGCCAACTACTGCACGTCATGAAATCATGCAAGAAATGTTCCATGCACCCATCCACCCACCCTCCCACACTATTACAGAAGCAGTTTGCCTTACCTGCCAGTGTTGAAGTGTGTCTGAAGGCTCGGACCTGGGAGTCCGATAGACCGGTGAGAAGAGAGATGACTGTGTCCATCATGTATTCATCATAGATGATACTGTACTGACACTGGCGCACTAGCACCGCAATGAATTCACAAAAGCTTGTTTTAAACTTCTTCCACTGGGGTCCTGCTATGGTTAGAGGGTAGTCACCACTGTCCTACAGAAGCCAGAGAGGGAGCAACGTCAGGACATGTACAGATAAAAAGCAACTACACTTTATCATTTCCCAGCAAGAAATTAAGCAGTCCTGTTGTCTCTAGCAAATTTAGAATTCTAAATTTGATATTAAAATAAGAATTCTACATCTAAATATTTTAAACAAAGCAAAACTTTTAAGTTTAACATTGAATATGAATATGTTTTTTCTGGGAAGGTGAAACTACCTCATCAAATTCTTCTGTCATTCGTCGGATGATCTCAGAGTTCTGCATGTTGCGAAACATTTCTCCACTGACCACACCTGATAAACACAGATAAATGAGACAGAATGCAATTTACTAAATGATCAGGAAGACCAAGCAAAGGATGAATTTTTAAAATGTTTTCCTTCATATGTTTAAAAGGACCAAATGTGGACGAGGATAACACACACATACCTTTACATCCTGAGCACTGAATGAAGAAATTGATGAGGTCTAGTAGTGCGACATCTCTGTCATGTTTGTAAGACTCAATCCAATCATCAACGACAGACTGCAGGCAAAGAGAAACAAATTTAGAAATTACAGATCAATTTTCAATGCAGTCCATTTAGGTTTTACTGTGAGTGAAAAACAACAACTGATTTTAACAGTGTGGTAACCTCAAAGATGATGACATTCATACCTGCATGGCACTCCTGCCCAACTTCACCACCTCAAACAGCATCATGTTTTCCATGCCATTCTCCTGGTGGTGGCCATTTATCCGGCCTGCTCCCTTCCCTCCTTTGCCTTTTTCCCCTGCCGCCTTCTTCCCCTTCTTCCCACCCTGGAACCAAACAGCAGACGATGAGGAATAATTAAATATGTGCATCACCCAAGAGATTAAGAGGGGAAGGAGCTAAACTTATAAACTTCTCACAAATATTTAAAGCTACAAAGTACACAATTGTGTTCTTCGACCTGAATGTCCATGTGTGCTTTCTATACCTTTCCTTTAGCTGAGTTTCCACTCCTTCCATCGGGATCCTCTGAGAAGTCTGTGTCTGAAGAGAATCTGGTGTCTGTATCCCTGGGAAACACAAAATAGCATAGATTAGAATAAAAATATATTTCACCATTAACCATAAAATTTAAGTAGATTTAAGCACTTACTGAGTATATGAGAACTCTGGTGGTATTTCTGGTGCTGCTATCATTTCTGTAACATCTTCTGGATAACTTCAACTTAAGACTGGCTTTAGATCCTCAGAAAATACAAGACAGGAGATGTTGCATGTGACCTAGAATATGAAAAAGCAATCGGGAGAGAGATTTTTAATTACTTACCACTCATTTCAACACAGCAGAAACAATATACGCTGTTAGAGCAAACATCAGATATGTATTTGTCGGCCGAAATCACATCTTCCAAACTGAGCAAATGTTTCTTTGATGCCTTTCAGGAGAAAAAAAAATGGTTTCACATGGTAACAGGGGGCGGACACAAATGCTACTGTCACAGTTAGCTGTCTAGCCATTGGCTCCCTCTCTTTCTCTGCTCCCCTTGGTTTACAGACAACGTCATGCAAGAACACTGGAGTCTCTTCCTCAATGGCCAAATATGGAGCTGCCCTATCCGCCCCATAGAGATCTCGACCAATCAAAAGACAGTATCAACATCAACAAGATACTGCAGGGCATAGAGAAACTATTGCATGGTTGTGATGTGTAAATCAGTGGCACATACATCAAAGGGCAGAAAGAAAGTTACTCTTGAATTCTTCTGCAGAAATTCTCAAACAGATGTATATCTCTCTTTAGCAGACAGGGAAGTCAGTGAAAGGATTTTTTTGTACCTTGTGTGATTACATGTGAAAAATAAACTTCATTGACTGTTCATGCACGAAAAGGCAAATTTAAACTCCACCCACCACATACCCCTTTGAATGCAGTAGGCAAATCTAAAAAACAAGTGTTATTCCTAAATTGTAAGAGCATTTTAGAATTGATGAGACTTCTAAGAAAATTGTCTCCTTGGTGAATCGTTTGCCATGTGATCCTCTATTAATATCTTACACACAACGGCCCATATGCAAAGTTGAGGATCTTATCAAGTAAAAAAAAATAAAAACCGAAAATATTATCAACACTAAATTTCCTACTCCTTAGAATCAGCCAATGTAAGTTAGAGAGATACAACATCAGCACTGAGTATGAGGTAGTTCCAGCTGTGTGAGTTTTAACTTGGGATATTTAGTGATTTATACATCTGTTAACATGCCTGTTTCCTTGATTGTGAGGGGATAACGTTACCGCATGACAAGACGAGACGATTCTATGGGTGTTCACTGAAAAAGTGGCGCCAAATCAGGCAGTGTATCTCATAAACTCGTTACTACGAAACGAGACTGGACGATCGAAGATAAAACCAAATTCTGAAACCCAATAGTGTGGTTTTCTGCAAGTCAACTATGCCACAAAATACCGGCTCAGTTCCCACTAACAAAGCCGACGCGGCTACGCTCTTCGTCGGCTCCTGTCAAAATTGACGCCGGCGCGCTGCTAGTGCTAGCGCCACAAGCTAAGCGAACGAGGATTTTGGCGTCTTTTCCTCAGCGTCAGCTAGTTGAAATCCGACAAAGTAAGCATGCCACACTCAGTGCGAACAAGCTGTGATTTATCGAACAAGAAAGGCTATAGACTTGTACAACGTACTGTCGTTAAATATCGGGAACACGCAAACATTTGCTAACGCCACAATACTTGGACTATAATAACAAAACAACGCAAGCCCTACTGTATTAGCGCATGCTATTTTGGCTAGTACACAAAACCGCTAGTTCGTAATGTTTATGAGAACAAGAACTTCCTTATGTCTAGACATCAGTTGTATCCGGTGCTTGCTCGAAGATGAAGTAAATAATTAAAACAAATACTCAATAATTACCGAGCAAATAAAAACTAACGTTAACAGTAGTTAGCTATGCTAAGAGCTACTGCTAACGTTACCTAAAAAAACATCACGTCCTTGCGTCCTCCATCTTGCCTCAGGAGTTCCAGTGCCGTATTGCATAAGCAACAAACACTTTGTTTACAAATATATAAAGTGCAACTAAGTCACTTGAAACAATAAAACGCTTCTAAAGGCTACAAACTAAATATTTTGCGTTACAGTGGTCAAAATCCAGCTCGTTAGCTTGCTAACAACCGAAGTAGCCATGTACCGCGAGCTAGCGAAGCGACACGGTTCAGGCAGACATCCGCGCTTTGGGCTCATCCAGCGCTAGCCTGGCTAGCGAGACGGCTAGCAAAACACAAATCAACTAACTTCCAGATAGCTCTCCGCCATTTTACAGCTAACTTACCTTGTTGTGAAATGTAGTCCCGGCAGAATCGTAACTTTACTACTCTTATACAGCTTCCGTCTAAATTCCACCACAATTCTGTAAAAAGAGTTTAAAAGTCGCGGTCAGAGGCGGTTTCGGACGTTCTCTCACCCCGCTTGCTCCGTAGTTCGGTTTGTTGTTTCGACGACCTGGGAGGAGGAAATCCTGGTGCAGAGCTACCACCTAGCGGCCACAATACCCGCATTAGATACACCGTTGCTGAGCTGACATCTAGTGGTTACCGAAAAGTACTACATCTAAAGAATGCTAGTAGTGTTTTGTCTTCCGCTTAAAGCTTCTGTAGTAAACACCAAAAAACAATTTACGTTCTAATTTATTCTGGTAAAATACTGACCTAAATCTATCTTACTCTCATTCATTTAAAATGGAGGTTAAAAGCTGTTTTTAAACAGAGCTCATTACACAACCATGTATCAGCTTCCTTTTATAGTCTTAAATATAATGTATCGGTAATAAAATGAGTTCCTTTGGATTTCCTTGTGATATAGCGCTCAAGTCATTCTATTTTAATAAAGTAAATTTAAAAACCTATTAATATATCTAGAGTGAAATATATAGAATATAAAATTCTTCTGTTTGGGTTCTGCTTGAAAGATTAGTATTCATGGGAGGGTCTTGTAAGTCTCACACACACACACAAAACTGAGAAAAGGTTTTTAGCTGTTTTCTAGTTTGTAAAACTGGAATAACTCATCTGGAAAATCCAGGGTACCATAAACTCTTTTTAGTGGCAGACAAGTTTAAGTTTGTGCCCTCTAATCACTGAAACCAACCAGCTGTAGTTCAAAGTGTAATAATAATCAAAGAAAAACATAATTTAAGTCCAATCATTAAAATTTATTCACCCTTGAAGACACAACAGATTGCATGATGGATTGGTTATTTCACACCGCACTAAATCAGAAACATTTGTCTGCTATAAAGCAAAATTTTAATGATTTTACTGAACTACCTTTGTAAGTTTCTATACAGAGCAGCAAACTTTGAGAAATCCGAGTCTATAACTTAAAAATACACCAGAAAAAAAACACAGATGAGAGGGACTTCAAAGTGTATGAAACAGACTAATGTTACATCCCGCGTCCCTAACTGTGGTTAATGTCCAAAATAAAACAAAATGAGACAAGTGCATAAAACGAGAGAAAGGCACCTTAGGCAAGAGTGTTGCAAAATCGGAATAGGCCTTTAGTGTGTATTTACAGCTTTCAGTATTTATTAATGGCCTAGAAAAAAAAAAAAAAATCAACACCAACTGTTTATATGATCTCATGTGGGTATCAACAGCTATGTACCATCTCAGGGATTGTGAAAATATAGTTTTCTTGTGAGATTTACTCATTCTGTCATTCTCATATGCACACAAATAACACAATCATTTTATATATATATATGTTACAGATTATCTACATTTATAATTAAAATTCAATGTTATGAAGGTAGTTAGAAAGCAGCATTGACATTGGCAGGAGTCTGTGATTCCCTCAAGCATTGTAAGTCTTGATCTTCTGTGTTATGGATCCGCAGCAGATTGGACATTTGGTGAGTGTCACTGAACACTCCTGACAGGTGACCAGATGACCACATGGAATCAAGACGATGGCGATATCTCTGTCCATACATATTTTGCACTGTTTCTCCCTCTGCAGCTTCTGTAGTTTCTCCAGTGGGTCCTCATCTGGAAGAAAGAGGGTGGGGGGAAAAAAAAAAAAGATAAAAATGTGTTTGCTCATATTGAAAATTACTGCCACCCAGGCTGTGCTCTGTGTAATCAACAAGTGTTTGTTTGTGCTGTGAACCTACAGTACCTTGCTCCTGCGCTGTGGCAGCATCACTCAGTGGTGCATTGTTAAAACAATCCTCCATAAGTGCTTCCAGGCTGGAGTAGCCTGAGCCCGTTGTGCTGATTTTCTCCAAGGTGGTCCTCTCTACCACACTGGGCTCTAAACCCATTTCTATGGCCCTCTGAGAAATGGCAGCCCGCAGCACCTCTGTACACAAAGATCAAACATCAGTGTGAACGACTGCTTATTTTATTCAGTTACTTGAATTTGCTACGGGTAAACAATAGTTAAACATCTTCTCATTTTCTTTAAGTACAGAGGAGGTTTTAAATTATTTTTAATTGCTCAAAAAAGTTCGTGAAATTTTAAAAAATACTAGTAATAAAGATTTACCATTCCGGTTTCCTGAAAATCCATTCTGATGACTTGTAGTCTGAAAAAACAAAACATGGTCACAGTTATTTTTTTATTATTAAGCATTTGGTGCTACAACAGGATCCTGTTCCTATTAAATATAGAAAGGCTATAAGCCTAAGCTTCAAGTTTCTTTGAGATAAAATCACTGGTGATTTCTAATATTTTATTTGACAGTTGCTCAAATTTGGCTATATTCATACTGCTGGGTGTCAGAAAACTGCTGATCTCATTTTAGTTTAGCTGACTCCTGGAACAAAATACAGCAACAAATTAAAATCAATACGCTCATACCTTTTGTCCAGTTAAGACATGTTCTGATTTCTGACATCTGCCAAACACTACAGTTTAAATAACTATAGTGTCATACTGTTCACATCATTTTAATTGAATTTATTGAATGCTATTTAACTGAATTTTTAATTTTTTTTATTTTTTAAATCAATTATTCATTATTTTTATGGCTTTTGGCTCTTTTTTCAGCTTGCTGTGGGACTGCCTTTACTCTGTTTGGACTTCTCTTAGCTGTTATTTTTACTTTGCATTGTTTTGTTTTGACTCAATATCACTGCAAATGAGGGTCAACCTTCAATGATCTCTCAAGTATAAAGACTGATTGACTGATCGATTGATCGGGTCTTTCACTGATACCTAACACCCAATCAAACTGCTACTCATGTTGTCACCCGGGCAAAGAAATCTCTAATCTCTAACATCTCTTAAAAACGCTGTTTTAAAACAAAAACGTGGATGGAAGCTGTGTCTTCTTTCCGTTAAGATTGTTAGTCAGGGTGTAAAGGTTTGGTTCTCAATGTATAAAGATTTTTTTGTTTTTTGTTTTCAATACAACATAACATTTGTGGCTTTCTACAACCCCAGTACTCCTCTCAGCCATCTGACTGAACAGAATGAAGCATTTGTGGCAGGCAATTATAAAATAATGAAAAAAAATTTTTTTTTCTTTCTGTTTTTACACATGCATTTTTTTTCCCCCTTAATTTGGTTTGTACAACTGGGGGGGGGGAATAAAATCCTATATGTACGTCACTCCAGTTAAAGGATAAGTTCGCACTTTTTCAAGTCTGTCTTAAAACAGCATTTACTTGCCCATATGTATGTTGTGTTACCAGTTGCTGTAATTGCTCCTGTCCATACTGGCTGAACAGAGATTGTCACTTTAAGAGATTTCAGCGTAAGAGATGTGGATAAATCCATCCACTGCCCCACTGAACAGTGTTTGCCCACTGAGCCGTGACAGAAAGAAAGTAACACAAAGAGCGAATGTTTACACGCACAGAAGGAACTGGGCCACGGAGTGAAATCTGACTATATTTTATTAGCATATTTAAAGCTTTTTCCTTATTGCGCATATCCAAATTTTATGATGAGTTCAGCTGTGGGAAAAAAAATCGGTTTTATTTCAGCTTCAGCCATGTTTTGGATTAGAACCAGGTAATACCACCATGTGTAATAATTTTTCTTTTTATTCCAACACACTGCTGGAACAGCAATACTTTGCTGTCATGGGTCACACTGTGTGCTGCATGTGAGGTTAGAAACCAGGTTAGGTATATTATTGAGAGGGAGACCAAGAGGTAACCAGGTTTTTCTATATTGTTATCCTGATTACAGAAATCTAGGCTCCTTTTTACCGAGGGCATTTGGCAGGGTCAACAACAACAACAACCCGGTGATTTTCAAAGCGCTGAACTTACAGCTCCATTTCGTTGTGGGTGTTGTAACTGGATGCTGCTGACAAATTCTTGTCCTTTTTCTGCCAACAGGAAGCTGCAGCTGATTATAAAAAACAAACACGGAACTCTTTTAAAACCAAAGCAAATGCCCCAGAAAAAGAGACAAATGTGTGTGTGTGTGTGTTCAGAAGAGGGTACATCATGGTTGTTCTTACCCAGGGTAGTATTTGGCATGTTCCTCCCAAGGATCTTCTTCAGGCTGCCAGCCTTTCAAACCTCCACCACAGCGGAAACACAACACATTGTCTCCTGTGCCTGCAAAGATACACACAACTTAATCAAGCTTCTATTCATAGCTATATCTCAAATACCTGACTACATACTAAATCAATCATGTTGCTCAATGTTTGCTCAGTCCCAAGACTATGCCCTCCGTGGTCAGGCATTGATGCTCTACCTGTGCTGTAGAAGCCAGCTCTGGCAAGCCTCTCTTTGTCTATAGGGTGCTGGACACCTGCAAAGCTATCCAGCCTTTCTTCAAAACTCCCCTGAGGAACATTAGTGCTTGCATGTTGTCTCCTGCCGCTTTCCTCCTCCTCCATGTCCCCCTGGAATACGATGTTGCCCACGTCATGCCCGAGAATGAAGAAACAGTTGGAAAAATGTTTGGCGTGTTCTTCCCAAGCGGTGTCTCCTTCATCCCAGCTGCCAAGCATGCCACCACAGCAGAAGCACTGAACCCGGTCGCTCTCCCCTAAGTAGTAGAAACCTGCCTGGGCCAGATCGCGCGGTCTCACGGGAGCAGTAGAGGGCCAGGAAGAGAAAGTCCGAAGCCGGGCCTCCTCACTCCTCATGTGAGGGGCCATTGGGTAGGTGGTCTCGTCAACCACTGCTCCTGTTCTCAAACGATATTTAAGATCCTCTGCTTCTTCATTGTAGATGGAACCATTAGTCAGTGTGGTATCAGAAGTCGGGTTAAAACTGCTGCTGTGCATGCATCTGAGAAATCTGCATGATGGGGAAACCTGTAACAACAGGAAAGCATGATTTATCTACTTAGACAATTATGAAAACAAAAAAGTCAACACAATTATATTTCACTACTATTATGATTACCTCTTTATGCCTTTCTACGGGTTGGTCTCCTCTGCGCCAGTTTTCCACACTCTTCTGGCAGCAGAAACAGCAGACACGATCAGCAGGACCAGTGAAGTAGAAGCCTGCACGGGCCAAGCTGCCTGCTGATACCTGCTGGGCCAGGCTGGAGCCATGGAATGAGTGCAGGCGACTGTTTATCTGGGAAAAATCGTCCGAGCAATCTGCCTCCAAATTGCTGTCTTGTGTGAGATCTCCCATGATAGAACCAGGCAGGAAACTGCTGAGCGGACTTGATGGCCAGACTGTCTACAGATTAAAAAGAAAGAAAAAAAAACGCTTTATGTATTGGATGAATGTAGCCTACCTCTTGAAGCAAACTGTCAGAGAAACCGCTTCTTACACACTGAGCGTTTACAATTTCAGTAGGTATCTTCTGCTAGTAAGCTAGCAAGCTAATGTTAGCTGTAACGTGAGACCCGTTGGAAAGCAACTTTGCTTCGGCCGTAGTTCAGCTTGAACCGAAAAGAA
>JAPXVT010000029.1:8258789-8269954 GCA_029823135.1 Acanthurus reversus
TAACTGACTGTAAGCATTATTAGTATTATAAGAATCCAAAGTGATCACTTTTTATGAACTATATCTACATGATACGGAAAGAAAAGGAAGCACTTGATCTGTATAAGGCAGAGCTTTTTACTTGGGGATCACTGTTGCATAGTTTTTATCGGACTTAATGACCTGACATAAGTATCTGAAATAGTATGGAAGCACAACAGTTTTAACAGCTTTTGACCTGATAACCAGGAAAAAAAAACTGCACTGTTTTTCTTGATTAATACTGTTACTATGTATATGTGTTACCTTAGTTACCTAATTATTTGCATAACTATGAAGGATACATAAACAAAGATCAATTCTATAATCACTTCCTGAACAGATTTCTTTTCCAGATGATTGATTTGTCAGTAGTTTAGCTTTTAAATTCATGCTTAAATCACATATCTGCCATCATAAAATCCTTTAGTTTGTTTGTTGGTTTTCACACCATAAATGATCTACGCAGGAACCCGCTTGGAAGCAAAGTGAGACCACCTCTTAAGTGTTTGGCCAGCAGGGTTCGATTGACAGCCTTTAAACCAGCCCAATGAACCGCACCAACCTGGCACACACATTCCAGTTCGCTTTTAACTGAGCCAAACAGATGAGGTGTGAAAGCACCATACAGATGTGTTCATCCACAGGTAGCACTGCTTCGGTCTTCTGACACTTACTGAATGGAAATAATTCTCCTCATTATCAAAACTTGATGTGTGTTCACTCACCGATGAAGTAGGACAGTAGGATGGCCAGCAGGGCAGCAGCTGCGATGGCTGTCACTGCGGCGCATTTCCAGCTGCAGTACTTGGACGGCTTCTTTAGCTTGAAGGCTGAGCGGGAGAAGGTGTTTCTGGGTAGCAGGCGAGGGGGCGGAGAATACACCGTTCCCGAGGTCAGAGGGTACCCCGGGGAGGAGCTACTGAAGAGAGGGGTTGTCCCTGATGACGTCTTGAACAAGAAGTGCCTAAAGACAAAAAAACATGAGTGTTAAAGTCATTTCAAGTGAACGAAAGAAATGTTCACGTTATTAGCCAATTAGCCGATATCAGCTGTACAGTTGTGGGGCTGAAATAAGAGGCAAAAGTAAAAAGCTCTGTTAGCTCTCGAGGCTGGTAAACATGTAGTGGACGCACCAATTTCCCAACCCATTAGAGTCCAGATGACAGGGTCACATATGTGCAAGCGTCTGTCCAATTTCTCTCCCCGATGAACCCTTCCTGACATATGGGTTTGCCCTTGAACTGATTGTGTCTCCAATGCAGCCCGTTCCAGTCCAATGTCTCTTCTTAACCTTCACCTCCTCTGCCCCTTTTTTTCTACTCTCCCTTCATCTCCTTTCACACCACTTACAATGTGTCTTGTTTCTGCTCTCGCCAGCTACAAAGGCTCACTCCTGTCCCCCTTCAGAGTCCTCATTGCCCCAGTAGGGTCAGAGCTCAGCGAGAGGATAATAGAGGGATTTGAACCATCATCCCTTTGCTCATATAATCCATTATCCTCTGCTATAGCTGCACCTGCTCACTCACACATCTCCTTTGCTACCCTCTCCACCAACCCCCATCTTTTCTTCACTGATTTTTTTTTTCACCCCGCTGTTTCTTCACTCATGTCTTCATTTATTCCAACAAAGATTTCCCTGCTTTCTTTCTTGGAGACTTTTCTTCTGATCCGACCTTGCAGGAATGTCGATACCATTGTGGAAAAAAAAAAAAAAAATGAAAGACCACACTCGAAGAAACTTCTCAAGGACAAAGTAATAAAAACTTGCCGGATACCTTTGTGACATCTTTTGCAACACACTCATTTAAGGGAGTGAAGATCTGCCCCTATACAGACACCAGGTGGTACGACAGAAGAAAGCCCTCAGGTGAGTGTGACAGATCAGAGGAGTTGAGGTCACACCATTGGCTCAAAGATGACTGAGGAGAGGGAGTTTTTGTCTCTCTCTTTGTGAAATTTACTTGTTTGTGTGTTTGTTTGTGTATGCATGTATGTGTGTATGTGTGTTGGAGGTGTGAATGCTCTGGTACTTCTCTGTGTGAGTTTTTGACCTTGGCTGTTAAGACATTTCTACAAGGAAAGGACATTTTGTTTGATCGTCATTCTACTAAATGCCGTTTAAGGGCCAAGGCCTCCTTCCAGTATTAATGTGAAGCATGTTGTGATGGTTTAACAATACAATTCTTTTTTTATAAATGCTTTGGTTGTCGTGATAGTTTTGCCCATGACCTTTTACTTCAAAAAAATAAATTTTGATATCTTGAAACACATCAACTTTGCTGCAACATAGTTGGAACGTGCAAAAAATCAGTGATCAAGTTGGAAAAAGAAAGCCAAGCAAGAAGCTGGATTATCTTTATTACTTCATCTGAGGGGAAAACAAAAGTGAGATCAGCAGAAATACTGATATACTGCAACAACTCACCGCACAGGAAACCTGTTTGTGCACAACTACATGAGGTCGAAGGTGAATCAGGAATTCTATCAGCAAAAATTTTGCCGATGAAGTCCTAAGTCAAATCAAAAATCCATACAGACAGTCCCAGGTAGTTGTGTAGTGCTAATTAGAAAGGTGCCAGAGCACAACCATGAGGCATGCATGCACGCATCACTACATTAGTCATTTTAAACACTTTTCCAAAAATTAAAAGGATCTTTTCCCTTTCTACCTGTTCCAAAAAATGAAAGGATGCTTTGCTGCCTTTTTATGTTGATTCTTTTGTATAAGTTTTACCTCACAAAAAACAAACAAACAAAAAAAAACTGTGTTCCTCTTAAATGTATCTTTTAAGGTGGTATGTTTTCTTGCATGTTGTTCAATGCATGAGTTTCCGCCGTGAATTAATCAGTCCACCTTTAAATGCCAATATGACAACTTGAAGAGGATTTAAAAGGATTTATTTGTCCCACATACATATCGTACACGTACAGTAGTGAAATTTCTGAACTTTAACCATAATTCATTTGCTTTTACCTTTCTTACATGATGACATAAGCTTTAGTAATGATTGGATCCTCAAACACTTAATAAAATTTGCCTGAATTTCTGCTGGTTTACTCGGTTGAAAATTTTTTACCTGGAGAAAAAAAGCGCCATTCCAATGCGCTTCGGCAACATTACGCATATAGTCACAGGTCAAGACCAAGTCCTGAACTTTGTGTTTCAAGTCCAAGCATTTTAAGGCTAATTGTATTGCTAGCCAGCCATATCTTGGTTTTTTTCTTTCCATGCTGACATTGAGGGTCCATTGATTTCATGTTTGTGACGTTTATTCTCAAATTCTAGCTCTTAATGCTGACGCTGACTGAAAACATTAAAGACAAGTCTAACAGAAGTCTAACATGTTTTTTTGTGCTAAATGTTAAATGATGAAAACCTTTGTTTCTTTATCTGTGATGTTTGATCCTCGCTTTGCATGTTGCTGTGAGTTTCTTTGTCACATACAGCATGAAAGCAACAACCAGAGATATCGCATTTTGCCTGCTTGTCTGATGCTGCATCCACCTTTTAACCGCCTCTTCGTGCCATATAATATGCAGTTATAGAAATGATTCAGTCCATTCGTTGTCAGGAAAATGACAGATTGCTGTACATTTTCTCAAAAAAATATTCTTTCATATTTAGGCTTTATGTGGATAGGAAGCAGCCCAAATGAAAAGGCTGAACGTCAAAATCAAGAGCTTTTGGTGTTAAAGTCTTTTTTTATCAAGCGGAGTCAAGTGGAGTCTGAAGTCACCAGATGACAGACAGCTGACGCGAGTCCAAGCTATGTGACTCACCTCTGGCACTAAGTCAAACATAGTCGTCAGAAATTAAGTAGTACAAACGTGTGTGCAAAAATGTGTGTCAGAGCTCTGCTCTCTCTACTGCAGCTCGCTCACTCTTTTATGCATACCATGCTAGGACCAGTAATAACTCGCTGCTCTAGCTAGATTTGATGATTACTATTTAAAATAGTGCTTAACTTCATTTTGCTGTTTGATCTCTCGTCCTTTAAATGTCTTTAATAACTGTTATTTCATAACAACATGTCTGTACACGTGTCTACACATCTAAAAACAGTTGGTGAAAACAGGTGATGTGCTCAGAGCATGAAGGCTTGGTTTGGGAGCACCGCTCCACTCTGTATTAATTATTCAACCAGTCTATGCTCTGTTTTTCTCTGACTCTCTCATCATCTAATGCCACTGATAATTGCTAGATTGGTATCCTGCTGCATTCTTCCCTTTTTTCCCCCTTCCACCCCTTCTCCCCTCTTTCCCCCTCCCCCTTTACCTGTCAGGTACGCTGCGTGACACCGAGGAAAACGGGAGAGAGAGAAGAAAGGGGGAAAGAACAAACCTCCAGACAGATAGAGGCTGAGAGAGCACGACGAGATGGCACGCAAAGAAATATGAGGTTATTGTCTAAAAATACCAGCCTCTCAGTGTCACAGTCATCAATTTTAATATGTGTGCATAAATCTACGCGCTCCCAAATGCAAGAAGGCGCCCTGCATGCACGTGCACATGCACAAACATACACACTCCAAGGTCAGCCAGCGTGTGTTGTTGCTTCAACTCATTTTCACAGCCGTTAAGGCGCTCTGTGAAGGCAAGGCCAGCGGTAATTAATTACAGTGCCCCTACTGTGTGCGTGTGAATGCAAGGAGAGGGTGAGTGGGTGAAATACTTGCATTCCATGTGACACAATGCACACCATTTAATGTGCTGGTATGTATTTGAACACGGCCACTGAATTAATTTCATTCCCTGGCTTTGTTGTTTGTGTGCAGAAGCTCCGCTGTGAGCTTGGTGTGGGATGGGAATATGTCTATGGGCCATACTAATTACGAGTAGGAATGGAAAGTGTCTAATGTGCTCTGGGGAGGTAATTGACATTGATTTATGTTGTGGAGGACTATGGAGGGGTTCTATCATAGCAGGCAGCCAGCAATCACAACTCTGTATCATTAGGCTGGCGTGTGTGTTTTCGCTTGCATATTTGAGCGTGTGAATGTTGTGGGGTTTTCCACGGTGGTCCAGCGTGGGACTGTCACATACAATTAAAGAGAGCTGACAGAGACCTCCACCTTCCTCCCTCTTCTACCCAAGTCTAACCTTTGCTCACTTGCCGTCATGCATCCCGTGTAACACATGCAACAAACACACATAGGTGCAGAAAAACTGAGCACCAACTCACACACTGACACATATTTGCACAGGCTCACACGTAAGTGCCCACCCACACAAACAATAAAGATTAGGCAGGTTTTTTTCCACAGGATTGCCCTGTAAGTCCTACAAAACATTTCATTTGCATGCTTATTCCATTACTTGGAATAAAAAGTGACATAAGGGAACGATGACGGATGAAAAAAGAGAGGTTATAGATAAGAAGACAGACAGAGGGAGGAGGGGTGGTTGTGTTTCACTCTATTCCAATTGCGTTCCCCATTGAGGGAGAAGAGGACCTGGACAATTAACCACAGAACAGAGAGCATGCTGGGTAATTAGCAAGAAGTCAAAGCTCGCATTCCCCTTGAGCACAAGAACCCACCATGTTCGCAAGCACACGCGCACACACCCTTCATTTTTGCAGCTCTCACAAACATGTGGTTGCTTAGGAAAGCACTCTGAGAATCATCATCAGAGGTAGAGAACAATTAACGGAGGTTAACTCGGTATGGAGATGACTGAAAAACGGTCAGATCTCAGAATGAAACAAAGGGCTCCGGGAGTGGAGCACTCTCAAGGATGTCGTCATGAGAATTGTTCCCTGCTACAATTGTAGGAAACAGTAGTCGGCAGATGGATGCAGTATAATGGGTACTCATTTGCTGAGTGTTCCTTTGAAATAGGACATGAAAAATTCTGAGGCTGAGTGATAAAATAGAGAAGATATACACGGCATCCAACCTATTCAGTTTCAAGTATTATTCAGCTTTGAAGACTTTCTTTACATTAAAAGAAACGGTTCACTCAATTGACACCCACCCACATTCGTGATGGTAGTTTCAGAAGCAAATACTTTGCATGCCATTTGTTTTTGGTACAATGTTTCCTGCAGTGTTTTTAAGTGAAGGTGCCCCACCTTGGATGACATAAAAAGTGCTTCCGCTTACATCAGGGGAATTTATTACATTTTTTATGAGAAATAATATCAGGCTTATTAGGCTTCGGGGAAAATTAGGCGCGGCGGTACATCACACGGCAAAGGCCAAATATTTAATGAGTGAGACGATGAGATGTTCAAGGATCTGATCTGATTAAACTCAGCAAGTGATTGATCGATTGATCACGTTGTAAGCTTTTACTGTCTTACTAAGTAGAATGTGAGTTAAGTTGAAGTTAAAGTTCATATGGTTGAATAGGACTAAAGGGCGGGAGAGGGAACCATTGTTTCTTTGTTGTGTCTAGGCACTTTGGCACATGCACCGCTGTGCCTCTTACACACACTTGAAAATCAACCGAAATTGCGTAAAGGCTATCAAAGGGTGCAGCTCTGTGCTATGGAGAATGACACAAAGACTTAAGTTGCCTTTCAGCACTTGAGAGTGTACTTTTTTTGGCAACTCGGGTATGTCAAAATCAGTATTGTGGCAGTGGTTACTTTTTGAAACAAGAAAGTGTCTGCCTCTAAAGGTCTATCTAGCACCTGCACTGGAGCTTTTATGTTGGAATTTGCTGTTAAATTTTTATTTTTCTGGCCATTTTGAAGAATAGCAATATTTCTAACATGGACAAGAAGTCTTTTAGGGCTAAGACTTTGTTTTCAAAACAGCTAAATGAATAATATGTAACATTTCCATGTTAAAATACTTAAAAACGACTATATTGTTTAATATATATTTTGTTGAATTGTGTACTTAAAGGATCTCAAATGCTCAAATATGTTTAAATACAGAAAAATCCATAATTTTTTCTAATTTCTAAACATTTCTGTCCGTCAACTGTTTAATATTGAAATAACAACTTGTGTTTTCATTGTTTTGACATAGAGACCTCTTGCAGCAGAAATTACTTAATGTTCATTTAAAACTTTAATGACAATCAAGCAGATCCCAT
Source organism: Acanthurus reversus (assembly GCA_029823135.1). Classification (NCBI taxonomy): domain Eukaryota; kingdom Metazoa; phylum Chordata; class Actinopteri; order Acanthuriformes; family Acanthuridae; genus Acanthurus; species Acanthurus reversus. Next base: position 8,265,858 of record JAPXVT010000029.1, read on the forward strand.
CTCCAGACATAGATAATGTAATAAGATCAAAATGTACAAAACAGCTTCTACATGGAACTTGTGTTGAGATTATTTTCTCAACCGGCACATGTGCAATATGAATGTGGTGACATCTCTATTTTTTTTTTTTTTTTTTTGCATTTCATCTTCGGTTGACCGACTCAAAAGTGATGGAGCAGCCCTAAATTACAAGGAGTTGTCTTGAATCAAACCCGTTAGTGCCAAAGATCTCACTAATCCACAGTTTGATTACAGTAGTTCTCACTTTAAAAAACGCTAAATACTAAATCTGGTCACCCCGCTTTCATTAAACTTTAACATTAATTCCTGAAACAAGTGGCTTTGCATAATAATACTGTACACGTTTGAATGCAAGATCATATTCAATTAACCTGTCACGATATTACATCATTCTCATGTGTTTATTACAGCAGTGTTTACGGGGCTGGTATTAATCTTTTTCCTGTACCCAACTCTCTTTTCTTCTTCTCCACCCGCAGCGGTTCCCACAGGTAGCATCTTAGAATCTGTCCCCATAGTAATGCATTTGAAAGTAACCTGTACCAGCCCCCCCTCCCCACCCAACCCTCCACGGCTCCTTCCAGATAAATTGAGATGCTGCTACCTTCTCAGTGGTCTTATTTCTCCCCTAGAGCTGTGGCCCACAGCACAGCGAGCGAGGGGTGGGGGGATGCAGAGGAATGTCCCGAGATCACAGAGAGAGATTGAAACTGGCATCAGCGAGCCAAGAGGCTCCAAGGGACCGATTGGAAATCAGGTGCTTTCTCGCAAAATGCTGCAACACATGTACGCACATGTGCACACACAGAAATGCATTCCTTCTGTCTGTTACACACACACACGCACACACACACACACACACACACGCACACACAGTGGCATCAGCCATCTATAGTCATTTATCTCACACCAGTAAATATATCCATGTTCAACGGGCCCCAATCTCCCTCCTCTGCCTTTCTATCTTCTCTCATAAACACTCCCCAAAACAATCTCCTTCAATCACCACCTCTCCTCATTTCTCTCCCCTTCTCCCCCTCTTTACCTCTCCCCCTTCCACCACAAGCTATTCCTTTCCACCCTCCACCCCCTCTTGCTGTCACCCCACCCCTCGTCTGTTGCTATCTCTCTCTTTCTCTGCCAGTCATTCAAGCCCTGGGGTGTTCTTAGGTGATCAATCTTCATCCTCTCAGCGCTGTCACACTATCGGGTCAAGCCAAAACATACACTCGTGTGCACACACATTTACTATAACGAGCAGACAACAAATGCCAACATTTACATATGATTGCAGTGGGGAGCCATCGCAGTCAAAGGAAACATGCATGCTTGGTTGCAAGCATGTTCACAAACACACACAATCACACGCATCCTCCCTCACATGCACACGTGTGCTCATCATCTACTAGCTGCTGGTTATAATGAGATGGAGGACGGGCTCTGCCAGCGCAGAGATGGTGTGACTCTCTGGCTGTGCCCGGCTGGCTCTGACCCAGTCACAAGCTCCAGCAGCTCCAGCCAGCCCACCCAGCCTCCACCATCGTCGGGCCCAGAGAGGAGGGCCCAATCTGGGCTGGAAGGTGGAGCTGGAAACTCTGCTCTGGGCTTCATTCTCTGCGACAGGCTCTGAGCCATGCCCAACCCCACCACCTGAACATGACCAAATACTGGCACTGCAGAGAGCTTAACAGCGTGTGTGAGTGTGTTGTTGCTTCATTTGAATCTATAAAGATGGCAATCACAACAACTTTGAAAAGAGGATTTATAACTTTATCTTTGGAACAACAAAAACCTCCTCTCTCCTCAAACTACGCTTTGGCACATACGTCACCATGGCAACAAAGGTCTAGATAAACAATTATGACTGCAAAGAGCTTCTATTTAAAGGCTAACGTATTGTGGTTCTGCGCCATGCTTTTTCTTGCCCATCATGCATATACTGTTTGGATGCATCAACACAGGTTAAGCATAGACCTTAGATCAGTGGGGCTGAATTAAACATGGCCAGGCCTCATAAATACTGCAAGGGGCCGGCACTCTGGGGAGCTTAGCCGGGACCATCAGAGCTGGAAGCCCCAGCGCCCAGCAGGAGAAACACAACTACAGCTTGCAGAGTAAATGCTCAGAGAGCGAGTGTGTGCATGCTAGCAAGCATGTAGGCGGTGTCCCTCTCACTGCATGCCTCATGAATAGTAATACCCTGCATGAATGCTCTGTTTGCCTGGTAAGTGTTCTTTGTGTACTGGCAAAAGCGCAAGTGTAGGGTGTGTGAAATGGTTTGTATTTCCTGCTCCCTCACTCCAGGTTGCATGCATAATAGCTTTGACACATGGCAGCTTTGTGTTGCACTTGGAGATGAGGTAGAGAATGCATTTGAGTAGCACACACTTGAATCAGAGGCCAAAAGCAATTTTCCTTTCGGTTAGGCACTTCATAGATTGGATTTAAATGATGGAGGGGAAACTCTCAGTGACACTCATGACATTCCGTGGTATTGTGTTTCCTCAGTGAACTAAAAAGTGCAGCTTTCATCTAAGAACAAATAAAAAATGACACTACATATAATTTGTGCTAGGAAGTATGATGGTCCTAAGAAATTCACATTTTATTTTGACTGAAGTGTGTGTCTTCTACCCACTGTTTTTTGCAGAAAGACTGTTTAGAAAAACAAAATCATAAAGACGATCAGGTGAGAAAGAAATATGTTGAATGTTAATTTAGAAATGCATAACTATTAGTCCAGTCTTACCATCATTATGATAAGTGGATTTGCTTACAGAGGCAAAGTAAATCTGTGTAGTCTGGAGTTAAGCTGAGGAAACTTTGACAGTCAAGTTTTTGCCTTGACCAGTTGCCAGTCAATTATAATATTTTTAATACTTTTTTTTAGCTATGTGGCCTGATTCTTCATTAATGTTCAGTGAATTAAATATGGTGTGCTAGATAGGGCACGATGTTTTAATTTTAATGGACTGGGTGAGCATTCTCATTTTTTTCTTTTCTTTTTTTCTTTTACCATGACTTTGCAAACTATCTTGACAGTTTTGACATTTAAAGGAATGAACAGCTGTAGAGTCAAAATGGAAGGTTTCATTTTAGCTGTGTTGCACTGACTAATTTTAAATAATGCAAAGGCGTATGATATAATGCTCTTATGGAGTATAAACTGTCTCACAAAACAAGAAATGGTTTGTGGTTAGCTCCGAGATAGGAGTCGACTGAACAAATACATCTGTTTAATCAACTTTTGTGACATTAAAAACAAATAATTAACAGTTAGTGACGAAGCCAGCTCGCACACCAAAAGCCAGGTAGTTTAGCAGATTATTTGTTTTTTTAACTTGTGTTTAGTGTAAAGCTAGCATTACTGTTAAACTAGCATAACTGTTAAGCTAGCATTACTGTTATACTGGCATTAGTGTTAATGCAGCATGTTGCCAGTTAGCTTGTCAGACACAACAGATGGTCGACTAGTCAGTAAAGTAACTGGCACCATCCATTTAGCTACCTTAGGTGCTACTTCCTGATGCTAATAAAACGTAAACACAGAGACACATACCAGCATGAGGAGTCAAGCACAAATACTTTTCTCTTTTTCGTATATAGATGTCTGTGCACTAATACTCACAAGTTAACACAACCTGCAGTCTCACACTGAGTCTTTTTTTGAACATGTGCACTAACGCTCAGCAGAGAAGGTAGTACTTTCAGTGTCTTTCATGCAGCACTTTTCTGTGTCAGTAAAGATGTGCCACTTAAAACAGTGAACCTTCTGAAGTCCTCATCAGAGGAGAAGTCCACACTTTCATAAAGCTGAGACGCAATTAAACACAAAAAAGAGGCTTTTATCAACGCAGCACTTAAACATATGCATGCACACACACACACACACACACATATACACACTCTCCAGTCTACCCTGTGAACTTCAATCCATCGTTGTAACTTGTGGACAAAGGGGACCAGAATTTCTGTGGAGTGTGTATACGCATAAAAAAAATGAAAAAAACTCATGATGTCTCGACTTGTCAGGACGCGAGGGCCCAGACGGTTCCAGCGCTCAGGGGGCTCCTATG
>JAPXVT010000029.1:8411425-8426154 GCA_029823135.1 Acanthurus reversus
GCTATGTCACTGTTTGTATTTGACATCGTCCTTAAGATTGATGCATTCATTTTTTTTTAACTTTCAGCTTTCATAAATAATGCAAAAATATTGTTGCTTCTGCTTTGCCCAGTTAACATATATATAATAATCTTACATATTATACATTATAAATTATATTATATAATAAAATAAAATTATATTTTATACCCAGTCCCATAATTGAGCTCCTGGCTGCAGTTGTGTTGTGCACCCAGCCCTTTTTTTGCAAATTTTGGAGCCACTGTAAAGCAAGTGAGCACGTGAAAAGTCAGTGGTAACCTTACAAATTAGTCCTCCTTTCATCTGCACTGCCACACAGCAAAAGGTCACTTACGGAAATAAAAGAAAACCCCTTTCATACATGCACTGCCACCCAGAAATTGTCCAGATATTAGCGGGAGTTGCTGTATGCAGGAATGCAAATGTCCGAATAAGTTGGCCTGGACATTAAACTGACTTCTCCCTGCCAGGTTGCTAATACAAAGTCTGTGTGATGTAAGATTGAGTCCATGTGTGAGAAAGAGAAGGTCATTGTCTAAAGAATGCACAGCTAGAGAGTGGGTGTGTTGATGATTTTGCACAGCATGTATCTGCTTTATACACTTATTTGCTTGCCTCTATATTGTTTTCCACTCTTCCTTTGATATTATTGATGTGTCCAAACACAAAAACACTCGCAACTGCAAAAAAAACTGGTGAGTCCCAATTCACCTCCTACTCGGCCTTCTTTGTGATGGCTGATGTCTGGCTTATGATTTGCTCTCTGTATTGAAATTTAGTACTGTCAACAGTTTCCAAACTCTGCAATGTTATACTAAACTGATACATGTACTGAAATATAACAGGAACACAAAATTAAGACATTAAGACTAATAGTTGTTTCCCTCTAAGCCTCCTGAGTTGATGCTGAACACTTGTTTTGTTCATTATTTGTGCTTTGCTGGGTATTTGAGTGAGGGAACGTCCCCAGCGATCAGCCAGCCTGAATGCGGTAATTATGAAGTATTGCTGAGGTCATATAGTATGAGATAAGAGTTACATATCCCAAGGTCTGCATATGTGACTCACAGCTGTGGTCCCTGCAGGGAGAAGAGATGGATGAAAGTTGCCACACTGATCAGGAACTGTGAAGAGACCTCATCCACCTTCCATTTTCTCCTCTATGTCTCTTCTCCTCACATCCTCTCATTTGTCAGGATGGAAATGATTGGGGGGGAAACAATCCAACGCTCTCTCTTCCTTGCTCTCGGTGCCTGTGTAATCTCCACACTGGGCTGCAGAGTGCCACAGAGCCTCTGTTTATTAGACTAATCCTTAAATCCACATTCTGCAGGCCTCGCAAACGCCTCGCAAAGCTCTAATCTGACTCATGACTCAAAACAAAGGGATTAGAGACGACAAGGTCCCTCTCTCTGTCTCTCCGTGTCTGCCAGAGTGGGCTCGGGGTGACGCACACATGTGCTGAGAAACACACTTGCACTGTTGCATACTCTTGCCCGTCACACCCATATTTGCTAAAGATGGACTGGTGCATGAAAACCCTGTTGTGCACACACACACGCGCTTCCTGTGAACACAAGCTTGCTGTGAAAAGACAGGCAGTTAGAGCCAAGGTGCAAACAAACTGGGTAATTACACATAGCTCACAAACTCGAGGGAGAAATGACGGACAAGATGAGAATGAGCCGAGGGAATGAGACGCAGCAACAGCGGGGTGGATATAACTGAAATAACTAAGCAAACCAGGCTTATATTATAGACTCACACTATCGCAAAAACAACAGAGGGATAGATATTTTTACACAGTAGCGGTGGATGTCAGGAGTCCACTTTTTTTATTCTCACTGGGTTCTTCACTCAGTTTGACTCACAATTTCATTTCGTTTCCCCTCGATGGAAAGAAATGAATTATGCAAAAAATTAAGCGTTAAGATTGCATTCACTTATGTTAATGCTAATTTTACACCGTTCATTTTTAAGAAAATGTAGCATACCGTATTGTTGACGAGTGGGCTCGTACCTTTCAGGTTTAATGCGTTTTGTCTTCATTGAAAAGCCATTCAAATACCTTTTTTTTCAGACACAAAAAAGTGGAACTTACAGCCTAGTCAAAATAGTGCCAGACAGCTCCACCATGGGCATGTTAACATTATTGAAAACATTATTGAGTCATTTTTGCCAGCACTTGCAAGTCGAGGCCTGACTGACATCTACATATTGCCTTATAGACAGCTTAATATGCTCTCCTTACAGATATTTACCTCCCTGTAGTGCACGTTAGCATAAATCTTCTGTAACAGGGATCGCTGCCACAGCTTCTGCCTCACAATCTGCCATTATTTAATCATCAGCTGATAAGGATCCAACCTTAACACCTGCCAGCAGAACTTCGTTTAAGCAGGTTTCCTACCCTTGTCACTACGATTGTGCAGCATGCCAACAAGGCCAAATGCATCCTCTGAAATCATTCTGTCATGTTAGTGTTATTTCGCCTGTTGAGGAACAACAGCTCTCACTTCTTTTTATTACTGTGTAGAGTTCATGCAGCTTAATGACCTCAATAATGTTGAAGCGAGCTAAGTTGGACCAATAACACGTTTACTGTTGCAAACTGTGTCAAAGCTGGATAATATTGTTTTCACCTACTCACTTCCTTTGCAACAGTGACTCCACTGTATATATTACCTCAGAGGGAGCGACTGAAGAGTGACACCATGGTATTATATTCCAAGGTTATGGATGCTGAGCTGTGCATCTAACAAGAGTGTTAGTGCACGTGAGGGCACGCTTAAGAAATGCATGGCAGTGTGCAGATGTATAATGTCAGTAGAGGGGTCAAAGAGCCAAGCTACCTGTTCTTTTATTTACTGTGGGAATCCCTGCTCATCCTCATTCAACAGAATCAGGTAGCTGTGTGTGTGGACGTGTGTGTGTGTATGTGTGTGTGTGTGTGTGGGCTCTTTCACCTCTGCCCTGGGAGCTAGCTGCAGCACAGAGAGTCAGGGCAAACTTTGCAGCGGTACTGCCAGTGAGTTATTAAAACAATCGAGTGCTGACAAGCCCCGCATTCTGTCGCCAAGGGAGAGGGCTAGGGCTTAATAACTCAGTGTCACGCCTTGACATTCTTACCATCTGTCTGGGTAAAATATTCAAATGTGCAATAAATGTCACTGGGGACAGACGGTGACACTGTCTAATTAACACTATGACAGAGGTGACACACTGAGGGCTTTGGCTGGGTTTTACTGTACAACATGCATCGCCTCTGCGTGTGTTTGTGTGTGGGACCGTGAATGTGCATGCCACAATTCTATGCAGAGGTGAAATGCAGGGGGACATTGTATCCGTTTTTGCTGCCATCCTGTCTCTTCCGGGTTAAATCAGCTATTTGATTAACTAAACAGAAAAGTGTAGCATTAACACATATTAAAAAGTGTAAATGACAGCTACTATGCAGCCATGCAACCCCAGAGCAGCGAATAAATGCCACTGAAGAGTCATTTCCTCAGGCTGCAAAGTCAAATATGGGGAGAGCAGGGAGAGGACCAGATTACCAGCCATATCCAGGTGTTTTACTTCAACCCACGTACATACATTTCGATTTAAAAAAAAAAAAAAGAAAAAGTTGCAGTGAAACTTTCCCAAAATAGTGCATGGTGTCTTTTTACCTCAGTGCTTCATCTCTTCATGTGGGGGTAAAAAGCTCCAGAGATGGAGAGGAAAAATTGTCCATGATGATGTGTTAAGCTGAAAGAAAGCTGTTGAATTAGTAGACTCAAAACATATTAGCTGACTAGATTTTACAAAACAAACAAACAAACAAAAAATCCCTCTCTTTTTTTTTTTTTGACAGAACCCAACAGATAGAATGTAACCATGATGTATGTATTAAATTAAGTCCGAGTATTCTTTGCAAAGAAAATAAATGCAGGCCCAGAGCACTTTAAAGTTTGTGGAAAGAAAGGATAGAGGATAAACACAAGTATTTAAACACCATGGCAACACCCTGAGAGCAGGGATGTCTCCAAATATGGTGCTTTCATGTCCATGAGCTTTCAGGTGGGTCTTTGTTTAAAAAACATCTCATTCTTCAGGTTACTGAGACAAGAACGTGCAAGTGTTAGAAATGAAATTAGATGGGTACTGAAACTCTAGAGAATAACAGTTTAATAGGGCGTGGCTCAGTCCCCATTTTTTTTCAGTGATATTCGTATATCACTGGTTGGGGACTGAAACCTTCCTGGAAGGATTTTGTGAAGCTACTTAAGTACCGAAGCTTAAGCATGTGCTTAGGAAGAGTCATTTGTGGAATACAATTAATCAAAAACAAGACTAGCTGCTGTGTGAGGCTGATGGCACACTGGTGCTTTGAACATAGCGCTATTGTTAGCGAGCTACGATACAAACACTGCTGATGTTTAGAAGGCAATTATTGTGTCCAAAATCACAATTCTTCTTCCTTTACTGCCACCAATCATTGCTGACACTTGTCAAAAAAAAAAACTTGGGTCATTTAGGTGAATATATGAGTCCAGTCTGCCTGACTTAGAGGTCATGTCCACCTGATATTTTTCTCTGTGCATAAGGGTCTTTTTTCAACTGTTCTCAATAGGAGAAAGCATGTGCAGCAGCAGGCAGCCGCCCATAGAAAAATAGCACACCGTCTTTTTTGTGGGGCCGCTCTGAGTACTTCAAGTTGAAAAAGCGCTATTATTGCCATGTTTTTTTCCCCTTTAGCGCACAGCGCTTATTCTCTCAGCACACATTTCATCTCAGCACTCCCCAGCACACCGCCAGAGCTTTTCTGCCCAAAATAAATGCCAGGTGGACACGAACCCTTAAGGGCTATGAACATCAAGAATTATAAGTCATAAAAAGATAACCATCATGATGGCAATATAAGTATCCACACTGATGAACGATGTCATTGTGTAAACATTTGCGCAAAGTGCACACCGCACACTGCAGCTGTTTCGCTAGCTTAGGGGAACAGATAGTGATTATCGATAGATAACGAAGACGTCGATAACCTCTTCGATCTGTTTTGCTGTACCTTGTGCCATCAAAGAAAAAAGAAAACCAGAAGGGTATATGTAGCAGATGTGAGTTAGGAGAATCTAAAACTGTTACGCAAGTTGTCAGCTTGTGAAGAAGTTTTATTGAGACTTTTGAGTTAGAAGCAGTATAATGGCATCCTGGCATTCGTCAAAAGAGGACATCAGCAGGGACAAAACAAACTTCAGAGACTCCATCAGCACCAAACCTTTTGAACCTCTATGATTAGTCTCTCCACTATGTCTTCTGCAAAGCGACTGATGTGATGAACATGACGTGTTGAATGTGACGCTGGCTTCAGCTGGGTTTTAATTGCCTGTCGGTGTTTCTCTCGTTCATCACATTGCTCTGAAAGTGATCCCAACAATATTGTCCGCCACTGTCGCTGTCATTACAGTTGAGCCATGGACTCCACCATCCACTCTGAGTTAGAACAATTTTTAAAACCATATCTTTATAGTTACCTTTATAGTTATCGTTCTTGGTGTGGACAGTTCCCAAAGCAACCTAGCAACATCCAGGCAACAAAATGCAAAAACAAACCAACAGCAAAAGCATGACTATGGGCCAGTATGGAGTCTCTGCTAAATGATAGTGGCGATAGTGAGGGCTGGAATCAGAACATTGCTCTGTAGTCATGTAATGGTTTTCACAGAGAACACAAGTTTGGTCTTTCAAATTCCTTTCGTCGGTATTCAGGGTTGCAAATATTTCATGTTTCCTCTTCAGTCTTGTTCAAGGATTTTCTGAGATGTTTTTTTCCAACATTATCAAACTTTAATTGGCTATATTAGGCTATAATATTCTCTTTTCTTATTTTGCACAGTATGTTCATTTTGTGTCCTTCAAGGAACTGAGATGGTAAAAAAATCCTAATGTGCAATGGGGGTCATGTAACTTCAAATGGCGCTGCTTGCAGTGTATTGTGATAACATGGCAAATACCTTGCCTGAATTAACTCAGTGAGCTGCATAACATTTAAATGTATTTACTTCTTACTTTAAGGCACAGTTAAAAGGCAACTGTCGTAGTAAGACTAGGAATATTGTTGACTTCAAATGGGATTGTATAATTAGAAATACCAGTTATGGTTAAGGTTTCCCGTGACAATGTCCTTTGGGTGGTTCATATAGGGGTGTGTGTTGGTTGGTACTGTAGGGGCAGAGGGGTGCTCTTGTTGGAATATGCCCCTCCTAGTCAAATATTAACAAAACACTGACTGCTCTCGTGTGATATCACTCAAACCCATGAGGGCCTGCTGCTGCTGCTGCTCTGCAAGTTACTGTACTCGTGGCACCACTTCATTTTCAGCTTAAGAAGATGAGCTTAGAAATGATAGAACGTTTTATTTTACAGTAATCCTCTACAAATGGCACAGAGACACTTGATAACATTTCATTCACACTCATATTTGTATATTTCGTACAACCTAATGAGCAAAAAAAAAGCGTTACTACGGTATGTTTTAATACCTGAAATAACATAAAAATACATCTGGGTGTAAAGCGTACTTTTACCTGCCAGAATGTGTTTTAACTTTGAGCACCTACGGTAACAAACACATGGCTCTCCCACTCTCTGTGTTTCTCTCTCAGTCTGTGCCGCTCTCACTTCCCTCTCTCTGTATTCTGTGAGAGGCTGTTGTATGAAGCACCTTTAATGGGTTTGTGAGGGATATATTGGACTTCACTAGGAGATTTGACACACTGTGTTTGTGTGTGTGTATGTGTGTGTGTGTACCTACAAGTGTGTGTGCTTTTTGGATTGTCATGTAGGGTCCCACATTACGGCGCTTTTCCACTTGTGTTACTGTGTGCACTCACACTCCAAAGCCATTAGATTCTATATGAAATCCTGAAGCTGAGAACTTTGAAGCTGAGAGCGCCGCAATTGACAGACTGCTATCCTGCAGAGCACATCTCTCTACTCTTGATCTCTGGTACAGTACCGATCTCAGTTGCACTTTCACACACAAATTTTGACTCTGTTACTTTATCTGTTCTCTGCAGCCCACACATGGGTGCCTCAGTCTCTGGATGCCCACATGGCATCTATATTTTAGAGCTACCACAGACAAGTGCCTGCCTCCTTGGGACTACATTGTTTGCGCCTGCTGTACTGTGAATGCTTCTAATGCCATCGACTCATCGTCTTAGAGTGGTGTTTGTGCCTTCAGGGGCCAATAGAGGACTGCTACGGCCGCTCCAGCACCAATGACATAGCTGACTGGTCCCATTTAGCATGCTAGATTTAGCTTCATTAGAGAGGATGTGGCCGGGAAGGCACACAGAAGAAATGAAATGAGGGGTAAGAGGGTGAGACGGGAGAACAACAGCTCGGCTTTTGCAACGGGCCACTTTGCAGTAGAGCTGGACAAAAAGCCGAAGTCGCCTTATAAAAGTACTTTATAAACCAGCCATATCCATAATGGCGACCCAATAGAGAGAAATGGATTAATGCAGCAGCTGGAGTTTAATAAAAGCACACCACACTGGGTTAGAATATGGCACACATCCCTATCAACAAGAGGCTTTATACAGCTACCCATGCTGTGCCGTGGGGTAAAAATGTTCCAAAATAAAGTAAGTGAAAATGCATTTTATAAGGAAAACGTAATTATAAACACTTTGAAAACTGTTCATATAAAAACAGTTGTTTTTTCACTTTATATTCAGTCTTTCAAAATAAAATCACTTATATATATATATGCAACACAATTAAGAACACAACAATCTTCCTTAAGGGGTGAGATATATTTAGACGTGTTACATAATCCCTCACGCAACAAGTGTTCTGACAGGTGATCCTTTAAAATTGCATCATAATTCAAGAAATGTCCCACTTTGGCGTGACAGAAACAAATGAGCTATCACATCCAATTGGCAGATTTGTATCACATTTACTATGAAAAACAAGTCTGTAAAATTGATAATATGAATAAATGGCTTGTCAAGATGGATTCTTTTTGCAGTGATGACATGAGGTTGAGGCTATCTGTGAGGTTATCTGTCGTCGGTGGCAGCGGTGGGACTCTGGCTGGGTTGATATCTAGTGATCTGAACAGCACAAAAGAGGAAACGGATGGGCCTGGCTACCCTGCGGTCATACATCAGGAGAGGAGCATGTTACCCTTTAACCTTAACCCTGATCTTTCTCTTTGCGTACCCTGCCACACACACACACGCAGACACACCAAAGTGCTGGAGGGGGAAGTGTGTGTTTGCGTGTTCGTGCTTTAGCATGCGGTCTCGTGGAGTGCATATCCTCCAGAAACAGGAGCGGGGTCATCAGAAGCCACCATGCAACAAATAGTGTGAGGCCATCGCACTTACCCGTGACCCTCGCTCTGGGTCAATGTCACAATAACTGCTAGTGATAAAGGAGTTTCCACGGCAACAAGAGGGGTTTTTCAGCAAATGAGAGAGGGGGAGAGGAGTCCTTGAGGGTGTGCATGTCTTGCAGCACCTAGCCCCCTGGTGATTTATCCCTCACAGCTCCTGTAGCACACTCAACCATTAGGACACAGTGATAAGAAATAAACATAGTCTCGGACAGAGTTGGTGGGGGAGATAGGAGAGAGCACAGCCTGCTCAGTGCCTTGTGAAATCCCATCTATAGTGCTCATGCTGGGAGGTGATCTTTTTTTTTTTTTTTTCTTCAGAGTGGCTAGACTGCAATGTCCAACATCATAATTTTAAGCTGTTAATAACAGCTTCTGCTGCCAGTGAAACTACACCAGCAGTCACTGATTTTGTGGTAGCCATTGTGATTGCAATAATAGATATTATAATATGCAAAAGGCCGCAGCGGGAAAAGTAGCCTTTTTTGTCCTACGCCTACACTGGCACTTTACAAAAACCTGTTTATGAAAAATGTTCTGTGGGCTGCTGCTGAAGCAAGGCCAAATTGGTGCTATAAAATATAACCCTGTAGGAGTAGATGAATTGTTTGAGATCAACAGTATCAGAGGACTTTTTTTTTTGCGATCCACCTGAGTTCTGATCGGACATGTCTGAGTCCCATGCTCTAATTAGCTGGAGAGATAGATTACAGCTCCGTGGGGACATCCTGTAACCAAAGATCCCTTGCAGAACACTGCTTTTCCCTGTGCAGTACTAGTAGTGGTAGTAGTATCAGATGTGGCGTGAAGTGTTCAAAATAATAGTGGTCGTATTTTGGTGGCAGCAGCCGCACCAGTCTTGTATAGTGCTATATTGATGAAGATTGGAGTGGAGTGCTCTCCCTCCTCCTCCCCACACAGGCCTATATTGGATTTCACGCTGGCTGCCCATTCACCAGACACTGCAGTACATTCCTAACCAAGGGCCTGGAGGCAATACGGCTGCTTTATTTGTTTATAATGTTTAGGCTTCCCGCAAATGGCTTGCGCTGCAGTCCCGATAACTATGCATAGTTACATTTAGGCAATCGACTGGGCTCGTTTCAACATGACCGCCGCAGCTCAATTCATTTGGAAAGGACTAAAAATCCAATAGAGTTGTCTAAGAGGGAGGAGGGAAAAAGGGAGAGGACTATGGATGTAGGAAAAATGGAGAAAGAAAGAGCAAAGGGAGGAGAGGGGTGGGGGGGGTGGGGGGGCACTGAGGCTGTAATTTAAAAGGGATAACTTGCGCTGATATGCCTCTGTAAAGAAAGCCATCCTCTCTGAAAGATACAGAGACAGCTTGTTCAGCTTCTCCCACCACCATGCTGCCTCTTCCATCTTCTCCCCCACTCAGATATGAAAGGCAGATAAAATATAGATGCCTTCCCAGTGCTCCAAACAGCCCCTCTCCAAGGCACCCCCTCATCTCTGAGTGTATCTACACAGACCTCTGACACAGCCATGCGTCTCCCCCTGGCTACAACAGCACCCATAACATCTATAAAGAGGCATTTGCCAACTTTTACATCTGCGGGTCCATTAAGAGGTATGACTACATCCCTGACAAATTCCCTGGAAACACTTGCCGGAGTGAAACTCTAATTTACTGAGCTGATGACAGAAGATGGCACCCCAGTGACAACGCAGGAGAGGAAATTAAGTTAACAGTGTTGCGGTAAGTTGTCTTGGATATGACACACAAATGACGGCGTCTGGTAAGTGAACTGGTGTGAGTCACGTCACCACGTGTGTGTACCACTAGCCTGAATCACGGTTGCTCGTGTGTGTATTTGCTGTGTGTGAATTTACTATCCACTTCTCCAGCCTACTCCTTGTCTTCTGCCAGCTGCTCAGCTTCTCACTCCATTTGCTCCAGACTTCATACACATCTGCCCACAAAATCCATCCATCCATCTCTCTCTCTCGCTCTCTCTCTCTTTCTCACACACACACACATACACACACACACAAACACTAACTCTACAGTCATAAAACTGCACACGAGCCATCAGCCAAAGCAAAGAGTGTTCAGTGAGGTGCATCACGTAGCTCTGAAAATCTTATCGCTGGCTTGTGACATAAACAAACTAAACAACAGTGGACCGCATCGACCACGGTCAGCTGAAAAACCACCACTTTCTCCCTAATCGCTTTTGCTTTTCCTCCAGCGGGTTCAATTCACATTATTTCTGTTTTTGAAAAAGGAACGTCCTTGCAAACTTTAGATGGTGTCTCAGAAATTCCTTTTCTTCGCGCTGGTTGCAAATAAAAAAATCTGAAGCCTCCCAGATGCTCTTGTGAGGTGAAAGGATGAAAGCCAGCGAGCGGAAAAGTAGGTAGAAAGCTGGAGTAAGGGGGTTTGATGCAGTCTCCTGAGTGAGGGGGAGAGAGGGGGAGGAGGGAGAGGGAGAGAGTGGAAACGAGGGGGGAAAGTGTCCTCTAAAAAAAAAAAAAAGAAAAAAAAAGTAATAGCTCATTGATGCAACCATTTCCTCAGAAACCAGAGAGTTTTCTTGAAGAAGAAAAGGGAGAAAAAGGCATTTGTCCTCAGCCTTTTCTCCTCCTCAACCCTCCTTCCTCCCCCTTTTTCTTTAGGCTCTTTGAGCAGGAGCTGGAGCATCTCTCAGAGAAATGACAGTTCTTATACAGGAATTTGGTTCTGTAATTAACCTGCTCATTTGCTAATTTGACTGTAATCAAGCCTCTCATCTTTCCCAGCGGGGTGCCATAGCTCTTTGAGCAGACAAGGCAGGAGACAGTAGCAGCCAGCTCTGTGATGAGTTGCATCAAGAGCCTCCTCTCCTTTACCTAACCTTCTGAAAAACTGCGTGCTCACAGGAATGAGCCAACAAGTTGAGGTAAAATGCATAGCCGAGGCTGACACATATGGTGTAGTGTTTAAAAAAAAAATTGGCCAGCCAAGGACGAGGCTTTCCTTGGGGCTGCTCATGTCTGCTGTAGCTCTGCCGTGTGTCTCAGCCCCCGCAGCCTCTGTTAGGCACACACACATTTTGAGAAAAAAGGAACACACAGGCATAGGTATTCTTCATTGAAAACCATTCAAACCAAACTATCCAGCTGACATTTACATCTGTCAGGACCCAGCGTGTGTCCTTTTCTTCCCCCTGAATGATCAGAATCCAGTATATCTCTTCTGATTCTCTCTCTAATGCGCTTTCATTCTCGCTCTTTTGCTGAGTCTGTGTCTATCTCTTTTTCGCTCACATTCAGACACGGCGACAGACTCACACTTCACGCCGAGCGGGACTCTCTCGGTTGCCACTGGCAACAGAAGTGAAGGGGTAATGGCATCAGACCGGCTATTAGTTTTGATGTGAACTTCATAGTTAACAATTATGAGAGGACGAGAGAGACCGAGCCGCTGGGGCAACATTTCCATGCCGCCTGTTAATCCATAATGGGACTGATTGAGCCGCACTCAAAACGCAACACTTCAGCTGGAGTAACCTGATCGGCCTCAAGTCGAGCTCGGATTCTGATTGGGCAGAAGCTCGGCCGCCTTAGCCCACAGAAAATCTGTTCATTGGATGGATCTTAGTGTAATAGCTCCAAGTAATTGGAGACTGTGGATTGCATCAGACAGCTCAGATGCATTAATTTCATCTATTAAAAAAAAGAGTCTTAGTAATAAAAAGAATAATATACATAGGCACTGAATTATCAAAGGCCCGTTTGTATTGCTTTAATTAAAGATTCTGGCTGAAATATGAATTTATTATCATGATTTATGGTGAAAATTATCCTCTGCTACACACTTGTACCAATAGTATACTTCTTTTTAATTGTCCATTCAGTGAGACAGACTGATGTGATAAAAAAGCAGTTCAATCCAATTAGGTGAGCTTATGCTACACAGATTTTAACAGCCAACATGCGTACCTCACTTGTGAACTCGTTTAAATAGAATACTTTGATCAAATTATCTAATTCTTGGTGGCCTGTGTGTAATTGACAGAAGTGTAGTCAGAGAGGGAGGAGGTGGCAGGCAGACAGAGATGAGGAAGAAGTTATTGAAGAACAGAGGGGTTCTGACTGAGAAGGCGCCTGCCTAACAGTCAGTTTCAAGAGAGAAAAAAAAAATGTCTTTGACACATCGAGTGTGACTGAAGAAGTTCTACTCATCCCAGTCTTTCCTCTGTCATTCTCTTTATGTCTAATAGTTTTTATATATAATTCATGAGGCAACTGCTATCCCAACTCTGCGTTACTTCCTTCCTTCCTTCTTCCTCACATCTCCGTCTAACTTTTTGGGTCCCTTATTTTCCCCAGCACTGATCTGTGGTGAATTCTGCTCTCCAGATGACACCACAGCAGGTGTTGTGATTGTAAGGATCAGCCCGTCTCGGTCCAATCAGACACTTGGAGAGGTGTCCGGGAACGGGAGTAATCCCTTAATGAGACTAGCACACTGACATACTTGTGCCTTATAAAAAGGTGTCACACACGTGTAAGATACAGCATGTGACACATTAACCCGGCCTCGGTAACCTACACTCGTTGATGCCGAGCTATTGTGACAAAGAACCAGCATTTGCCTCCGGATATAAAAGACTCAGTCCAAACACACACAAGAAACAGACACAAGGTAAGGATGCAGCCCGCAGACTAATGATTGGTGCATTTTGCTGTGTTGTGTGAGGCGTCTCCATGCAGTTGCCATCTCCACACAAAATGGTAACGGCACAAAAGGAAAATGGTCGGTTGGCATGGCGACAGCGCCGAGTCAAAGTCTAAAGAGCTACTGGGCCCAATTACGAGTGTTTGGTCAAATGTGCATGCAAGCATACACCCACACACCCACACATCCACACACACACACACACACACACAGAGATCCCACATGCACATGGGTAACATTCCCTGCAGATGATGTTGAAGAGGTGAGCAAAGGATGTGTCTCTCTAAAAATAACCCTCTTTTAAAAATCTCACAGGTAGGCTCCAAGCTTCCTCCACAATCCCACAATGCATCTCACCTGACGACCACCATCTGGAGTTCCAGTCTGAAAATGACCCTTGGAAGGACCCCTACCTGGCATTGACCTCAGTTAAAAGTTTTCCATCAGTCTGTTTATGCATTTCCTCTTTAATAACTTCAAAAAAGCTGTCTCAGTAAAATGAAGTTTGCTGCCTCCCAAAAAAAGAAAGGTATATGGGATTTAAAAAATAGAACCTAAAACTTGTGCTACTTTTAGTTTCCCTTAAATCTTCAGTAGTTTCCAGCAGAAGTTGCTTGTGGGCCCCTGGCTTTACTGTTCTCCTTCTGATCTCTTTACACTACGCAGAGACATAACTCGCCTACTCTTCAAAAGGCTGAGCTGCATCAGGGCCACATAAAAAATTCCCTGATGAAGCAAGATCCAAATGAGCTGCACGTTGCAGTGGAGGAGAAGTCAATAAAACTGGATGGATTTTCAACCAGGGAGCAATTATATGTTTTTGTAGTGGGATGATATTTGCCTCAGAATTTTGTACAATTTGTATGTGTCTCTTCTTGTATGTACCTATGTGCATTTTATATTTATAGACAAAGGTGTAGCTCTCCAATCAGATACAACAAAGTATGTCAATATAAAAATGGACTGACATGCTCCTGTTTTCTCAAAATTATGCATGCATGCAAGTGAAACAACTTCTTGAACCATTCACAGCTTGGGCCCAGCAGTCCTCCACCTCTAACTCCTCCAGGCGTGGCCAGAGGGGAAAGAGGATGGCAGACAGAGCACACACTCCCATGAGATTAAGGTTATTTTTAGATAAGCGCCCCCTGGCTGCGCTGGAGTGCAGACATGTACCTGTGACTAATCCATAGCACACACACATGCAAACAAGCACCACACGACCACAGGCTCTGCATGAATGCATGCTCACAAGTTTGTCCATGCATGCTAATGAAAAGGAAAACACTCGATTTAACTCGGCACGTGTCACAGTCTTCCACGTTCAAAGGTGCATTAAAGTGACTAAGAGACCATCACAGGAATAAGAATAAAAGAAGTGCATTCAAACGACTTCACACACAAAGTATTGTGTGGTTGGACTTTTGGGCATGTGACCTCTTCACCCCAAGACAAACCGCAGTTGCCACAGCAGGAGTGTCGCCACCTAACCCTTCCCCTCCGCTCTCACCTTTACAGAAACAGAGGTCCCATCTAAGTTTCAAACCCTGTGAAATATTCATCAGCACCGAAAAAGGAAAACTTTTAATACACATGAAACAAGACCCTGCTGCCTTTGTTGTTGCTCCC
>JAPXVT010000029.1:8507734-8522614 GCA_029823135.1 Acanthurus reversus
ATGAAAAACCTTTTGACAACCCTAATGCCAAGGTCAGACTACATGAAATCTGCCCCATAATAGCCCGACTGGGAAGACGTAGAATGTTGCGTAGGCTTGGAAATGATCAATGAGCGTCGGGCACGACATTCGATAGTTTCATCTCCTGCAGTGTGTCATACTGGATGGCAACTGATTCCGCATCTAGGATGCGTCACAACCTTACAACAGAAAGACTAGCATGTTTGATTTTTTGCTTGCCTCCCACAACGGCTTGTCAGAAGTAGTAGTAGTCAGTGGCGAGCGCTTCCTTGTCGATGATGTCATGCACGTTGTGAACCGCAAACGATGATTGGTCAGGGAGCAAAGTGTAGTCTGTCATGTCTCTGTAGTTGGACTCCGGTAAAAAATGAGCAGTAAATTGTACGTTTTTTGTTTTTTTGTTTTTTTGCATTGAAAAACAAATGTTTAGCCACAAGAGCTGGACAAACACAATTTCACCATAAAGTTTCACCTAAAGTGCATCTCTTTATTGGCAAGTGTTTTGCATATGGCTTTTTTTCCCCTAACCTTCCCGAAATGCATAACTTCAACTTCAAGTTTTCTTACCTCTGAACTCATTCTCACACTAGACTGATCCTTCTCACTAACCGTCCCTTAACTGCCACAAGGTTGCAGCCAAAACATATGATAGCATGGTGTAAATGTCCGTAAATGTCACCTCAGTGTTCAAACTGCCTAACAAGCAGAAACAGGTTTAAAAGCATTGCCATGTCTTTTCATTTTACAAGTGACTGGTTGCCATCGCATTTAAAGTACACTTGCAAATTAAAAGATTGCCAGATGGGAAATGTACTTGAGGTGAAACTGAAAAATGTATTACTTCCCAGCTCATTAACATTAATACTTTTTTCTCATTTGTAAATGTTATAATATTTACTTTTTTGGAATTTTTTGTGTACATGTGTTTAAATTCTTTTACACTTTAGGTCTTTGTCCCACAGAGATAAGATACAGGTTCACAAATCTGAGTATGCGCACATAGGATTCGAGATACAGTCAAAACTCGCCATGCATATTTTCAAATAATATTACTTTAATAATACCCTCAAATTGACCCCCCTTAGATGCTCACATGGATGCACACTCACAAACATTCATCCACATGATTCCCACTGTGCCACAATCAGTCTGCACCACCCACTGGAGCAAAAAGACAGATGTCACTCAACCCTGACCTTGCACCCAGGGGGGCAAGCAGGTTCATAACTGTTGTCAGGGCAACGCTGCAGGGTGTCTTTCAGGTGTCACTAGTGATGGAAAAGGTAACTCCCCTCACACACACGCACACATCACTGTATCACTGAATATGGATCGTTCCGTGTGGTTACGCTCCCATTGTTCGTGGCGCCCTCCTTTCACCAATCATGCTCAAATGACAGGAACACTTGGCGGGTCGCTCGTTGGTGGGTGAGGTGATCGACAACTTCTCTTGCCCGCGTGATATCTGCTCTTTCTCCTCCAATAACTTTGATCGACTTTGTGAGGACCAGCTGAAGAGGCAGCCAAAGGCCCAGAGATTTTTTTCCAGAATGACCACCGTCCTGCCGAGGCTGCTTCTCTGTCTTATCTGTCGGCAGCGGCTACATTTGCATCTGCCTGCCTTTCAGTGAGGCAGCCAGCAAGACAGACAGCTTGGAGAATGAGGGCTGATAAACGCCCCATTAGACAGGTAATTGCCAGAGTATTCTTTAAAATCTTAATTACATTACAAGTCTACAGTGATGCCATCGTGTGATGAAAAGACAGATGTTCAGCTAATACCATTTTCACCCTTTTGGGGTGTTACAAAGATACTGTATATGCTGGATATAATTAAGAACTGGCTGTTGCATAATATATAGTTACTCCAAAGCTTGTAGCATTGTTTACAACTATTTGCTACAAAGTAAAGGCAGTTTTCTGTTGTTTTATTGGCAACAGTGGCCATTTGTGATAAAGGGACAAATGGTCCAACATAAAGCATTCCTTCCCTTTTTGTTTTGTCGAAGGTACAAACATTGTTGCAGACATTGTTGCAAGAAAAAGGACATCCATATGCCCTTTTCATACCTGACAGGTTTTCCATTTGCAGTAGACTGCCCGAACACATATTGAGCGCTAATGAATAAACTCCACTGCATGCACTGGTTCTGCTATGGCAATTTATTATTGTTACAATGACTGAAATAGCAGCCCTGACAATGCAACAAAGTGCCACATGGCAGCCAAATTCCATGGAGCAGTGTAGAAGGGTCAAAAGTTTAGCAGGCTGTCAACAATTTTATCCGATAGATGAAACCAAACTAATGACCGCCTAATAACCTTCCCCAAGGGACTCCTCCGCAGCACAGCCAGCGCAGTGCAGATGAGCAAAGATTAACTGAGGAGATAGTTTTAAAACAAGAGAAATGCAGCGAGTCTTGCTGAGCAAGAAGTTGATTTAACATACTGTACAGTCTCCGTGCTTTTCATTTCCCGCATTCCAGTTTTAGTCATTTCCTGAAATTAGTGAACTGAACAGAACCAAGTGAGAGCTGCCGTGTGAAAAAAGGGAATGCTGTGAATGTGTGAAGAGAGGCTGCTTTGTTTTGGAGCACACGCCTTCCTCATGGGAGCACCCTGAGCAATGAAGGTGTAATGCGGTGAAGCTCATCTTCATTTTGACAGCCTCCCCTTCGGTGGTAATGACATTAAGTGATGTGAGTCAATCTAGCGTGTTTCTATTTCCTGGTCTCTACAGGAAGAGGCTTCCTGATTGGTCTCATGCTGTAACGAAGACCTTTTAAAGTTTGTTGATGCAGTTGATGGTGAAATTGATTATAATTGATTGCACTAATGGAAAGATTGAACAGTAACAGCCCACTCTGTGTTAAACTTTTCATGAGGGAACAAAAAATAAATGTTTTTTCTTCCTCCAAGTCCACACATCAGGATAATAGACAGACCCAAAGGACATTTGCCTAGTCAACTCTGTGGACTCCTCCTGTCATTTACCTAATCCTGATGTTCACACTCCAATGGCGAGACTTGAGGGACAAGGAGACGGGTGATGAGAGGATGAGAGACAAAGAGATGGCTTGGTTGTGATGGCTGTCTGTGGACGGTCCCAGGAGTGAGTGGAGGGTTGGGGCTGGCTGGACCACGCTGGCCGGAAGCTAGAGCATGCCTGACAAGCCGCATCGGAGCCACTGACACATCTCTCAGTCTGAGCACTGACTGAAGTGGACACTACTGGACGCAACACAGCTAGAATCTCAAACACAGTCACCCAGGCAGGGCCATTTGAATGACATGACTATGTGTTCTCCAAAGTGTCATAAATACATTCAAAAAGAAAGTCCGACATCTCAAGCATATAATAAAATAATTCTTCATAATGCTAACAAAATCAAAATAATAACCGTATTGTATTGGACTTTATGGACCACTTTAACATATTGTGACAATTTAACATTTGTCATTTTTTTTCTGCCACAACCAATAAAGGATGTGAGTTTTTAACCGTTTTGACAACCTCGAAAAATGTTTTGCAAAATGCGGTAACACTGTGTTTGGATAGTCTACAGATAGTTTTAACATTTCAACAACATATCAGCTGACCTTCAAAACGCAGCTATTTCACCAAACCCTAGTCAGATAACCATTTTATCGAAGGTAGAGTCAGTAGCATTTTCCTAAAAAAACAAAACATAACCAGCAAATGACAGTTTGCAGGTGAGGTTGAAAGTGGATAAAACATAGCGACTGGACCCCATTCAGACTGGAGAAAACTGCAGATAGTGGTGAAGAAAAGGAAATATAGCCCTAGTGAAAGACCTAATGGCGACTGGATAAAGCTTGTTTCAGAACTAGAGTGAATCTTGCATAGGAGAGGCCCAATTTGTGTTTAGAAGCTGCAATGAACAATGCTACTAACTTTACCTTTAATCTTTGTTGAACATTCTGAAAACATTCTGCAGATGTTCAAATAATAATATCAAACAATGTCTACACAAATATTCAACAACGATTATGATAATAATATCACCAACAACTGACGTGCCATTGAAATTTCTGCAGGACTGCTGGACGATCCAGATAAAGTGTAACCAGGTGTCTTTCCGCCAATAAAATCACAAAACTCCCAATTCTCTTGTGTGTTCTTGTTGGTTGAGGTAAAACCTACAAGCCTCATAAAATCAATTTCTTTTTATAGGATCTCTTGCAATGGACTGACCAAGACTGGTGTATTGCTCTTGTGGAGTGCACTCTGTTTTCTGTGTTTCATACTGAAGGATGTATCTGACTATGATGCAAGAAATACAGATTTTAAGTTGATTTCTAGTCACAAGGTAGCAGGCCGGCTGGGTTTAATTATTTCACAGAACTTTAACATCTGGTCTACAGAGGTTGGACAAAAAAAGTTCACATTTTAATCCCAAATCAAACTTTTTTATTTGAGAGAAACTCCTACTTTTAATTGGGTTGATTCATTTGTCAGTGGGGAAGATTGCTGACTGTGATCAATCCAAATATCTCTACTTTTAATGCTTTCATTGTGAATGTGCTCCTTTTGATTCTGCCAGTGCAGTAATAGCAGCACAGAGAGTGCAACACATAAATAAATAATCAAAATGATTATACACTTTCTTCCTAATTTATCTGTCAGGATTGGTTTCTTATCTGCAAGAGAGTTTAATGAAAAACTCCTATTGGAGGATGAAAATAAAACCCACCACTGATACACTACTGTGTTTACTTAGCAGGGAGGGTGTGCAGTGGGTGGGAAAATCCATTAAACAAAATATGTTTGTTTATTTTTTTTTTTTGACAATTGGCAGTCCTTTGCACAACAAAGAGTACTCAAGGGACCTACATGCTTATGCATTTAAAGTACGTCCTCTTTTTACTTAAAGCATTACTGTGTTTATAGTGTCTTGGTGAGTGACTTTTCATCTCAGCTAAGCTAACACACAGTCGCTAAATTCCACTGTAGTCATGTGTTGACAGCTGACGAGTGGTAGAAGAAGTAAGTATTTTCATCAGCTACTTCCAGTTTCTTAATGAGGACAGACTTGTAACCCTTCCTCAGGAAACAAAATTCATCGATGAGTGATGGTGGAACGGAGCTGAGCTCATGATCAAAGACATCTTTTAAATCTATGCTGCGCTGCTGCCCCACAACTAAGAGTCGGGAGAAGAAAGCCCCCGTGTCATAGATGGGCTTGCTTTTAACAGTCATCGCTTTCTTCATCAATTTTATGGTTTTGCCTCATCTCAATGATGCAACGTAGGCCGTCTGAAAAAGAAACTTCACCCTTCTTTTACTCTTACAGTCACTTTGAACTAGCTTTTTGTCTTCTCTCACTGTCCTTCTTAGGTTTTCATCCACTTCGCTAATCATTTTCATTCTTGTGCACATTCTTCCTCAGGATTTCCAGGCGTGTTCTTTTCTGTCGGGAAAGATGGGAACAAATTATTAGCCTTGATCAAAACAGCGACTTGCTCTTTGCTGGTTAAGATGCATTCAAGTTCACCATCCTTTCCCTTGTTTATTGTAGGTTTGCTTGCCAAACTGGTCAGCAGGTACAGCAGTTCCACCACCATAGTAATAAGCCCCAGCTAATGAGTTCTGCTTGGCTGAAAGGTTTGGCTTCATTCAAAGGTATCAGAGGCCTCATGTATATAGCTGTGTGTAGAACACTAAATGTTTGCATATGGACAAATGAGGAAATGTGCGTATGCCAAAAAATATCCAGATTTATAAAACCTGACGTATGCCTTTTTGCGTGTAACTTCCTTTTATAAATCCCGTCCTCTCCACACCCACATTCAACCATAAATGGTCAATGCAAGGCACCTCATAGATATTAATACATGGAAATGAGCAGCTGATCACTGGTTTTGTCCAATGAATATCAGGCATAGCAGACAGACGGACGTAGAAATTATATATTTTTCTGACACAGTAAACTAAGTGTTTGAGGGTGTGATTAATTCATTTTATGTTGTCCTATCAGAGTGCAAGAACAGGGAAAGTTGTGCAGCCATCAGCATTATGCACATGCTGCAGTGCTGCATTTATCTGTTTGCAGCGATCGAACTGACTGATTAACCAGCCGACAAGAATGTGACAATCAGCGATACCCCTCATCCTGTAATATTATTATATGGAAAATGAAATTTGATGCAGTACATCTTTTATTCTATTTGATACGTGAACCACTTTTATTTATTGGTTTTGTTATGGTGAACTTGGCCTGAATTAAGCTGAGGACTCATGATGAGGATGTGTAGTGTGGTGATTGTGTGAGAGCTGTCATTGGCTTTATTTTTAGGCTTTGATCAATAAAACATAGCCTATGTGAAGGTTTTGAAGACACATCAGGTGAAATGGTGAGGAGACAGAAGAAGGCAGCATGTGTGTGCGCGCTTGGCAGAGTGCAGGTGAGTGCCACGCAGTTGTGGTCACTGCAGTAATTTCAACAGTAACACCTGCGTGAAAACTAAAATCATATTTGCTGATTAACGCACCTCATGACCTATCTCTTATTATTAATATTACATTTATCGAGGTTATCTTGTAGTTTGGCACTGCCAAATTACAGAGTTTACGAGACAGTCCGCACATTTTCACTGTCAGTACAATATGCAAGTCCCTACAAGAGCTCTGCCATCTTGGACAGTTAGCTACGGTTACACCACTTGGACAAAATCACATGTGGTTACTAAATGCTAATGTTAAATGTTACTGATTAATTTTCTACTATTCCCAGTTTTATATTTAGGTTAGGATTAGTGCTACAAGTTGAATAAGCGGTAAAGGCATGGTCTGATGTAAACTGGACGTTAACCGTTGCTGAGTAATTTATTTGCCAGTTACGTTAGCTCATGTAGCCTACTGTTAGTGACTAACGTTATGCTAACGTCTTGGCTCGGTGCTAGCAAACTAGCCACCATAAATTGAAATGATTAAACAGGCTGTCACTAGCCCCAGATCTGGCTAGTGCTAGACACACTGCATTTTAAAACATTAAATGTAATTTGGACCATCAAACTAAGAACATGACATAACAAACATGAAGGATTATGGTGATACAATAAGCAGCAATGTGACATGTGGTTTGTACAAGTGGTGTAGCTGTAGCATGCTGTCCAAGATGGTGGACATTTTTGTGCATGCGCGACTCACATTGCGCAGGGACTCACATTGTGTACTGACACTTCTGTTGTATTGATGTTTCTACATCCCAGCAAAACATACCGTAAGCAACATTTTTGTACGTGCACACCATTTATACATGAGGCCCCAGGCGATGAACTATGTAGAGTTTTAGTGCCCAGTAGCTGATTTTGTAATAGGAAGTTTCTCTCTCGACCTACATTATGGAAAGAAACATGTACAATAAAGGTGGGATGAATCAGGCAGTCCATCCAAAGTCTGTGTGTGTCTTTATTGATTTAATTGCATTGATTGGGATAATTTGTGTTTATTTGATGTGATAATTTATTATGGCCATCAGCTTCATACAGCAATGGCCTTATTGTCATAAAGGTTTTTAATACCTCCCGAAGGTACTGTGGTTTGAATCTTAAATTATGGTTTCTCTTACTGACAATGAAATCTGAACTTAATATATATGATGCAGATGACATACCACTAAAACAACAAAAGATGTTAAAATTTTTACTGGAAAAGATTCTGGGAGTGTTATATTGTGAGGCACAAGCCATTATAGGGAACTTTTATCCTTCTTTCTGTTAAAAATTCTTGTAAAAGTTAAAGTGAAGCTCCTGTGGTTCTGGAAAGAGTCACAGCTGTGCTTGTTGGTGCAGTCCATAGAATATCCTTTTTGATTTAATGTAGCAAGAAAACAAACAACATGGAGAAAAAAAAAAAATTCTACAAAGTCTTTGAGAAAATCACTTTCATCGTTTTTTCTTGTTGATTCAAGTTTCTGTTTTATATATCAAAGAAAGTTTGGTTTAACCTGCAGAGTGCAAATTGCTCTCACTCACTTTGCACCACTACTCTTCCACCTGGTATCCCTGTGCTTCAATCTCTGGAAACATCTTTTCTGAGATGGGCTTGCGCTGGGAGATTCATTTGGGCCTGGAATTGCACACATCACGGCAATATTGAATCTAACCAAGCCAGACTGAAGCAAAAGGACATTTGGACTGGGTGGAATTGGATATTCTAGTAGTTCAATAAGTTTGAGGCCGGGACTGGATGGAAGCAAAGGCAATTATTCATGTCCAACAGTAAAGTTGGTCAAAGTCTGAAATGCTTTTAAATAAAAATAGCACAAAAATGGTCTTATAACTGCTATCATTAGAGCTGATGAAGCCTTTTTGATAGTGACTAAAAGACCCCAAACAAAGAAGTCCAGCTGCTTTGGACTTTGAATGTCTACACATCCTATGACCTGGATAATTGAGAATAATAGACATTATTGTCATCCCACTGTTTTCCTCCTGGGGTCCAACTCCCCGGGGGGAGGATCAGCTCTCCTCAGCAGCATTTCTAAATAGAGAAATTGTTTGTTAGAAAAGGTCAATTCTGTTAATTATACACCTCAAAAGGATGATTGTCCCTCCGAGATTGGAGATGGCGTTCATAAACTGTCTCCAAACAGAATGGACAGGTTTGAATCTTTAATGTGCTATTATTGTTCTTTGAGGCGTGCTCCCAGAAACATAACAATTTGAGCACGATCATTTCCAGCTTATGTAGGGAGAAATTTCAAGTCTATTAGGCGTGAAAGTACAAGGCCCTTAGACAGTGGTGCTTTGAGAGAAATAAGAATGTGAGGAGTGCAATTTTGACCAAATTTCAGAGTTTTTTTGTCTTTATTTAAATTGCACTTGTTCATCAATACACTTAAATAATTCAAGCCTTGAATTCTGTGTCATATCTCTGACAGACAGGCCCAGTATAATTACAGGCCATGTATTTTATTGTGATTACAAATTCAAGTAAGAGAGTAAAGGGGGGGACTTGTAACGAATTTCAAAATGGGTGAGCTGTCTGAAAACGATTTTATATTTACACAGAGTCTTGTTGTTGCCAATCACTTCAGGACAACCACATACTTTTGAAGACAGGAGGGAAGAGAAAAACACCTAACACATTGCTAATGAGAGCCCAGATCATTAGCATCACTGAAAAGAGCAAAATCACTTCGATCACTTTGATGAGATGTTTAAAAAGACCTGATTGTGATCATTTTTTGTAGCAGATTAGATCTCTTTTTTCCAAATGCCAGATTGCATTACCATCATCTCTGGTGTTGTCCACAGTTCTGGGGCATAATGACAGCTGATTTATGGGTGATGCATCAGGATAATAGCCAGAGATTTGGCTGATTTTTTTCTGCCTGTTACGCAAGCACATAATGTAATCTATATGATTTAATGGAACACAAGATAAAACACTGAATCAAGAAGATGCATTGCACTGTGCACTAATGGAATATGTAAGTGAATCCTGAATTGTAGAACAGTATCTTTAGTGCACTTACCAGGAGCTGAGTGTGCTAGCTGATATTATTTGTTTGCTCAGAGTGATCTGAGGCTGCGCTGCTGTGCTGTGGGGGTGCAGCTTGATGGACGTTGAGAGGTGCTTGGCTGTGGCCTACTGTAGTGGCTGATCTGTCTGGGATCAATAGCAGCTAATTACAGCCCACATTGATCCAGAAGGCTCACTAATTTAGAGCCGAGCACAGGTCTTCTCCATATAGAGCCAGTGAAGCAACTCCAATCCCAGCCCTCTGGCCCTGCAAACATCTCACTCAGCAGCTCATTATCTCTGAGGAGCAACTGGTGGGGCATTTGTCAGTCTCCAGGGATCAGCTTCAATAGCAGAAGACCTGATACCTGCACTGGACATTATAGATTCTCAGATGTCATCCTTATCCTCTATATCTGCTTAGAGTTTCTACTGTCCCTGTATCTAACACACAAAAAGTACAGTGATGTGTGTTTGTGCATGTATTGGGTGCATAGGTATAAAATCTTGGCGCGCTTCAGGTACCACTGCTTGCTTACACGGTCACTACTCCTGGCTTTCAGGTGCATTGAGAAATGTTTCCATCTGCCTCAGGCCTCCATCAGAGCAAGAGTCAAACACACAAATTAAAAAGGCAATGCACAAGTGAGCTGAAGTCACATGACTTCCTGTCAGGTGATCACGTGATTTGTAGGCCAACCAGGACCTAAGCACCACTGTTAAGTCCTCCACAAAAAATGATTGGATTTTTCCATCATATTTCAGTTAAATTAAAAAAAATATATAATTAAAAAAAAAAAAAAAATCGAGCTTGTGATGAGAAGATTAGTTAACGTGATAACCATTATGACGTTTAACGTCCCTGACAACCGCTGTAATCTTGTTTCACTTCTTTGTAGCATCTTTTTTAAAATTCACCTGAAGTGAAAAAATCCCTTGAGATCATTGATCCTATTGGTCACTTATTTAGCAATACTAGTCAAAATAAATTACAAAAAAAAAAATAAAAAATCCCCTCTTTGTGTATTTATATCAAAGTTCCATCAAATACTTTCACCTGTCAAAGGACTACAAGTGAAAAATAGCAATTTTGCTAAAACCTGGTTCAGTGCATCTCTCCTTGTTTTAAATAAGATTAATGTTTTATTGTGCACTGATCCTGTCTAAATAAAATAAAATTACATTACATTACATCTCTTCCTGTTTAAAAACAAAAAAGAAAAGAAAAAGTGACATTACTTTGTCATTATGCCCAGAGCTATTTCAACCAATAGTATCATCACGAATAAGGCCCTGCTTCGAGGGAGACATTTCCTTCCTGTCCCTTGTCCTTCACCACCTCAGGCTGTTCCTGCCCCGGTAGATGATGAAGGAGACAAGTGGTCCTCCACCAAGAAAGAAGGCTAATGTTAGCCTCTAACTCCGTGTCACTTATTGTATCACCATAATCCTCCGTGTTTGTTATGATACATCCCACTTTGCAGCAGTCCAATCAAATAGCTCCAAACAAGAAAGACATCACAATATAAAAGTAAGACACTTTCGGAACACCGTTTCAGGTGGACTTTAAGACATATTAAAGCGTAAAAGGACACAAGTGTTATATACATTTAGTCACACATTTTAATTCATAGAATAAAATGTGAAAGTCTCTTAAACTTGTGTACACCACAGACCTTATTTTAAGCATTTTTTCAAAAAAACCATTGACTTTGAGATGAGAATACTACAAGTGCAACAATACTAATTCATCTCAGGGTTTCAGAATTCTTTCTTATGCCATTAAATGACCTTACAGATTTTATATTTTAAAAATGCATATTGTAGGAAAGTCTTGTCACCTGGAAGAGGCAGTTTTTCTACTGCAATATATATTTTTTTCTTTTTGTTTTTACACAGTGCAAGTTTAATATTGTTACATCTAATGTCTGTTGCATGTCTGTTCTGAAAGAGCGACATATCCTCTATATATTTCTGAGGATTTTGCCTGTTTTCCTATTGAACTCTTTTTTGGAGGGGTTTGAATAATCCAAGCAAAGGTCTAAGGAAAGACAATTTTACAGAATGTTAAGATTTTACAGCCCTTCTGAGGCAAATTTGTAAATTTGGATTTCATGAACTATATAAAAATCACTTAACTAAAATAACGGTGACTGTGTGTCCCATGCCCAGTCTGTCAAAACAGTTTCACATCTTTTCTATTATGTCCTTAAAAATCATAATAATAACAAGAAAAAGGCATTGATTTGGAGCTCCTCATTCAAACCATCTGGATGAACAGTACGGAGGTAATACAAACTTTTGGCTTCCTGTTGCAGTGTGCATGTGCGGACATGTGTTTTGGCTTGTGTCTCAAAGATCAAGGCCACAATCTTTTCATCCTCTGCCCTCCTGCAAGCTTTGATCTGACATTTGAATGTTGCACCTTCTGTTCTTTCATCGCTGTGTCCTCACATGCCTAAATCTGTGCCGAAACTGCCTTTGGGATGTTTTTGTATAACTTTGCTTCGGTCTTTTTCGGCAAAGGTTATCTGAGGTCACTGACCCATCCTGACCCTACCCGAGAAGCAGAAATACAGGAAGACAAAAATCCTGGAAAAATAGTTGAGCTCACAAACTCACCATCAGCTCACACACCGGGCAAATGAACGCAGTCCAACCGTGTTGGATGCATCAGTCCTTCAGCGGATGACCTCTGCGTTACGATAGCATTCAGCTCAGACTAAGCTCTGTTTTTACCATCCTATCTTAGCACTTTCAACACTATTCAACTCCACAAGATTGCCTCACTCTGCAGCTATTATAGCACATCTCCACTCTTCCAGATTGAGCGTTTTCACTCACACACCGTCCCCTTTCCTCTCCTGTTTTTCATCCGTCTCACCCCATTTCCGTTGTGTGCTCCAATTGCCGGATCACCCCAGGCTCTCCTAAAAGTCCATACTCACTGCAGCTGAATTCAGCTGAGGGGGAACTGGGGGTGTAATTGCTTTTTGTACAGTGGTGTGGTCATCTAATGGCATTCGTAAGCACATGCATGTACACATACACACAAATAAACAGGTCTAAATTTACTCTCTCAGATACATGCACAGAGATCCAAATCGGTGTGCGAACAGAAACCATTACAGAAAAGGTTTGTCATTATTTTGGAAATGGCTTGAGTGTCTCCCACCCCGCTGTGCCAGACATAAGCAAAAATAAGAGTCTGTGCTGAGAGTGTGTGATGAATAGTGCGAAGCTCTCTTAATTCCTTGAAGATTTTTTTTTAATGCATTTTACCTCAAAAGGACTTGATAAAGGAGTCATCAGTGGCCTAAAGGTTGTAAATTGAGTTGAATTAAAAAAAAAAAAGGCTACCATTATGTATTCAGAGACCCAAGCAACATGCACGCATTTTTACTTTGGTAACAGACTGTAGAGTTGCAATTAATGACCGAAGCCAGAATGTTCTCTATGAGGCCATTGGATTGTTCTCATCTCAGGACAGTGGGGGTGAGAAAAAGGTCAAATGATTCTTACAAAATCCTCCTGAGCTGTGCACGATCAGGGACAGTGATAAAGCTTCAAAATGTACCTCTCACACAGTATAACCTTGTGCAGACAACATGCTTATGGTGGTAAACTCTACACACACACACACACACACACACACACACACAATCAACATGCATTCAGTCCAAACGATTAAGAGGAAGCTTATTTACTGTTGTTACAGGAAAACTTTTTTTTATTTACTGTTTTGCTAAAATTCTGAATTAATTAATGTAATGGGTCACACTGTATTTTGACAGTCCACCTGTTGATACTACAGAAGTTATCAGTGGACATTCAGTCACTTGTCAGCAGTGTGTTAGTTAATATTCAAGAAAAGTGTCTGTTGACTGTTGATATGTTTTCTTGCAACAGGTTATTGACCCATATTCAACCAACTATCTGTACATTGGATCAACATATGAGTGAGATCTCAACATATGATCAGGAGCATGACAGTTATATATAGTTGACTATCAGCAGACTATTACTGCACATTTGTCACTAAGCAGTTGTAGATATGTGTTAGGACTATGCAAATAAAGTGAAAAACAGCAGAGAACAGTGAAAAGAAAGAAATTCTATAACCTATTAACAGAACACATTAATGCAGTAATTATACCTGGCAGGAATAATAATTATTTATTGTTTTTTATAAAATTAAATGGTTAGGTTTGGGCACCAAGACTACTTGGTTAGGATTAGGGAAAGACATCAGAGGGGCGTGTCTTGTACTGAAGTGATGTGGTTTGCTGTCTGATTCCTCAGCTGGACCTTTCTAAAATCTGGAGACCACCTGAAATGCACCTTACAGTCAACCGGCAGTTAGTTGAATGCATGTTACTTGTCCGCTGAAAGAGTGTTGTTGAATATAGATTGACAAACTGTTGTCATGCAACTAGATATTTACTGAGAACTTGTAGAGCGTCAACAAGGGACTATCAAATTAACGTGTTCCAATGTAATATGATGTATTTTAACACATAACATGAAAGATGTGCAAGTATCCTATACAGCATGGAAAGCTCTTAAAAATATGTTCTTGATGCATGTTGCTATACTTTGTTGCTGTGTTTTCACTGGTGTCGGTACATGTATGTGTAGTCTTGCATATGTATATTCATGAATTCATTTTTGCAAGCAGCATGAGGTTTTTCCAAATTCTGAGATGGGAGTTGAAAGAAAGTTTGAATTATGTCCCTCAGGGCTCTCTGTAGGAATCTCATGCATAATGTTAAGGCTTTTGTTTCAGAAACCTGTAAACTATACAGTGTCACACTGGCAACCACTGAGAGGCATTATCTGCAGTGAAATTAATGGTAAAAAACAAACAAACAAACAAACAACAAAAAAAACCCCTCTTTGATAGGTGCACTCATTTTACAACAGTTTTTTTTGTATTCTGCTTTTATTTTGTGTATTTTGGCTGTTTAAAATAATTCACTCAAAGACACTTTGATTGACATATATTCTTGACTTTCACTATGATTATACTATTGATGACAGATGATGAACATTTGAATTGTACTTTTCACAGCAGACAAATTCAAGACAATTAAGCAATAAGCCCCATGAGGTCATGATTTACCGTGATTTTAGATGGATGGGTGTTACTAGGTAGCTGTTCTAAAATCACTGTAAATCATGACCTCATGGGGCTTATTGTTTTTATGAAACAGTTATTATGAAATAAACACACAGCAACAAAAAAATGCAATAATTTGTTGATAACAAATTATCATTCCTCTGCGAAGCAATGTAGTTCTTCAGCGACATTTAACAGAATGGTTGCCTTGCCAACACACAGACGCGGCACACTGACGCAGCAACACAGA
>JAPXVT010000029.1:8629471-8642356 GCA_029823135.1 Acanthurus reversus
ACTTATTCAAGTTAGAATTTCTAATTATTTTTAAGGTGATTTTTGTCTCTTACATTTGAGTATTTTAAAACATATTTTTGTAATGCAGTGATGCAAATTGGCAGTAAAAAGGATTTTTACCCAGAATATGAAGCATCATAGAAGGCTTGATTATTATATTTTAGGTTCAGATCTTTAACATGGATGATAAACTGCACATTTTGATGCTGATACACTATGTCAAATATTTCAGTAGAGTTCAAAAGATTGACATTCACTTGTTTTGAATGTAGTGGTCTCTCTTCCCCTCACTGCCTGTATGTCTCTCATTCTCTCTGTCCGCCTCTCTCAGAAAAAGACGATTGGTATTCCTCCTTACCTCCTCACCAACAGCAAACATCACTCTCATCAAAGGCTCTCGTCTTTGATCAGGTCTTCAAAGCGTGTCATCAAAGTCTATCAGGTTAGATATGAACTGGGGAAAGGAGGGGGATTGCTGATAACGCCTCTGGGTTACTGCACAAATGCATGCAGTAACGGGTCACTAATTGCTAATTACCACTGTGGCGCACACCAACGCAGGAGTTGCTGTCAGACAGCAGAAGCAGCAGTTTCGGTTTCAGTTTCTCAGAGCCCTTTAACTCCAATAACATTACCGTACAGCAGGAGAATGAGAGTGCAACGGGGATGACAGCAGCGAAGTGCAGAACGCGGTGATCTCTGTTGGGAAACATGGGAACATTTGCTCTGAAATCCAACATAAACAGGCTCTTCCCTGGTGGCGTGACATCTGTAACGTGCGCCAACATCACATATCATAACACAGACGGCAGCAATTGAGCCGTGTTTCAAGAGCGAGGAAGAAAAA
This sequence comes from Acanthurus reversus, assembly GCA_029823135.1. Classification (NCBI taxonomy): domain Eukaryota; kingdom Metazoa; phylum Chordata; class Actinopteri; order Acanthuriformes; family Acanthuridae; genus Acanthurus; species Acanthurus reversus. The sequence goes on from JAPXVT010000029.1 coordinate 8,630,319, forward strand.
GATAGAGGTTTTTGGTTGGAGAATAATAAAGGACAGAAAAGAGAAATGATCTAAATAGATGAATGCCCGTATCACTAAGTGACGCCCTCCCCGACTTTGCTCAATTTAAAAGAGACAAATTCTCATGTAATGTATCCATAGCAGCACATTGCATTACTCCTGTTCCCCAATGCTGAAATATGAGTGCTCTGTCACCTAAGGCTGCCAAGCTAACCGTTTGCTTAATATAGGAGGGAGCGACGCAGCAAAAGAGAGAGAAAGGGAGCACTAAATGGCCTGATGGAAAGAGAGAGAAAGAGCGATAGAGGCTCCCGAGGAATAGTGCCATCTGCATGTGAATGAGTCTCACCCGGGGAGATCTCTTTTGGAGAAATTAATGATCTCAGGAAAGCAGAACAGAGCCTGCCTGCTTCATGGAAAAAGGAACGAGTCTCCCGTCATCCAGGTCTCTTTCTCCTTTGCTCTTTGTACTCAGCCAGATATTAAACGTCCCTGTGCCTCCTCTGGCAATCCCATGCATATCCGCTTGTTTAAATATCATTATTTCAGGGGAACCGGGAGGCATTTGGTGAAAGGGCCATAATCAGAGAACAATAAAGATGGATTATTTGAAAACGGGAGAGTGAGTTTGAGACAGAGAGCAGGTTAGAAAAATAAATTTGAAAAAAGAAAAAAGAAAGAGCAAGGCTGGTCTCAATAGCACTGACAACCTGCTGAGGGCTCTGTACCTGGGTGGTGAGACGTGAGAGTTGAAAGAGCAGGAACAGGCTAATAAAGGATAATCAGCCTTGCATTGTGGAGACCTCTTTTTCTCACTCTGTCCCTCATTATTCCCTTTGTAGACATGTTAATGTACTGCACAGCAAAGCTATGTCAGAAAAGTGCCTCCATGGTTTTCTCAGTTACAAGTTCAAGAAACCTTATTTTTGAAAATAGACTTTCTAAAAAGAAGCTTGACTTTTGCAAGTTTCACTTTCAGTTTAACTTGAAGAACAACTTTGGCATCACTATTTAGACTCGGTCATTCATCATAAAGCTTACTGTAGCTTACATGTCAACAGATGGTTTAAAACAATATGATGCAATTGTTGGGACTGCTAAGGCTAAGTAGTATTTATTAATGCACACATCAACAATACATACGAACTGTGTCTTCTTACAAGTGTCTTCTTTACAAAGTTTAACACAGATGTATTTTTGTCAAATTTATACCTAAAAGAGGGTTTTAGTTCTTGACAAGTACAGTTAAACGATAAATTGCATGTAGTTTGGTCAACCCATAACCCGCAGGACCCGGGAACTCACCTGTGGGTCAATCAGGTTTGGGTCAGCTTTCACATTTGTTAAAAGTGGACCCAAAAGCAAAACACTAAAAGCAAACGTGATCTAACAAAAAGCGAGTGTTAATAAAGTAAGTTACTCACAAAATAAACGCAGAATACAGAAAATAACGAAGGAACCAGAAACACAAGAAAATGCTACTGTATAAAGACAAACAAAGCCTGGGGTAAAACAAGGAGCACAGAGGAGCACAACACAGGACCATGGAAAGAGATAATTGGACAAAGACAGAGGGGAAACACAGAGACTGTAGACAAAGAGAGTAACAAGACGGGTAACCAACACAGGTAGGACACATGAGGACAGGGCAGGCAACCAAATAAACAGGAGGGAAACTTGAAAGGATGTGGGGACTGACAAAAAACAAGTTACCAACAGTTACCAAAATAAAACAGGAAACACAAGGGCACATGAACAATACGAAAGCACAGAGAGCTAGAGTGCAAACTCAAATAAATCAGGAAATAACTAAACTGAAGTCACAGCCATGACATCAGCTTTATGAGAAAATATCACAGGTGTGGGTGGGCGGGTCAGTGACTGACAAAGCGTTGATCAGAGTTGGCCTCGGTTATTAATAACATACAAAAAAACATACAAAACTTAATGTGTGTAGTAGTTCACCTTCCACTTTCTTTTCCCTCTTTCTGTCACTCCCAGTCCCTCAGTTATACACACACACACACACACACACGCACGCACACACACACACACACACACACAAACACCAGACACTAGATCCTCCTCCTTCTTAAAACGAGGACAAAGACGAAAAGAGAAAAGAGAGAGCTCTGTTCAGGTCTCCTTGGCTCCCAGCAGCAGCTTCAGCACCACGGACAGCGCTGCCGCACCACTGGCTGCTCTCAGTCTGGTCCTGTGTCTCGTTTATCAGTCAAGTGCTTACATGGTGCATCATGTGCTTTTGCGGGTCAGGCTGGGTACATGTTGTTGATCAGCACACATTTTAATGGGTTGGGCAGTGCGGGGTGGCTCCCATTACGATTGGGTGGGTGTGGGTATTTAAAAAAACATGACCTGCACATCACTACATCTTTGTGGTTTATAAAAAAAGGAATTAAAATATTGAATTTATAATTGATGCTAAATAGCTGCGCTACCACTATTTTGACATTCTATGTAAAATAGTCTTAAAATTCTCTTAAAACATCCCACAAACAATTTACTACTGAGGCCATGTATGTTCTTTCATTAGCTCTAACATTCACTACACAGTCTTTGATTTCCTGTAAATCCCTTTGTTACAACAGTGGTTTTGTGTGGAACTGCTCCCAGTCTTGGCTAGCTGGCTGAGGAAGCCTGCCTGACAGTAGCTCTTACAGTTTAGCGCTCACATTTGGCTGTTTACAAAGTCTAATAAGCGTGTCCCTGAGGCAGGCCATGCGGCTGCAGAGGAGGAGATTGCATTTTAGCTCCATTGTGAGGCTTGTGGTCCCCTCATCAGATCTGACAGGCAGTATGACAAGTCCTATCTGCCAGCTAGCTGATAAGTGCAGCTTGAGCTGCGCTTAGGTCTGCCTCAATCCAATCACACGACAGTCCCGGTGAATGGCGTTCACTTGCTGCAGCCGGGCAGGGCTATCCTGGCTCAGTTACTAATACTTTAACACTCCAAGCCACGGGTGGAAAGCTAGCCATGCAGAATTGTAGTGTATTGCGTTAGATATGCTGTATATGCTTGAGTTGTGCTGAAGTTGATTTGTGTTAGTATTTGGTTTATCTAATAGAATCTTTAATACATATGGTGCTGAAGAAGGGTTTAACTTTATGTCCAGTGTGTTTTTTTCATGCTGTACACTTTTATTTTCTAACAAAAAATGTATAAACTCTACTGAATACATCTTTGGAAACATATTTCACTGCTTTATTTTTTACAATTTGAATTGATTCTCCTAACCCTAAGATTAGCAGTTTTATCAGTGTGAATCTAATTCATTTGGTATCAGCAATCCCATTTAGAAACTATCGAACCATCATTGGTGATGCTGCTTCAAAAGCCCAATTTAAATAACAAGAGAAGACTACTCTAAATGTCCTGATGTCGTGCAACTACCTCGACTGAACTTTTCAAACTGCCTCTGAGCCAATAGAAACTTCAAAGTGACTACTGTGTTCCTGCACTTGTCGAGAGTTAATCCAAGCCATCACTCTGACTCCTTCATGATAGACAGTTACACAAATCCAGTTGTAGCCTGCATGCAAATATTTTCACTCAAGTTTCTGCACACAAGGCTGAGGTACCACTGTGGAAAAAAAGACGATGCCATGAGAATGTCAACTGTTTGGAAACATTTTAAAGTTAAATTATTTTTAATTGAGGTTGTCTCCATTTAAACCACACATTGGGTTACACACTCAGTGCACAGTTTGTGTATGTGTCTCTATGTATGTCACTGCGGAGCAATTTTGGCCCAGTAATCCTCAGTCAGTCATGCTGACAATAAGGCTTCATAGAGAACCAAGCCAAGTCCAATTAACAAGGCCTGTTACCATCTTCTGTTGAAAGGAGCCACATACTGGGCTTTCATTTGGGACTATAACAGCAGAGATGTAATGTGCGCTGACAAATGGTGTTTTCGACTTCCCCTCTGTTTTGGAGAGAGAAAGGGAGGTGACAGAAAAGAGAACTGGCAATTTCCACTGTAGCATTAGTGCTCACATTTCCCTCCCTCACTCTGAATTTACTCCCCACGCATTGTACTTGCATGTACTGATCTAATACTGAGGAGCTTTCTGCAAAGTGACAAATGCTGTGCACTCACAGTTTATTAAGCAGCACCTACCTGAATATGTGCAGCATATACATTTTTATGTTCATTATCTATGAGATGGAGCCTGTATTTTAAATGAGAGTTAAGTCTGTCAAACATACAGCATTTAGTTGCACAAAACAGCTTATAAAGGGTCATTTTATCAGACCTTTGTGGAGCTTTCAGCTTTATCTCATGGACTTCATTATAGTTTGCTGTTTAAATGTGATGTAGACTCTCTGTAGATCAAGTTCCAGAATGGCACCCACTCTAAAATGTTCATTACATTATAATATTGTATTCTATTAATAAAATGCATTTTTATATTCAGGATTACTCACTACAAGTGATGCTGTTTGCTCAGTAGTCATAGAGACGGATCTATAGACGTTCCAGCTCAGTAATGATTTCATTCATAGCAGTATGAGAACTTTTCATTAATGCTGGCTTGATGATTTACTTACAGCTAAGGAAATGAATAAATAAATGGGCTTTTATGTTGTATTGGGTTGTAAAACTACTTCTACAGTCAAAAATGAATTTCAGTGCTTAACATATAGGACTTTATTTTGTCAATCAGGGCGCAGTGCTAATGCAGGTCTAAGTTCTGTGCGCTGGCAGTGCATAGGTGTGTCGAATATTTATTGTAAATTTGATAAACACAAACATAAGCACGTCCGTGGCACAGAACTAAAATAGGAAGAATTGATTAAAAGAAGATGTGTCACAGCAAACTTCTAGGCAAATCAAATCAGCTGCTCTCATCCCCTTTAAAACCGCTGTGGTGCAGCATACTGTCAATTTCATAATGACTAAAGAAGGAGCAGACCGGCACTGCAAGCCAAATGTTGCAGGAGGACAACTTGTAATGCCGTTTTCAAATTTACATACAAGTAATTTGTATCGACAAATAATCAGTGTAAACAAGAATATATGATGATGGTTTATGATTCATGGTTGCTGTAAACATCAATATTAATTATTTTTAGAGATTATATATCTGTTATCTGTTAACAGCATTTAAAATAACTGATCAGTGCCATGAAATGTTGCACAGAATTTCTACACAAAATCGGTCATCAACATTTGTTTGGATCCTCGTGTTGGACAACAATAATAATATAAGAATGTTAAATGTCCATCAAGACATGAATTTTCTTTTAAAATGTCTCTCTTGAATAACCTGCCTGTCCTCATAAAATGTAGCTTGTAGGCCGCAGCAGGTACAAACATTGCTCTCCAACAAAATAAATAAAATACAAGTAGACTATTAAAAAGAAGTATCTTTTGAAATAGCCAAATATGCTTTATAGTTTTTTTTTTTTCTTCTGAGAAGGCTCATGATCAGTTGGAAAATACTAACAGTGAAGGCAGAGTGTTTGTGTTCTGTGTGGTTTGGCAGCCAATCATTCGTTTGCCTCCTCAGAGTTTAACAGTTTAACACCAAGCCTGTTAAAATGCCCCAGCAGCTGTCAATCTGGCTGCTATCCTGGCCTTGTTAGAACCCAGATAGTGAGAGGGGAGGATTGCAGCCTCTGATACATAACGTACCCCCTGTATACTGACAAGCAGACAGTGTGCGATGCATTGCAGTCAGAATAACAGCACTCGAACGAGAAGCATGCTACATAGCATGTGTAGCGCCGCAGAGGCAGATTGACAAACAAGAGCAGCAGTCAATTGGTCAAAGGGTTAAGTGTGGATAAATGAAGAAGGCCAAAGAGAGATTACTTAGCATTCATGTCAGGGAGGCTGAAACACAGGAGACTTGGAGGGAAATACTCTCAGTTTTCGGCAAAATCAAGCTGCAGGCTTTCCAATAAAGAGTGGAGCTATGGAGCCCTTCCAGTTCAAAATACCATGTCGATCAATCAAAGGCACAGAGACCATGCCCCCCCTGGCAAGTCCACAGGTGGTACAAACTAGGAAACAGAGTGTAGAAGTCAGAATTGCAGAGCGGAGGACTCCCTACAAATTCCCTTTAATCCTTGCCCTGGCCGGGGTAACAGCAGTGTCTGTGCTTGAAGGGCAGGGTGGACACTCTTCTCACAGGGGTCAAGCTTCCTGCTGCCTGCCCACAGAGCTTTCACATGAAAAGGGAGGGCTTCCCACCTTTATCCTCGTCACAGCTGGATGGCAGAAACCTTACAACTGTTGTCTTCTTACTTCTAAGTGGAGTTTAAGTATCACACAAGTGTTTGTAAGGTGTAGCTCCCTCTAGGGGGCGTAAAACTTCAACATGTCATCTTCTTTTAAAGACCAACAAATCAATGTGTTTGTTGAGATGACTTATCAGCACTTAGAATCCATGGAGCATATTTGAAGATGTTCGAAGATAAATCTAACATAAATAGGATGTTAAAAAAATATCTGTGAAGAATAGTACATTATAGCTACAGAACAGCGTGTCCATGGTGTTTTTTTTCTGTACTATCAGTATTGTATTATGGGGACGGCTTCAGCTGTGAATCAGCTCTTGAGTTCTGTTACACTTTGGTTGAGAGGTTTCCAAATTGAAAGGATGAGATTTATCTTTCAGATGGCACCTTTATGTGTCAATGCTTCTATCAGAGATGAACACTGTCAGCAGAATATCGAGAACACATTGGAACCGATGCAGCAGCATCCAGCGAAAGACTTTAAACATAAAGTTAACACTGAATGTTTTTATTGCTCTTGAAAATGTGTTTTCCAGCAACTTGAAGTTCCAACTAGAAGTTAAAAGAGAGTAGATTTATTGCCTGGGACAGGAGGGTGCAATGACATTACTGCTAATCAGTGCACCACTGTTAGGAATGACCTTTCTCAATAAAAGTGCTATGGCCTGTGCTTTTACTCATGTTAGCTACGTGTTCTGGTGTCCCACTGGCCAAACACTGGTGAATCACTGCAGGACTTAAAGACTACCTTTATCAAAGCTATCATCATATGCAACCTTTTTAGAGTGCAGTTTATCTGCATTGGAAAGGTAACTTTGCCATTAAGAGGTATAAACTATAGGCCTTCTTCAAAAAGGACTTGTAGTATATTCATTATGATGCTTTCTGCTAAAGGTTAATTAAAAATAGATGAACATCTAAGGTTCTCAATGTACCATCAAAACCAAATCACAGCATTTGTAAGATCATTGAGGAAATGGTTATGCAGTTCAAATGTAAGTAGGCATTTTTGTAGAGTGAAGTTTTGTTCCCTCCTCATTAATACATCACTTAAAGAAAACAGAACAGAAATAGAAGGGCATGTGCAGCGATGAAGCAATATTACAATTTTAATGACTTCATTTTCTCCTGAAAAGTTTTCAAAGTGAGCTCCTTGGAACATTTGGATCAGAAGTTAAACAATAATAAAGATGATTTGCTACGACGTTATGACAAGTGTTCCACATCTGAATGCTGTAAATGAGCTTAAAGACAAACTCATTATCATCTGACCTTTTTATATAAAGACAAGCTAATACTATGTGTGACTCTTACTCCTCAAGACTCACAAAAAGAAAGTGAAAATTTGATATTTCGGGCTGTTTCCCTAACAGAGACAAAATAGTTGATTTTTGTTTTGTGTCTGTATCTATACTTAGAAAAAAAGCATTAGCATAACCTGATTTTTTGTTTTATTTTTTATTCAGTGCTTTTTATTTTTATCCCTATTAACCATATTTTTCCTCTCTGTTATTTAGGGCATATTCTCTATGTTTTTCGGTACAAAGTGCTGCTTATTGTATTCCTTTTCAAGCGCAAACTTGAAATGTAGGACAGAATATATCTAAGATCTAATATATAGATGAAAGTTTGCTACTTCAAACTGTTTTGCATGGAAATCTGTTGAGATTACTTTTTGTATCAAAGTCCTGTCTCTTGTGTTATTTGACACAGGACTTGCTGAGCTCTTAACAAGAAGGTACATGTCAGTTGCACGTAACCATGGAGTTTGGGAGATGTTTTGCGTCCTCCTAGATCGGTGTTCAACCAAGGCCAAAAAATAAATTAACTTGAAGATATACTTAACTACAAATATATTTTATGATGTCATTTTCCCTGCTTACATAACTCTGGATCAACAATCAAGTACATCAACATTTTGTTTGGATTGTTTACATGCACTTTACATCCTGCAGTCAGTTTTACACTATTCCACTTATCAGTGCAACAGTGCACAAACAAAAGCACTGAACAACTGCTAGTAAGTAAACATGAATGATAACGCGCGTGATTTACAATCCAAGTTGGTCATGCAAATGTTTTATGAGGAAGGAAATGCACTGAACACATGTTTTAGACCACAAGGACACACACAATACATTTTGGTGAGAAACATTAACTGTAAACAAAATTTTTGTTTATAATAGAACTCCACAGGGTACCTTAAAGCTTTTACTTATTTACAGCCTTGAGCATGGGAAATGGAAAAGGAATTCTAACAAATAACATCTGTCATTTCTGAAGTTTGTTCTTGTTAATCTTGGTAACACATATTCACATTCATGGGCCATAATGGATCAAGTTCACTGATACAGCAAAGTTTACATTAGATCAACAAAAAAACAATTGCCAATACAAGCGTCTGATGCAGACTTTGGTTTGTCCATCATAAAAACAAACATCCATTATCTGAATCACTACCAGTGGCACTAAGATTGACAGAATATAAGAGCCTCACACTTCCCACAGCAAACTTTATGAAGCCACAGAAAGCAGGACTGAAGACGTCCGTGTATCAGCTTTATGTAGCAGCAGACACCCTGAGCCAAAAGCCGGAGGCGAGTTCTTTTAGTACTTAATCACCTTAAACAGGCACTTCATGTTTTACCTGTCTGTATTTGCACTCTGCTTACTCATCTCCACAGATATTGTTTGACATGAGTAACAAATTTCTATGTTAAAAAACATACAAACTATTAAAAAAAAATCTAATTGGTGCATCTCTGATACGAGGAGGTGAATTATTCTTAACCATTACATGTGTTACCAGCAGCCCTTAGCAAAAAATCTAGTGTAAAGGCAACCTGAAACCTAGAAAACTGACCCATTTACACAATACAAGCAAATTTATCTACTTTAATTAAAAATGAAGCATTTGGTAAAGCAATATCGTGATCCATAACACTAAAATTACATTAGCATTTTTGCATTTGCAACTGACTTTTAACTCTCAAAGGTGAAACGAATTCTAAAGACCTTTTGTGAACAAACTGTTAACTGGTATTAATCAACAATCCTTTAAATATTCTCAAATATTATAATTCTACACCTCAGTTGGGCTGCAACTAACGATTAATTTCATTATCTGCTTATTATTTTTACAATTTATCGTTAATTAATTCCATGAAATGCCAAAAACTTGCTAAAAATGCTCATCTTAATTTCCCAGAGCAAAATGTGACTTCAAATTGCTCTTCAAATTGCTTCTTTTGTCCAAATAACAGCCCGAAACACACAAAGACTCCTCTTTTTTTTTCATAAATGACACAGAGAAGCAGCAAATCCTCACATTTAAGAGCCTGAACCAGCACTTGTTTTTACTTTTTTATTTTAAAAATGACTGAAACGATTAATCAGTTATAAAAATAGCTTGCGATTAATTTTCTTTGGAACGCTTGATTGTTTTTATAAAGTAGAAGACCGTGGAAAGCTTCAGTGCTGCAGAGTGTTTCAGATGGAGGCTGAACCATTTTAGCTGTTACTCAAACACCACTTTCTCTCCCGCTGACCAGCGTGATCGAAATCTTCTCTGCCAGCTCGCAACACATGACTGCAAACCAAAGTTACAGCAGATATTCTTCCTCTGCCACCCAAATGGTGAGGAGATGCTCATATTTGGCAAGGAGATTTTCCTTGACCATGTTTTGAAATTACTTCATCACTGAGGAGGATGAGGAAAGCTGCCTGTGGTTACCAGCAGCCCTGGGGTGGCTGTTCTTGGCAAAAGGCTTGAGAGTAAAGAGTTTCCACCAGGGGAGCACCCTCTGCTGTGCGAAAGAAAACTGAATTATGTCATCATGGGTCCCAGTTACTTTGTACATGATTTAAACATCCATCTTTGCTTTGCAGAAGTACAGAGTCTGTCGTATTTTATCAGTCTGTTCACTGCTGTTCCTGAGCCTAAATGGACTTGTACAAAGCAAGCAACTACCTCCAGGCTGAAAAATGAAGATAATATCAGTGCAAAAATCTACAAGTCCCTGAATGGCCACCTGAGGTTGGGTCTGAAAGTGAGTTAATTTCCTTAGCACCCCATTTTTGAAAGGCCTAATGTCACAGCCGACGTAAACACGTTGACAGCCTGGTACAAAAACATTTTTTGTCTTTGGTTCATGACAATAGTACAAGGGCTAAATTTTATATAATTTACTTGTTTATGTTGTATTAAGGCTTAAAGATATGCATAATAATTAAGATCCATGGCTGTTTTAAGTTAAAACTGGGGTTGGCAGTTTATTTTTGGTGTCACTGGGCAAAGATTCCATAGTAACCTTTCAGCATGTTGTAATTCAGGTGGTCCCAAAGAACACTAGACTTCTGCACCTCTCCTTGGCTCTGTATTCAGGCTTATGAACATGATAACCACGAAGGACACTTTCTTTCCAATCACGGGTCATTTCAGAGAGCATGTGTTCCTATTGACTGCTCTACAGCGTTGCCAGCTATACGATAACTATCTTATTTGTACGATAATTTTGCCCTCAGTACGATGTAGGATCAATAATACCAAAAAAGACCATGTGTATGTTAATTTTGCCATTTCTCTGAGTGAGTTAAGTTCCCTATGGTAAAACACTGACACCGTGTGTAGATATGGTACTTTTGTATTGAAGGGTAACAATGGAAGGAGTGATCGTGTAATAGGATGCAACTGATGTTGTGCAGACACACAGTTTCTGTCTCGTTCAAAGGACAGAGCCTCCATGCTGTTACACTAATATGGTGCATGGGCACAGTTTTACCATTGTGTAGTTTTCGGGCACTTTTTCTCTTTTTTTTTTTCATATGTATGATCATTTTAAAGCTGCAGTACGACATTGCCTAATTATCCATCTGGCAACACTGCTGCTCTACAATGCTAGATGCGCCTTCACGTCCCCTCAGCTAGTGAAACTCTAACACAATGGCGGAAAACACAAGAGACAAAAAGTTGCTCTTTTCCCTGTTGTGCTATGAAGGAAAAACGGGGAGTGTGCAGTAGGGTTGCTTCATGCTTCTGCAGCTAACTTGATTTCCAAGCGTTGTCTCACCCAGTGTTTAAGAGGCCGCTAGCTGTATGCTAGGTGTCACACAGTCATTATTGGTAGCAATGTGCGTATGCTCTCCAGTTCCACCTTCTCCTCTAAAGAAATACGGTCTGCTGCAGCCACTTGTGCCGGCTTGTGTTTTATTTCGTTTGTTGTCTCTCTCTCTTTTAAGTCCAGTTTGAACTCAGATGAAACTGTTGCAGTGAAAGCTGCAGTGGACTAAACGGGTCCGTCTCAGCTCAAGCTCGAGCTGACTGACGGTGTGGTTTGCAAAGACTCTGTTGTTGGCAGAGGCAAGTCAGAGCACGGTGAACTAATCAGCTCGATGTCACCTGCCGCTAAGAGGCACAGTGTAGACCGACGAATTAGAACAGAGAGTACAAAGATCATCACTGTTTTTTTAAATTTTTCTACCAAACCCTCATTCCAGTAGCAAAGAAAATATCATGGTAAAAACAGGGTTTATTGGAGACCAATTTGGCAGCGAATGGTGTCATTTATCAACCACTATTACACTGTTTAATCAGATTATACATCATAAAGACAAAGTTAAGCCAAAAAAAGTTGTCTAGTTTCACTTTAAAATCCCCTGCAAAGTGCTTGTCTGCCCTGTGACCGACACAAACATGTTTTCAATAGTCCCTCAATGATAGAATACTTTTTTTCCCTTTATAAAGTTCCCTCAAATTCATCATCAACAATAG
>JAPXVT010000029.1:8744670-8757825 GCA_029823135.1 Acanthurus reversus
GTTTTGGACACATATTTTACCAAAAGATCAGGAATCCCTGCATGAAAAGAGAAATTCATGGAAGTGAAAATGAATGAGTCAGGGTCTGCCAGCATCACAAACCTCCAAATAGCCTTTAAATTTCGGCAACCAAAACTTTTCGGTTAAGATTTCAAAATGTAAGCAACGTGCGAAGCACCTTTTAAGAGCAGAAAAGTCATAAAGTGTTTGACAGAAGCAATATTGCATAAACATACATGTAGTCATAAAACACAACACGGCCGAAAAAAACAGACACAGACATAAAACAGACCGAAAGGCAAGTCTAAACAAACAGGTCTTGTGCTTTTTTAAAAGATGTGCTCAGCATGCACAAATCTCAAGTCCAATGGAAGAGAGTTGTGTAGTTTAGGTGCAAAAAGTACGTAACTTTTAGCTGTTGGTAGGAGACAGGATGCAAAACACGGTTTCTGGCACTGAAGTCACATAACCATTTATCCATCCATCCATCGTTCTTGGTGAGATATATTTGGCAATAAAACCCCAACAAGTTATTTCCATCTTTGCTCAGAGAAATAACTACAGGATTGTAAAAGGTTCGTCACTTAAGGTTGAGTTTCAACAACTGACCAATACTTTGAATTTTTGTAGTGAGGACTATCTTATTAAGCAATTGTCAGTGAAGGACTGATAATGTTTTTTTAGGTCAAAACAGAAAAGGAAAGTAGGCTTGCCTAGCAGCTACTATGTCCTGTCTCCAGTCGTCTGGTGCTCTTCCCTTCTTAAATCAGCAAACTTCCAAACTACCGTCTCTCTGTCTGGCTGGCTAACTAGCCAGGAGGCTAATTTAACAAAGCTTCCATTGTTGATGTCACTCCAACATGGGACTGCTTACAGCTACCAGTGCTAATGAATGGTTCTACTTAATCTGTTAGCCTCAGTGCAAATCACATATTTATAATAAGACTTTGACAGATAGCTGTTATCTAACAAGCTAGAATGATTTAAACTCAGAATCGATCTGATGCTAGCTAGCTGCATAAATCAACCACATCATTCAAGTTCTTTTAGAAACATACAACCACTTTTGCCCAACAGCAGGGCCAAAACATAAATTTAGGTGTGGATGTAATATTCAATAAATGATGCTGAATAAATACAGAATTTCCTGCATTTGTTCCTTCTGTCATTTCCTCACAGTAGAGCCGCCATCCTCCACCCTCCATCTCTCCATCCCCTCTTTAATAAACGAGTGCTGCTGGTAATTGCCCAGTCTGGGGCGACATCATTACTCATTCAGATGTCCAATAACGTTGCAGCACCCTCAACACACACTTGCAAACACACACGCACACACGATGGAGGCTCAGTCTGCACATGCAGATCCATATCATCGATCTCTCCCCTCACCCTCCCCCTCTCCCTCCCATACTTCATTTTTCATATTCAATGAGTGACTTGTAGATTTGGCTGCTCAATACAGATACGTCTCAATTAAGCGCAGGCAAGGGTCTGTATTGATATGTATGCAGATTGACCGAGTAGCCGAGCATCAGTGAAGGCAACGGTCAAAAAGTACAGCCTCACACTCAGAAGGAAAGTGTGGTGAAGATTTAAAATAGTTGATTTTTAAATATCCATTCATTTTGTGTGTTGAACAAACTCAGTAGAAAAAATCTTGTTAATTTTTCAGTAAAAAACTTGCAGCTGTGGTTGCCAGAATTTTTCCGTAATAACTACAATGGGATTTTTTTGTATTATTATGGTGTCATTTGTATTTTTGCATGGTCTGTTTTGTTTGTTTGTACAAATACATTTTTTAAAATTTCAGAATACAAGAAGTCCTTGGAGGATGCTATTAGTGGGGGCACTTCAGGCCACTTCTGCAGGCTCCTGATCTCTCTCGTTCAGGTACAGATGTAACATAAATTACCTGGAGACCTGATTTCTCAGGCAAACTGTTAATGTCAGAGTTTGATTCCAAAATTTACTGTGTAATTTGTTTTTATTGTTTTATTTTTTACCATAGAAAAAATAGTTTTATGTTAATTACACAGAAAAACAGCATATTTATGAGGTAAAATACTGTTTTAAACCCCCAACTGCAACTGTAAAATCAACAGTGCTAATATCATTTTACCATAACAATAGAAAAAGTTCTACTGTATTTATTATAGTAAAATTCTGGCAATGACAGCTGCCAGTTTTGTACTGTAAAATTAACAATTCATTCCCCTCTCTTCATTTGAGCAAAAAGCCCCAGTGCAGTGAAAGGTGGCAAGACTGCACCTATCTTGTGGCCATAAGAAGCCATTCCTGGACACATGATAGTTTCTCATGCCCACAAGATATAAATAAATAAATATATTTAGTTATTTAGTTATTTATTTATTTGTATACTATAGCCTGTTATATTATCGTCAAGGTTTTGTTTTTCACAACGCTGTGCTAGAACACTCAAATTCTTACTTGGGTGTAACTCTGTTCTCTCCTCTCATGCATATTTTTAAAGCATTCAAACAACAAGTAAGAGTTTATTTATTCATAATATACATCTGCTCTTATCTGTGTAATGCAAAACCCACCTTCTAGATATCTAATGTATATCTTTAGTAGACCTGCATTATTCATCACCCAAGCTGACACTCACTTGCGTGTGCATGTGTGTGTGTGTGTGTTACACACACTGCGTCCTGGCTTTGTAGTTTGGCCTCAAAGAGGGGCATTTACTGTTTAAAGTATCCGTGAAAGGAGAATATCGATTTCAGCACCAGCAGTGTGACCCTTTTACTGTCTTGTTGTGTTGAATAAATTCACACCATAAAAGTGTTTCTTGACCTGTCCTTCTGTTTTTGATTACAAGAACCGTTTTTACTGAAAACTACATTCAGCAGGTACCAAAGAACTGTTTTACCTAGAAACTAAAGAAAATAAAATAATAAGGTTTCATTGTGCAATTTCAGTTTTTTTTTCACAAAAGTGCAGCAATAGCATTTGATTTTGACTTCCTTCCAAGCAATGATGAAAAAAATACAGTAATACTCCTGAAACCTTGAATCATGGGCAGAAACTGTCAGGAATCCATGCATGACATAAGTATTTTTTACCCTTATTCACCTATTAATGTCCTGTTGTCTGGGCTGTGAATTGTTCCTGGGCGGTGTACAACCACAGATGGATCCGCTGTGGGGTTCTGCTGGTGATTCATATTAATGGACCTGACCCCAATCCCTCCTTTCCTTTTTCTTCTTCCAATCTTTCTCCCCCGTGTTCCTCCCACTGCTCACTGTCTTTCTCATCCTTTCCAAACACCCAGGAGACAGATGGACCAACACTCAACTTCACACCATTTAGCTTTTCAAGGCTGCTAAAATAGTGTGTGTGAAGAGGTGGAGTGAGTGAGTTGGGAAACAAGGGTGGTGTGCGTGTGTGCATGCACGTGTGCGCGTGTGCACGCGTGCGTATGTGTGTGTATGTGACTGAAAGAGACAGAGAAAGAGAGAATAAGTGGACATACTGCATACATTAAACATCTCTGTGTTCTTGCACATTGTGTGTAGTGCATGCAGTTGTGTGTTTGGGTGTGTGTTTGTGTGCACATGAGGGCACTGGTGTGAGGTTGGCAGGCAGGGGGAGTAAATGAAGGACTTAGTGCTCTACACGACTGACTGGTCAAATCTATGATGCTACCTTGAGCTTCCCTGGCTCCAGTCAGACACTCCTGCTCTTCCAGTAATAGAGACTGAGTGCTGCTCTGTACCACGCCAGAGACCTGCACTGCACTGCCTGCATATTGTATAGATACACGGGGAATTTCTTGTATAAAATGTGAATTTACTTAATGAAAATGCCCTTCTACCATTTTAGAGTTTTTATGTAGAAGCAGGGCAAATGCAAACATTGTGAGTCTGACTGGAAATAATTATTCTGTGGATAAGATAAAACTGTTGTGCAGAAATTACTTTAAATTCAGTCCTTATCATCAAAAATATTTAATTTCTAGGCAGTTCAGCCTTGACAACAGCAAAATGTTTAACATTCCTTTATTTGGATTGGCTTTTCTTTGTGCATATGTATGCACCAAGAGGTCTGTATGAATATGCGAGCATGCATGGGTGCGCACACACGCAAGTGTCTGTGTACATATGTATGTGTAAAGCAATGTATGTTCGAACATATGTGTCTGAATTTATGGCACCCGGTCGACGTATAATGTATCCACTGACTTCAGTTCAGCCTACTTGACTAAGTCTATATTTAATCAATATATAATCAGTCACTTTATTCCCTTTTTAAATTTTCTATGTGTTGCTTTTTTTTCCCTGTGAGTATGTATGTGTGTGTATATGTATGTATGAAATTAAAAATAAAAAAGTTTAAGCAGCAGGAAGTAGAATGTGCGGGTGTCAATCAATGGCCTGGAAAGGGTTGGTGAGACAATAGTCCCGCCCTACTTTGTGCTGTTTGCAAAACAAAAAAACAAACAAACAAAAAATTGTGATTGGCTTTTCTCAAAGCAGGCATTTTGATATATATGATAACTTTAAATGCACATCATCACCTCCTGCAAAAATGTTGCCCAAAGCGCCCATCAAGACAGGATCAGGTGCAAAAACAAATTAAAATAAGCTTAAGAAACAATAATAGCTCAGTCCCAGTGAGGTAAAAGCAATCAAATCAGAACAGTTTGAACACAATATAATAAAATTAACTGTGATACGAGCAATTTTTTTTTTTTTTTAGAAGAAGAAGTAGTCTTTATTGCCACACATGCAATTACACATAGTGAGATTTGTGTTAATTATTATTAAAAGCCAATTTAAAAATTAAGTCTTTATTTAATTTAAGGAAGTTTTCTGTTCTTAGATCCAAGCAGAGTGTTTTTCACAACGTGGGGTCTTAAAAATCAGACGCACCCTCACCAGTTTCCTTGTGAAGCACTTTTGGAACTTCTAAGACAGATGCAGAAA
This sequence comes from Acanthurus reversus, assembly GCA_029823135.1. NCBI lineage: Eukaryota > Metazoa > Chordata > Actinopteri > Acanthuriformes > Acanthuridae > Acanthurus > Acanthurus reversus. The sequence goes on from JAPXVT010000029.1 coordinate 8,749,620, forward strand.
GAGATCTGACAGTTCTTGCTGGGGCATTAGCTTATAAATGAGAGTGCTGGATTATTTCGGGCTGTCTGGATGAGTAAACAACTTTGAAAACAGGTATCCAGTGTAGTGATGTAAGCAGAGGGGTGATATGATCAATTATTTTTGTATTGGTCAAAATTCTGGCTGCATTCTGAAATGCACAATCATAGTTCGTGTGGATTGGACATTAAAATAAAGCAGATTGACTTTGGCATATATACTGGTTATAGGTTGAACAATGTTTTTTTTCTTTTTTTTAATGTTTTCCAGCAGTTCTGCTCCTACTCCATGTCATATTTACTCAGCTCTCTACACTACAGCTTCAGCCTTATAGCGTGTGACACCACTGAATCCTATGACTAATGCTGAGATAAAGGCAAAGGACCCCTGAGCCTAACAATCTATACGGAAACCAAACCACATCCTTTGTCCAATCCTAGCAGGATGTCTCTGTCTATGTGGGGATGATGCCCTGTACTGTGATATCTGACACCACGATTCTCTCCTTGACACAGATGATGAAATTGACTGTCATTTTGGTGCAAGGGCGACAGTAATGCAGCTGTTGTATTGGATCACAAAGAGCAGAGCAAACTGATTTTTCCACTTTAATCTTATGTTCTGACCCTCACCTGTGTTCACAAGTTTTGACAGTAATCGAAAAGAAGACGGGGCTAGACACACGTGGCAGAAATGAATGTCATCCACAGGTTGATTGGCTTCTCCCTGCATGTACTGTACCTGCACGTCTTCACACTAATGAGTGCAGTAAGGGCGCATCGGGGACTGCGTAGAGAAACTTGCCGGGACATGCTGTGGACAAGCAGGACATGCTGAAGGGATATAACTTCCAGCTGGTGAAGGAGTGCATGAAGACTCCCAGAGAGCAACTGAAAGAAATTCACTCTCTGCCGTCTGCTTGACACTAATGAGGATGATACAGTAGATGGATCAATGGAGGATTTCACTGCCACTACTGAACTCAAGATTACTTAGATATTAAGACCACGGAGTTATTCACAAGTGATTTTCAACACGTCAGTTTTATTTCTGCTCATGACAGAGTGGCTGTGTGTGTGCAAGAGAGACAGGTTCATGCTTGGCTGGTGCAGACAGGAGTGTGACTCACTGATATTCTGCTTATCTGCTTTGGCCACCATTTGCCAGCACATGGGAGACTCCCTATCTCACTCCCGGGAATTAAAGATGCAAGTGAAAAGGCCAAATGGTTTGAAAAAAGATTGCAGATGCAATGAAATGAACTTATTCGACTTTTGATTTCTACTTGGCCTTAAGCTATTATCTTAACAAACACGATTTTCAGCTGTCCGTGCTCAAATGATTCTCCATGAACTTTGACAGATGTTTTATTTATTTTTTATCTGAGTATGATTTGTAGTCAGAAGCACAGCAACAGGATGCTCGTTTGCCCCCTGAGACACTTGCTTATGGGTTTATGAGAAGACATTAATTTTCAATCATGCAAATCCATTCCTCTTTAAAACTGTTTTTGTTCAAACTATGCAAATAATCTCCAGAGGTGGCAGATTATCCACATGACCTCACAAGATGTGCTGTAAGTGAATATTTGTGCTTCACTAATGGATTACCACACACACAATAAATTAACTTTTTGATTAGAAAATTTCCAAACGTTAGAGCGACAGACTGCAAACCACTGAAGAGCACCTACTAAAAACATTAATTGGATATTAAATCAGGCTATGCCAAAACTGTTGTAAAGACGATGGTTTTCAGTCTAAAGCACCTACGCTAAAGGAAGCCTGCAGTGCTGGGGGAGAGCTTATTACACATGTACATAGATTCAGAAACAGGATTTAGAATTTTGGCAGGAGTGTTGAGAGATATTCTCTATTGAACAAAAAACCCAAAGCTCAGGAGTTTGCCGTTTAAAATAGAGCGTCTGTGCTGATAATACAAATAACACATATGGCCACAGGCATAGCCTACAAAGCAATCCTTCTTTGGGGAAAACCATTTCGATCCCCACTGACTTCAGTCTGACGAGCATGTAACGTTTAAGTCTGTCTCGTCCACTCATATCTTTCCAAACCTCTGCTGTCCACTGGGATACCATCTCACCCTGCCAGCTTTTATCAGTGTGGCCACGGTGCTCACTGCTTGAGCTCCACTGATGCAAAGAAGTTTGTGCACCCACTCATGGTGAAGGAATCAAAATCCAGTCGTTTATGAACTGCTGCGGCACTCATGTTATCTATACACCGAAATGCCCCTATGGTCTGGTGCATGTCAGCCCAACTAAACAGAGAGATGGCAGCTATTTGCACTAAGGGTAAACAAACTGTCACGCAGAGAAAACTTCATGATTTTCACAGTGAACACAATTGAATTTGTTTTAAAAAAAAAAAGAAAAAGAAAAAGAAGCTAGAATTAATGTTATTTTGTCTCTCACGCTTATCATCATTTTGGGGATAATCATGCTCTAGTTTATGAAGCTTCCCCTGGGGTTGTGAACAGGTAGGATAATATTGCTTAGGATTTACTGAGCTATGATTTGAGATACAACTTCAGTCTTGTTTCTTCAGGCTATATTTGCTTACTTTTTGACAAATTGCAAAACAACCTTTTAACTGTTTCCATATGCGATGTCACCGTAGGAACAGCTATCACGGCATTACTTTGATACTGAAGAAAACATAAAAATATATCTCTGTGTGTTTAGATTTACAATTATAATATGTAAAGATTTGTGCATTAAAATGAATACAAATGACTACATATTTGCTTTTTTTTTCTTTGTTGTTTACTTTCATTATCCCAAACCTTTCTAGCAGTGTTCAAAACAGAGAAATCTGTCATTTTATTCAAGGAAACAGCACACTTCAGTTTGCTGTGTGGGGCTAACCTCCGAAGTGACAGCAGTCAGAGTTTGAGAAAGGAAGTCAAAAAATGTTGCTCATCATAACCTGATTAAAACAACATTTAATCATTTGTGAACATTTTTGCCTGCATCAGTCAGAAAGATTTTCATCTGCCATTGGGATTGTTTACCAAAGAAGACAGCAACTCCTATGATCCCACACTACTTCATGATGTCGTCTGTTTCTCAAAGTAGGCAGAGTCTTCTTGGTAGGACAGGTCCTCCAAAGTCAGATCCTACTAAGGCGAGGCACGACACCTTCCCAGCACCCAGAGAACACACCAATGAGCAGGTTAGCAAGAGAGCATCGCTGCGTCGTTGAAATGGTCACGCCCACATACGGTGCAAAAACCAGAACAGAAAACAAAACACAATATGTCACCTCAGTAAAATAAATAAGTGAACAGGAGCCATGTATCTATAAGCTGTGTATTCATTTATTTCTTATTTCAGCTGTTTTCCTACTGACATGTCTGGCTGGTTTTTAACCAATCAAATATAAGCTTTGGCTTTATATCAACATTGATAACAAATTTACAGTAGAAACAGCAGGCACTTACCCCAACATTGGAACAGTCCTTTGACGGCATTCATTGACGAAACATCCTTTGATTACAGCGGTTTCAGATCCTTCCATAACTTTGAGAAACAGCTACTGTTTTGACAGAGAGATAGTAGCAGCAAAAATTAAAAGTTTAGCTGAGTTCTGACTCTGAGAGCAGGATCTAGTTTTGATGCAGTTTGCAGTAAAGGGACGTTAGGGGTTCTGAATAAGCTGTGTGTCACAGCTGCAGCAACTGTTTTTCATTCAACTGTCCCACACAGAATCTTTGCTTCCCACTGCTCCCTCAACGCCCCTGCAGCTCTCATCCCGTGGTTTCCTGCAGAGGTGCACGGCAGCCTGAAAACCTCTGGTACCACCAACAAGGCAGATCTTTGGGATGAATACAAGTTTTAAGCACACTGGTACTTCTAGACTTGCAAAACACACACAACTGATGATACACCTCCTACAACATACACATGCAGGAGATACGAACCCCTACACTCTCACACATACACACAAGCACATTCTCAGCCCAACTTTTATTGAACAAGAATCCAATTACTTAACCCAGATTCAGGTTCCACACCCTCTCTGCTCCTCCACCTTGACAAGTCTGTGTTAATATCTGCTGACAGCCTGTGTCCAGCATGCACACGCACACACTTGCAAACCTCGAGCACACAAGCATGCAGCTGATCCCCCTAAGAGTCTGATTAAATGAAAACTGTGATGCCCATTTCTCCATCCCAGGGTCAATGAATACCAATGAGAGACAGATATCACAGTCCTTGCTATGTGCGTGTGTGTGTGTGTGTGTGTGTAAGTGAATGACAAAGAGAACGAAGGCGAGCCAGTCTCCCACTTTCATACATTCCTACAGTGCCTGATATGTGGCTCTGTGGATTTTTTTCTTCATCTTTTTTTTTCTTTTTATTCTTCTCTGTTCATATGTCTCCATGACATCTGGATCTTTATTGTTCCCAGTCCATAGATCACTTATTAAGCCAAGTAATGAGGAGGTCATGCATAATTTCATTTGCTCTAGCGGTACCTGGGGACATTTTCTTACTTCACTAAAATCTATGATAGTTTCCTTTTGAAAGGCCATAACTCTCCTTCAGTAGCAGGCATTGGGGTCACAGATGCTAAATGGGCCATTTATAGATTCCTGGTGGAAGGAGAATATTGTGTTGAGTCGTTTCAGACCTCTTATTGAGGCTATTTGACTCCACATGGTTTAATTTGCTCCCGGTGATATATCTGATAAAGGACCAACCTTTCAAATCATTCATGTAGCTTTGCTCCTATAGACACACATGCACTTTCACACATTGAGTGCAGGGCCGTGCATAACCGATGTTATTTAAAAAAGAGCGACTTCAGTTAAGCAAATCGAATATCAATATTATCATCCAATACATATTCTTACCAGCAGTGGCCTGTGGGGACTAGCAATGATTACTGGTAAATACAATTATGTCCAGAGCAGCGGGGCTTCAGCCAGTGCACAGGGGGCCTGGAGTCTGTTTTGCAGTTCAATACTCACAATTAAAAAGCCATTTCTATTTACACAAGATAAATCTGCACCCATCATTAAAATGCATGTATTTAGCCACTGCATTAACTACCACCAACTGTATTGTTTACATTAGCAAAAAAAAAAGCATGCACAAGCTATCATTTGCCTTTGTTTTTTGTTTTGTTTTATTCCTCTCTGAATATGTTTATATAATGCATGTGATAACCCCACGTTGCTTGCAGACACGCCACCCGGCAGGCTTTCTTATGGAAAAATATCAAATCACTGCAGACAAATAACATCAGCACGGCGCACTTGAAAAATTTATGTCCTTGGACGCGGTTCATGTATGACAATCAGAGACTTTGAGATATGGGGAATGCTGCCTGTGTGATACGGCACATGTTTTTCCCCCCCTGTCCTTCTCAGCTGAAGAAGTGAGCCGCCATTGGTCAGTTGTCCTGCAGGGATGCTTGCCAAGCTTATCGGTCTGTTACAAATCAGGCAGAGACATTGCAGCAGGAACATCTCTCCCTTCTCTCCCTTTTCTCTCTGCTCTCGCTCACCAGGATCACTCGAGGGGATTGAAGCGCTAAGAACACAGCACAAATCTCACTTCCTTCATTGCCTTGCATCTACCTCTGATTTTTTTCTCCTTTTCTCCCCTCATGCCTCATAAAGGTTACATGTCCATCTTCAGCTTAATGTGAAACTTTTTGGCTTGTTTTAAGTGTGTTTTAAGCAACAGCAATGTCACATTACATTTATATTCAACTGATTGCAGTTTTCAGAATATGATCCAGCCTTACTTATCAAGACTTCTGCATAATCCATGTCTGCAATGCGTCCCTTCTCTACCTCATCAAAATTCCCATTCATGACCGTAGTGAATTTACAGATAACGTGGAGTCAAATACCAAGTCAATTACCAAATGTACCTAAAAATATGATGAAAGGAAAATCCAAAACATTTAATAAGGTTGGGTGAAAACAGCTCTTGGGGACTTGAGCTGCATCCATGGGTCAAATTTGTCTAATGATGTATTTTCCTTTTTCATATGGCTAATTGGCCACATGAAAGAGGCAGATAAGAGGCAGAGGTACCAGTTGCTTCACTGACAAAAGCCACAAGAAATACTGCATTTTGTGCTGTAAGAAGGAAAAGAAGGACAGGTTGTTGTTACTACCCTGAGTCTGAAGAGCAGTCACAGATAACTATTGCTTGTGTTCTTTCCAACAAAGAACCGAAAAAAAGACAGAAAGAAGGTCGCTTTCTCTTTTAAAACTGGTGAAAAATCCTTCCTCCATTGTAGGTTCCTTCTAACATCAAGGTTAAAGCTGACTTCATCTCAGTCTTAGAATAACCTGCCGAAAGTCATCGTCAATGATACGGAAAATCCCAAACTGCAGGAGAAGAATCTCTGGCTCGTTGAGACAAAGTATAGTCATTAGTATGTGGACAAGGGTTTTCACACGGATTCTTTCTGTCTGATGCTGACTTCATGGTTTATGGTTTAAACTATAGGCTGTGTATTGGGCTAAAAGAAAACGTATCGCTACAAACTACAATGATATTTTAGACCAGTGGTTTCCAACAGAGGGGTCACAAAATTATTCACAGCACAGAGAAAAAAAAAATCTAAAACTATTCTTTCTCAGATCATATCCTTTATATCTTCTAAAATAACGGTAAATTTTGTATTTTTTAGACTAAAAAAAAAAATTGACTGATTTTTAAATTGAAATTTGAAATGACTGAATCTGATGTCGGAACATAGTCAAAGAAGAGGTCATGAGCAGACACTGCATCACCATAAAAGGGTTGCAAGCCAAAAAAGGGGACTCACTGATTCAGAGAAAAGGTCAATTCCAAACATTTGTCTCAAAACAATAATGTTCTTGTGCACCAAAAACAAAGTCATTGAAGAATATGGTAAGCGGAGGCTGCTATAGTGGTGTGCCATATGCCATATGTGTACCATTGCTTTGAATGAAAGTGTTCAGTAATCATATACAGTATATTTTAATATTCAGGAGTCTACATAATTTGTCCATCTTGTGTAAATACAACAAAAAAGAGGCTTTTTGTTATTGCCCAACCAATGTATTAGTTTTCAGATATAATCATCCGATATTGGCCTATTGGAGAGATAACTGTGTCTGTGTATATGTCCTCTTATAGCACTGATATTACAGTTGCCCAAATGCTTGGATCATTTATTTAAGACAGTGTAATTATGTAGTTTGCCAATCATAGCCTATTGCTGATCATTTTTTAAAGGAAGATTCTTCTCTTTTACCACATCCACTCTTTCGCTGCAGTTGGTGGATGGTAGGCCCAGGCCACACATCCTACGTGAGCAGCGCGTCTGCTTGCCTTACCTCTTGCTTATTCTTTCAGCAACCGTGTTGACAGATTAGAGAGGCCATTCAGCACAACGTGAGAGGCACATGACGTGCACCTCTCACGCACACCTGCAGGGACACCACACTAGAGCTCAGGAGTCTCGCCTATTTTTGTCTACGAACTGTGTGTGGTTCGAGAAATAACCTGTTGACAGTCATGTTGACTCATACCAGCAACATATACTTCAGTTTCAGTGCAGACATGATTTGTAAAAAATTTCTTTAAAATAAACCAGGCAAAGTAAAGAGGGATTGCTGTATATTATATATATTTTTAATTATAATTACGTAATACAACTGAGCACAGGCTTTTCTGTCGAAACTTAATAAGATTTAAAGTTATGATAAAATTACATGAAACATTTTATTATTTATGGGAATTATCACAGAAAAAACTCTTCTGGCCTGCAGAAGCAGCGACTGCCTGTGTGGACAACACACGCGAAGCCAGACGCAGCAGCTCCACCACGCACATGTGCTGCTGAGGTACATGTAGGATGTGTGGCCTGGGCTTTATTGTGCCTGTTTGCAGCTCCTCCATGTGGAACAGCTTAAGTAAGTGCCATTTCCATATTTTTGATTCAGATAATGGACTGCCTTACCATCACCAAATTACCCCGACACCACACTGCCAACCAAGTGAGCGAATTCATGTCCAAAAATGGCGACATTTTCCCTCTCTCCTTACACTTCGTGTGTGTGTGTGTGTGTGTGTGTGTGTGTGTGTTTAGTCCCCTTGTGTTTTGAGAGTGAGCTTAATGACTTTTTCACCTCTCACACGTGCCTTGAAGACACATTTCAGTTTACATTTGCA
>JAPXVT010000029.1:8899395-8911237 GCA_029823135.1 Acanthurus reversus
GTTTTAGCCATTTCTCCATGTTGTTAACGCCACATTGCAGTTCTTCTTCGTCGTCCTCGTCTTCTTCTTTGAAAAATGGTAGTTGTCATCTTTTTCTTAGTGTTTGTGTGTTTGTTCATAGCTTAATTTCAAGTGCTGTTTGCTGAATTTTTGCAAGTCAATGAGTTTTCAAAAACACTTCCCGCAAACTTTTAACAATAAAAGCCTTATTAAGAAATAACGGTGTCCATCCACTGAAATGCGAGAGAGCTCTCTTAATTAGAAAAGAATATAGGAAGTGTTGATTTTGCGTTATCAGCATAATGCTCTAAAAGGAAGATGAGAGCAGATCAAAATGAGGCTTTGTGCTAAAATATGACCGAGAAGGGTTGTTACCTTTAGTAGTTGAGGTAAATAAAGTTCCCAAGCTCTCTTTGAGGAATAATGCATGTCTGTAAGGGTCACAGGATCCTTTTAAAATACATACTTTACTATTTTACGGACCCCTTGCAAAGACACCACAGACCACTAGGGGTCCATGGACCCCTAGTTGAGAACCACTGCTCTACGGGCTTTAGCTACATCCAAAGTTATTCATTTTAGCATCTTTGTGGTCATCCTCTCTCGTAGAGTAAGTCCCCAGTTCCCCAAAGTCCTAATTTCCAGATCTGTTACACCTAACTATGCCAGAAGGAAGTAAAAATTACCCCGGTGCTTTGGTGAAGACTGACACTGTGTAGACTCCTGCCTGTCTTGAGTCACGGACCATGAATGCACCTTCTTTTCCCTGAAAACAAATCATACAATTATCCAAATTAAATAACACAAAGGGCAGACAGGTTTGTTTAATCTGAATCCAACAGCCGCACTGGAAGAAGAGAGAAATAACTGTAAGAAGTACATAACGGATAGGTGTTAGACCTCCCGCCTGCAAAACTTGAAGCAAAGCAGGAAATTAAACATTGGAGGAAATTCTGTGGTTGTGAGACATTTCCATGTGCTATGTCATGTCAGACTCTCACTGCACAGGTGCATTTGCATTATTTTGCAAATGTGAGATTGTCGTGGCTGGAACAGCCACAGCAAAGGCGTACTGCGTCATACGGCGGCAACATCCTGCTAATAATCATCAGAATTAGTATGTGGAGCATTTTTTTTTTGGTCGTAACACAGCAGGATGCACAAAAAAAAAAAATTAAAACTGAAAAAACACTGGATCCTTCAAGACTGATATTGTTTTTACCTCTTTCATTAACAAATCCTCTGCTTCTCCTCTGGTTATATATTTGTTGTACCATCTGAAAGAAGAAAAAAAATACCACAAATGAATTAATTTCAAAGAGGACAGAAAGGATTTGCAGACACCCATATGTTAACAATTAGAGGAACAGAGAAGAGAAATGAAACAAACTCACTCAAATCTCTCGAAGTTGTTGCCATGTTTAACAGCTACAGAAGTGCTGGGTACAAAGCCAGTGTCCCTGATTAGGGGTTGGAAAAATATGAATTAATCATAGACCAATAATCATCCTTAGTGTAAAACAGTGCTGTTACTTTCAATAAAAGACTGGGATGAAAACTTGATTTTCCTCACCCGGTATCATTCTGTATGACCCACCAGTCAGAGTGGGAGCTGTTAATCAGTTTATACTCCTTGTCTTTCTGAAGAGGCAAGTCGTCGACTCCGAGCGGTGTGTAGTCTTGCAGAGCAACGACCATCCTCTGTTCTGTAAACTGTGGTCTAATCTGGCAGAGACAAAAAAAATCAAAATATTTTTAGTTAAAATTATTGAGATACATCAATTTCTAAGTGACAACCTCTTCTGTTTTTGCAACATATTTTGCGAGGACAGGGTTTACTGTGTAATACTTTACAGCAATGCATCTAGTCACAAGTAGCTGATAGTGGCCTGTTTTGTTAGTTGAAAAACTACATGAAAAACAAGCAGCAGACAAAATATAAAACTAATGCAAACACGCCGCAGAAAAGGACTTCATCACTAGTGCTATTAGTGCTAATAGGGTAATATTAGATAAGAAGCATTTGATGTTTTACAACACGTATCAATCTCTCAGCCACAGAGAAGGCCAAGCAATGACGACATATGAACAACAAGGTGACAAACCGAGCTGCGCAAGACACAAAACCACCCGTGCCCAAACTGAAGTTTAGAAAAAGAAAGCTAGATTATTAAAAATTCAAAGGCCGAAGTCTTGAAAATGTAGTGTAAACTTGAAAAAAGTTGTAAAATTAATAACATCTAGCCAAAGAAGCTGCAGAACACAAATGAAAAAGGTCACGTATGTCTAACCCCTGTAAACTGAACTGAAAACATAACCAATTATATTTCTTTAGCACAATTGTTATGCTTTAGAAGTGTTACCTCTGGATTTGGGAGTTGAGGAAGCGGCTTTTTAGAAGCTGTGGACAGATTACAAAAATTATTACGGAAAATATTTTAGGCACATCCAAATGTATGACATCAGAATTTTAAACTTCACCATCTCGTAGAATGCGAAGCCATGCAAAACTAAATGCAGATTACAATTAAGATTTCTCCTGATTAACTGTGAGAAATATATTAATTCTACATTTTCATTTGACGATGGAAATATATATATGTAATAAAGAGAAGGAGTGATACAAACCATTATTCACTGGGTCATACACATGACAACCTTGGGCCAGTTTCTCTGTTTGTTGGCAACATCTCCATTTTCCATCCATCCAGAAGTTCGGGTGGTATTTTGCTACCAGATTGTTGTGCTTTGTCTCTATATCACACAAAACAAAGGAAATAAAGTTTGAGATCAAGGGTTCACAGTTATGTTTGGCACTGTGATCGTAGTCTAAAGCACAATATTACAAAGTCTCTTACCTTCTTTTAGAGCTCTGACCCATCTCTGACGACAATCGTTGTCTGGGGCAAAAATGTAAAGGTAATGGTTGCCATGAAAAACCTGTAGACATTTGCATTTGAGAAAATATTACTTTTACTCTTTGAGTACATCATATTTATACAACATGCTTTAGCCACAGATTATACTTACTGTATTTAGCATTATTTTTTAAATTATTTTATATATTTTTTAAAGGTGTTCTTTGAGAAATTGTGAAGCTTACCTGAAAAGGGTACTTAAAGCTACATGGTATGGGAACATCAGTACACACAATCTCCACACACTTGATTGTGTACAGCTCAATGCAACCTTTCACCATGGGCTTTTTCTGAAAATACATGAGCTTTACTTTTAATGAATCTTTTCTTAGATGATATAATTTACAGTCGGTTATAAGGAAGCTATCACAAGATTGTATATTTCAGTTTTAAATTTAAAGCCTGTGTATTCATCGATCAAGCGCATACTTACCCCGGGACGGCGTTCAGAATACTTTAGGTCCTGGGTGTCCAATACAAAAAACCTCTCCTTGTAGTTGCACGGCGATGTTCTTTTCTTCTGTTGAGACTTTTTAATCATTGTTCCCTTTAAAATTACCCTTGGGAACATGGTAACAGTTATGAACAACACTATGCCAAACACCCGTAGCTTTTAGCTTACAGAAAGAGACTGAGCACCGCGCAGTGACAGAAAAAAAATGAGAGGATGATGAGTTGATAGAAGTCACAGAGCTTCCGGCATAGAGTTGCTGCATTCGGTAGACCACATCCTTACGGCAAGAAATAAGATGCGCTCACAAACACACACTATGCACTCACACACTCTCTCTCTCTTTCCTACAAAAAACACACAGCACATGTATTCACATGTACTTTCGCTGACTATGTTGCAATACACTGGTGTGTAGAGTGGGAGGGTAAATCTCTAATCTCTGAACTTCTGAACATTTCCCCCCAAAAAATGTACGTTGAAGGTAAAAATGTACACTGGTAATTTTCAGTAAAGATAGATAGACTGTAAAAGATGAGAATCAAAGAGCATAAACCAAATTTTACTGTCAAACAACATGTAACAGTTAAAATGACCTCAAAACAAGATTACTAAATTACCATGCATTAAATCAGGTTTCAAGCAGGCTATTCCAAGGTAATCTCCAAAACTGTTAAAGCTATGGTTGCCCTGAATAGTTGGATACTTTAAAGCTTTGTTCATAACGTCGAGACTCGATTTCAAAATCAAAATTTGAATGCATGCCTCGTGTTTCACCCAGAATTGCAGAGTGCTGTGAGGTTGGACCAGGAAAGACACTTAGAGCTGCTGAGAGCTGAGTATCTCTGGAGAGAGCCACGGGAAAAACTGAGCTTTTTGAGGAATTATCGGCCAGAGTCACACCAGATTCTGCTCTGATCCAGAGATCTATTCTGATTTCATCATGTCTGATTGCTGTATTCTCTCTCGACATTTTGTGGGAGGGGAAATGTACTGTACCGAACGTACAGAGAACTAAACTCTAAAAGAATAACCCCTAAAGAAATAACCCTCTGCTTTTATATAGTATTTTAAATAGAGACAGACAAATAGAGCAATAAAGACAGACTCTACCTGTGCTGTAGTGTTTGGACTGGTAGAAAACGTCGAGTATCACTTCAAGCAACTACAGATGTGGTTTACCATGAAGAGAAAGCGGTGAGTCAAATTTTAGAAAGTTAAATATGGAAAGTTAAAAACTGAATATTTCATCCTCACAGAACACAAAAATTTAGATGGATACTGTAGCACCATCAGGATAATTACTGAAGCAGCTTAGTCTGCATGAAACTTTTTGATGTGGATTATTATCTGGTTGAGATGGGTAAGGTCCCTTTTTTTCTGCAATGGTAATGTAATTTAATAGGCTATTGTTTGATCATTTAACAAAGAAGGAAAATTGTGGACTGGTAGATGTGGGAGTGTGTGCATGTGCATGTGCATGTGTCTGTGTGTGATTACAAATCTGTAGTGAATGCAAAGGATGAGGACTTACAAAACTGTCGACAAACAATCAGTTTTCAATTCAGATAGAATCATATCTACAGCAATTTGATTAAAGTGTCACCAACAAAGAATAAATCTGTGTCAGGTTTTACTTTATTTTATTTCTTTTTAATTTTTAGGCCCATTTGTAAAGTGGACAGAATCTGAATGACAGATTTCATACAACAGCCTCATAAAAGCAGAGAGAAATGCCTGAAAATTGAGCTGGACCTATATTTTGGGGAACTTTTTTAAAGAACGATGATCAGACTACAGAAATAAAACTGTTGAAAATGGCCGCCTGCTAATGATTTGGGACCAAAACTGTTCTGTATATAACTGTAATTGTTGCAATAGTAACACATTATTATTATTGATAATAATAATAATAATAATAATAATAATAATAATAATAATAATAATAATAATAATAATATAGATTTTTGTTCACAAGGGGTTAGGGTGAAAATATATAAAATTTGTGCTAGAGCTTAACATTATTATAAATATTTACAGTTAAAACACTAAATAGGTCTACATTAAAAGCACAACACAAGTTCACCTTTTGCGTTTGACCGCTAACACCAATATATTATATTATAGGCTAAATGAATTTTAGGAAAAGCTTCCTTTAAACAAAAACATTTCTTTAAAAACAACAACTTTGACATCACGAACAAGCTGCTTATTTGTCCTGGTCCAGAGCGATAAATCTACTCACTCAACCGAGTTTTATTCACTAATTCTTCAGATGGTGGTTTAAGAGGAGTGTAATGGCAAAAACGTGTTAAACATTTCCTGTCGCTCACGCCGTATGCCAACTCTCAAATCCTTTGAATATGTGTGATTGAACGGATCATTCTCTGTAGACTTCCAAATACTACGACCAATCAGCGTTTAGGTTGTTTGTCCCGCATGGTCCAATCCACGCGGCCGAAATTTGTCACGAGAACAATTCAGCCAATGGAAGTGGGATAGACGTGAACATTAGCAGGTCATGAGCTAACGTAAACTGTCCGGCTAGATAGCTCACCTCGGCTACATTTCATATCTAAAGTCTGCAACCAGCAATCGAGGAATATTTAAGAGGTGTGTGGTAGTTTCATAATCACTGTCTTTTCGTACTCGTAGCCTGTTTACCGTTTTTGGTGCCAGCGTAATACGTTAGCAGAGGTTGGCAGCAAAACTGCTAGCTTAAAACTAGCCACATAGCTAAGTGGGTCAGCTAAGTACTTACGTTTGTCTCTAAAACACTTAACGTTAACGATACTCATTGTTAACTGTAGAGCTAATAAACTTTTTCACTTCTTAAATGAAAATATCTGCTCATCAATTATGTGGCAACTTTAGGCAGTAGCTAAAGTAATTAGCGTTGTCGCATGCTAGGCTAACTTTAGCCCACAACTAGCAGGTTAACTTAGTCCTGCACTAACGTTACTCTGGAAGATCTTGTCGCTGCTAACGCAGCCAAGAGGCACCCCGCTTGTCTGTTAAAGCACAAACATCGTTAACGATTTAAATTTCTTAATGTTAATACTTCATCACAATTAACGTCACTGCATCCGTGGTACTTTTAATGTAGTTGGTACTGGTACATAGCTGAGAAACTTATTTCGTCTGTGCAGTTTACGTTAATGATATTAAATTACTTCATAGTACTTAACCTCGTTATCGTGACAACTGCAGCTATATTTTTGCTTGGAGATTAATGTCACTATTTGTGCGAACAAAACACGAGAAACGCTCATGGTACACATCTCATCTCTATAAATTAGAAGAACCGCAGGGGAATTAAATTGTACACACTTGACTGGACACCGTAAGAGCGAAGCATACGTACATATTAACGTTACTGCTTGAACACTTTTGTTCATTATTATTGTCAATACTTTGAATATGGCCATTCTTTTTATTGAGTACTTCTACTCTTAATACTTCAATTTTTCTGCACTGACTTAACCAAAAGTACGGGACCATTGTTTAACATGTGTTTGCCTTTAGGCATGTAATGTTTTAAATAGCCTAATGTAGTACAGCTCTACTTTTGGTATGACAGCACAGCTATTTTTGAATAAAGGATTCTAACACTACTGTAACCACTATTATCAGTTCAGTGCTAACATATCACAATATATGCGGCTGTTAAAATTGTAGAGATAAGAAAGGTACTGTACCGATCCTTTCACAGTGACTCTGTACCTATCCCAGAAGATTAGAAAGACTTGACCTAAAAAAACAAAAACAAAAACACCTTAATAAAAACATACTTACAATACCTGAAAAACCACTAATAAAACAAATCAAAACTAGGGCTATTTATTAAAAAAAAAAAAATCATGATTAATCACTGAATGTTAATAGTCAATTGTGATTAATCACATGTAATATCGTTAAACAGTCTGATGGCAGCTGGCAGGAAAGACTTCCTGCTGCGTTCAGTCCTCCACCAAGGTGGGATCAGCCTGTGGCTGAAAGTGCTTTGTTGAAAACACCTGCCAAATAAGAGGAAACCTTATTTTGTTTTTAAACCAGTTTAACTTACCGGTGTAACTTATTTCTTATTTATATAGAAAGAACTTGTTTTGCATTGTTCAGAGAGGAAAACATTCTCACCGATGTCACTGTTTCAGGTCAGCACCATGGGTGAACCACAGCAGGTCAGTGCCCTGCCTCCTCCACCTATGCAGTACATCAAAGAGTACACGGATGAAAACATTCGCAAGGGTCTGGCTCCTAAGCCACCTCCACCCATTAGAGACAGCTACATGATGTTTGGCAACCAGTTCCAGTGCGATGACCTCATCATCCGGCCTCTGGAGAGCCAAGGCATTGAGAGGCTCCATCCTATCCAGTTTGACCACAAAGGGCAGCTGAAGAAGCTCAACATGTCCATTCTCGTGAACTTTCTGGACTTGCTGGACATCCTCATCAAGAGCCCCGGCAGTATAAAGCGTGAGGAGAAGCTGGAGGATTTAAAGCTCCTCTTTGTTCATCTGCACCACCTGATAAATGAATACAGACCACATCAAGCTCGGGAGACACTGAGGGTGATGATGGAGGTTCAGAAGAGACAGAGGCTAGAGACAGCCGAGAGGTTTCAGAAACATCTGGAGAGGGTGGTGGAAATGATCCAGGGGTGCCTCGCCTCATTACCTGACGACTTACCACAGATGGAGGGTTCGGATGGTGCTGGTGATGTGACAAGGAGCGGGTCAACAGTACCTGGTGTTGTTTGTTTGTCTGGTCAGGCCCCCAGGCTTAAAACTGAACCAATGGATGTAGAGGAGGCCGGTGCCAGCTGTATGGCGGCAGGGCAGCAGGACAAGAACGTCTCTGCTTCAAGGAGGGACAAAGTATGGGACAAAGACGCTGCCATGTGCAGTATTATTGATGAAATTGCTTAAGTTTCCTGTTGAGTAGTCTTGTTTGTTTTTTAAATGTTGTGTTTAGACAAAGTAAGAAGATGTTTGCTGTATTTTCACTTGGCCTGAAGCTCAATCTGTCAGAGTTGAAATATGTTTTATTTAAGCCATAGATATTAAGAACAGTTTCTTTAAAGATATTTGATGATTGTAATTATTACACAGATCGACTTGGATGCCAACCTTCATGTTCTTTTGTTTTTTTTTTTTTAATAAAACCAATAAAGAACCTGTAGTGGGGGTGCTATTCTGTCACAGTTGGACAGTTATTTTAAATCTATTAATGTTTTGTTTTTGTTTTTTTGAGAAAATGCATCAAATCACTGACATTTTTTCATGTAGTTGAATGGATAATTCAGCACTGATTGTTGACATTTTGTAATCTCCACAACACATTCTGTCACTATGACTTGCGTACTGATTAATCTAGTGAGAGAGCCATTGAAAGGTCAGTATGTTTGGACTGCAGTTGGTTACATAGTCACTCCTCCCTCCCTTCAAGCCCTTTACGTTTGGTTCTTGTAAAAGCCCTTTGCTGTGAGTTACGACTGAGTTTGTGCAACATCTACTTCCACCAGCGGCTGCACTTGTTTAAAGATGTTAACTCTGCCAGATATCAGGAATATTCTGATTTCCTTATTGCAAGAGGGATCCAAATCTGTACTTCAGTATTCAAAGAAATCAGGCAAACCTTTGTGACAACAAGCAGTTTCATATGAGTATGTTAATTTATGTAAAAAACAAAAGAAGAAGAAGAATGGTCTAAGAAACAGTTTTTTTAAGGTTGAATTTAACAAAGGAGAGTAAAACGTGTTCCAAAGTGTGACTCCTTTAGCAATGACTAAAGCAATTTGGCCATTGTATGTTTACGCACGCACATGCTGTATAAAACATTGTATTGGGGCAAGCTACAATACTACAAATCATGAAAATGCTGCAGGCTCTAACCCTTTTTCAGTGAACCCAGAATGATAAGTTCCACTTGGCATGGACTACCTTGTGTAACAGCTGTACAGAGATGTTCTTGCGTCATTGATCTGCTCTGCAGCATTGTCCTGCGATGCCTGGAACAGCAGAAAACACCATCACAATCAGCAGCTGAAGTCTCCTTGTGCAGTTTGCACGTCCATGGGCTTTTGTTAGCTTTTTTTCTTTTTTTTTTTGGCCTTACAAAATGTATATTTTCACGTGACTTAGCTTTTAGGGTACGTAAGTAAAAACTGAGGATGAACAAAACTGGGTTATCCTGCCACCCCGCCCCCTGGCTGTTATTATTATCCTCTGCTGGGATTCCCTACACTGTGGCGTGGTGGTCTCTATTCCCTGCACGCTTCGGTTGAATTATATTCTTTCCAGTGATAAGAAGCGCGAGGCTATCGTGTCATCACTCTTTAGGTACTAACATTAAGCCCCATTGGAGAAAAAGGCAACTTTTGTCGCAGGAATTATGTTATGAAACTCGGCATCCTTGGGTTTCACAACAGGGCGGAAAGCCTTTCTTTCATCCAATCGCATTGCGCGCTGGCCCGTCACGTGGTCTTTATTTATGTAATGTAATGGTGTTACACAGTAACTCAGCTTTGTGGCCGTGGAAACGTCGTTTCACGGGTTAAAACCGGACAGGGACAACTCAGAAAGACAGAATATTAATGTGCAGATGTGCAGCTGCGGTTCGAGTTGCGGCATATGGAGTTTGGAGCGGCGGGGAAAGCGTCGCATTGAACTGAAAGCTGAGTTTTTCTTATTCAACCCAAAGGGAAGAGGTTATGTGTCCCAAACCAAAGACTAAGTTAGGGCTAAAAATTGGCAGTGTCAATGGATAAATTTCATGCAGGGGGAAATTTGAGAGGTGAGCTTCTGAGAGATTAGTTAGCCGTAGCTTAGCTAAGCAGAAACGGGTCGGGTTCGAGCAGATGTGATCGGAGAGGGAGCACATAGTGTCGCTAACTGTCAGCGTGATAACGTTTATTTAAATGGTCCATGCGTAATAGCACCGGTGAAGCATCTCCGTCCGCATTGCTTTGACTTAAAAAGAAAAGCATCAATTTTCCCCGTGGGACGTTTTCCTAGTGTCAGCCCATCCACCATGGACCTGCTGGAGTGCCCGCTCTGTCTCTTCCTGATGTGCGAGCCGGTGACCATGTCGTGCGGTCACACTTTCTGCCGGAGATGCGTCGGGGGTTACCTCCCGTCCAAATGTCCGTTTTGCAAAGACAGGTTAAAACAAAGAGAGATGAAAAGCATGAAGAACAACGTTTTGCTCATCGGTGTCGTGGAGAAGTGCTGCCCCGACGAGACAAAGATGAAGTGCCACATACTGGAGAAGCTCAGGGCCAACGAGTTCACGGAAGCTTTACGCATCGCAAATGAGGGGCTAGACTTAGGTAAGGGGCACGTGCAAGACATCATCACCGCAGCTGCAGATACAACACAACACAACACGACACAACACAAGTTTGTCTGGTGCATCCTTTTGTTTCAGTGCTTGTATGGGAGAGAAACAGTTACCTAAGATCACACCTCAGTGAGGAGACAGACAGTTTGGAGTCACTCTGTTACGCACTGCTCACAGTTCTTGGCTGGTGCCCAGTGATGGTGCCTGATGGCGCATCTCATTCTGCTCTCCAGGAAAGTCACTACGTGCACAGTGAGAAACAGGAGGTGTAATGACAAAAAAGAGACGATACTTGGCTCCTCAAGCAAAGATCATGGAATATATGTTACATTATTTAAGACAGTTGATGACCTACATTTAAAACTAGGTCAGTAAACAGTCTCTACTTAAGGAGTGGACACTGTGGACAAAATATCATTAAGTTTCTGACCTAATACCTCAATATTTTTTACCGCAACCACATTTTAGTCATGACTATTGGTGCTGTTGAAAAATATTAACACAATGCTATTAAATAATCGTGAGTAATGTGGATTTGATGACTGTGCTGGTTCAAAAAAATTACATCACATCATAGCAATGCACCATTAACCACCAGGAAAATATAACACCTGTGCCTCATTATTGTATAATCATATCCGATCTAGTCTCACATCATGATATCCTTATCAATTTACTGCACAGCCTTAAACCAGATCTTCCTTCCTCCTTCCTGTTTGTCAAGAATCTTGCCTTTTCTTTGTGTGTGTGTATTGAACCATTTTAGCCAAACAACCAACACCCACACTAATGCTATGGGCAGCATATGAGAGATGCATAACATTTTCCCTGCTGTCTATGTAAATCACAGCGAATGCCTACGTTTCCTAGAAACACTCCTGCAAACAGATCAACTGCCGTGTCTGCACACTCACTGATCTGCTGCACTTGCCTTTGTATGTGCAATTGACCTTATTTTCTGCACGCAGCATGGAGGAAGTAACAGGGACAACTTCTGCCCTAGATGCGTTTATCTCGTCAGTGGGCGTCTTTGGAATCGTAGGAGTGTTTGTGCCAAAGTGAAGAGCGCACTTTTAATTCACTGACATGTTTGCCATCACTGCCAGTCCAATTAAATAACGCAGCGTCCCTC
>JAPXVT010000029.1:9077289-9089261 GCA_029823135.1 Acanthurus reversus
GCTTTTAATGTTACCAGTGACTGGATGCACATGGCCATTAAAAAGGCTAGCCATGTTTTCAGAGATTTAGACTTTTTAGAATGGAGAAAGTACTAGAAAATGGATCTTAATATTGTCAGGATTTGTCCTTTAAACTGGCTATGTTGAAAATATTTTTTAAATTCTGAATGTCAAAGAGGACTTTTGCTTTGCATGCTCCCTCTCCCTCTCAAACAATGCACAACTGGCGAGCGGCTGATAAGTAAGGTTATGATTTAAACCATGTATTTACAGACAGCTGCAGCCAATTATTTCCTGAAGAAAAGGTACATGGCCCCCCCGTTTGTGCACACTGCAAAATTAACCACCACTTGCGATATTCACATGGGTTCGATTGCAAACCACAATATGGTGCGATGCCCTGGTGCTTGTTTGGAAAATGAAGTGGTAAATCCTGCCTTTAACACAATTAGGATTAGGGATGAGCTTACTTATCAGACCAAATAAGGGTATTTTTTTCATTTCTTTCTTTCTTTTTTTTAGTCAAAATCACTTTTCCCACTCATTATTTCCACAACACAAAGGCAAGCATTAACTTACTTCTCCCATAAAATGAAATTTAGAAGATTAGAAGCTTATGCTGAATTAGATTTCCATTGTTTCAAATTAGGCAGAAACAATTTCGATAAAAAACTATCACTCTGGCCACAGGACTTTACATACTTCAGTCAGAGAATGCAGGAAGTAAAAGGTCATCTGAATTATGAGTGATGGATGTCCCATAAAAACAGACAGAATGGCCAATTTTCCTTACGTTTATTGAAAATTATGACAGTTAGGCTCAAGTATAATTAGTTGGGGATGCTTTCATTACAGTACTTTAGTAATTTAGTTTTTTATTTTATCATCTGCATGCAAGTACACATTTGATACAATGCATATTTTTTCAACTTGTGTTATAGTGTTTATTTCAGTGTACTTTGTGTGTGTGTTTGTGTTTGCCTGCAGTGCCCCATGTGTAATGAGTGCCATGCAATCATTGTTCAAATTCATTAATGCAAATAGATCTCAGAATAGCATCCGTAACGATGGCCAAACATTCCGCAGTGCTGACTGAGTAGAAGAATAACAATCACAGAGCTTCTTGGTTGAACATATCATTGCCTTTAGACAGACGCTATGTTAGAGAGGAGGAAATACACTGTCTTTTTGTTCCCAAAGATGTCTTCCTCATATTTCATAATGTGAGTGTCTGTCTGGGGGTTTTTAATAGAAGTCAATATGAAGAGTATAATGAGGCTAATCCGTCAAAATCTGCTGGTTCCACTCCAGTTTGAGTGAGGAGGGGAAAAAAAGAAACACTCCCCAGCGTGTTATTCCTATAATTGAGCCACTGCACTTATGCTGTCAAGTACCTGTGTACGTCATACTGCTGGAAGCAAAACTATAAAAAAGTATGTTGTTGCAGAGGTGACATAGGAACAAAATGTCAAACAGGCCAAGAAGTATGTGGAACAGCAAAATAATGTCAACCTGTCATGTGCAGCTCTATGGGGAAGGGATGGTGCTATGGCTGGATGAATGACCTAATAATTATGTTTAAAACAATTTTGCCATATTTTGGTGGGATGCATTGCCTACTCGACCTGAATTCATCCATATTTTTGAATACAACCCACTCCCTCCGGTACAGTGTTGTTCTAAAATGGAGCTTTATTACCAAACAATGTAGGTCTCCACTTTTATTTAATTTATTTTTAAATCTTTTAGCCAACTAAGGCCATTACACACTGGGAGAGTCACAACTAAACGACACAAAAATGCAAAATACTCTCCGGCAGTTATTTTTACATTAAAATTATTCCGATTGGCAGCAACATGAACACAGGAATACGAATCTGCAGGTGAGTTTGGACAGCTGAGTCCAGCCCTGGCAGTAGCCTGGCAAGCATTGGGTAAGTTATTTGGAAAATGTAGTGAGCTAAGCCTCCTACTCTACATCAAAATAAGTCTTCACTACTTTTAAGCTATCAACAGAGAAATGTAGCAAGCTAAGCTACGGGAAAATGGCAAAAGTAGCCTGCTACTTGCAAAGCTACTTTTTTTAAACTTAATGTCAAAACAGCGTTGTCTCAGTGATATGAAAAATTATCAGCCAAACAAATATGCAAAAAAAAATGTTCAGATGAACTATTTATTATAACAGACTTAAATTAAAACTATCTGGCGTAATTCAATAACAGAATTCCGAAATATATTTTTCAGTCAATAAAACCTAACTTTATTTTTTATTTTTTTTGACATTAGAACATGAACATGTCCTGCAAATAACACGTGACATAAGGACGCCATTCTCTCTCTCCTCTCTACATTCTCATTACTCTTTTTTGTCTCTCTAGCTCTTTTCTTGGTCCTTAACAAGTGTTGCAAGACACGTGAGAGTTGTGGCAAGAAACGTGTCAAGAAGAGCGAAGCAGCAAATGCAATGAACTGCTGCATTAGTATGTTATGTTATATGGAAGTGCTTCCCTCGTCTGCATGCCTGGATGTGGAGCTGGTGACAGTCACATTACTTATTCTCAGTTTTATTACCCTTAGATTTATCCAGACCTCCGCAGAAAAAAAGTCTGCAGCACTTCAGACCTTATCCTGGGAAAATAGCTTGCAGCTTTTGTGGATGCTACCGCATTACTTGGTCAATAAATCGATTTTGCTACTCAGAAAGTAGCAAAGTCTACTTGACTCTGGAAGTAGCGACGTTACTGCCACACTGCTGAGAAATTGCCCAACACTGAGCATTTGACTCGCTCACGCCCTGGTGGTAACAAAGGAGGTCAAGTTGAACCATCCAAGTCTGCATTTGAAATCACTGTAAAAACCAACCCACAGAAAGCAAAGTGAGTTCTGGCCGAAAAGCTGCAAAGATGCAAGGCCATGCTGTTAATGATGAAGACCTCAGGAGCAGTAAGTGCTCTGAAAATTTCAGAGGAGAGGAGGATTTTCCTAACCATGTACAACCGAAACAAATAAGACCACACACCTCCTTATGAACTCAACTTTTATTTTGCAAGAGTGTGAGTGTGTTCTTTATAAAGAATTGTATTTCTTTTAAATGTACTTTTAAAACTTTCACAAATACTCCATCATGCCATGTTACTGTGTGGCAAAGTTGGCCAAGGTTTAGGCACTCTGTAACTATGACATAATGTGTCAAAACTGCCCTCTCTACCTCACCTTTTCTGTTTCTGTCTCATGATGTCACCAGTCCGGTAATAAATGCCAGCTGACTGCAGATTTTCAGGTTTTATTCTGCTTTTTAAGTAGGACAGAGTCAGTTCAGATCAGTTCAAACTTTGTCATATGTACTTGAGACAACATCACACAGTACAATGAAATTCTTATTCTGTGATTCCCCAGCAACATAAGACATGATTAAAATTAGCAGTACATTGAATACATTAAAACGTCAACAAACAAATATCAGAACTGCCAGTGCAAATAAATAAGTTGGCTTTTGCACAGGATCTGCAGGTCTATCAGGACATAGTTGCACTGAAGGTCTCTTTTTGGATTTAGCATCAAAGAGGGAGTTTATAGCCTGCACTTTAAATCACAGAGTAAATTTTATATAATTAGTGACCTGGACAACAAATAAGTAGTGGCTAACTTCATTTTGCATGCCAATACAATCATTACCAAAGGGCTACTTAAGGAAAGGACCACTGGGCTACGATGGCTTTAATGTGTTCAACCTGCCTCAGACCAAGGAAAGTAAATATATGGTCTGCTTTTCATTAAAAACATATATGTCAGAATTTGTAAGAAATGAAGATACAATTTTCTTTTGAATTTGCTGGGTTGGCATGTTGCATCATCATGAGAAGCAACGTCATCATCATCTTTATTAACTCACCTATTGTTCAAACTCAATGACATCACTTTTTTTTCCTCTGTGAGTCTTGAGACACCTAAAGGGTCCTTGATGGTGAAAGCAGCAAAATGAATATTCTATTTCAATCAGACTGAATTCACTACTGGACATTATCCCACTATCCCATACAGGCATCTGCATTTTAATCAGCAGTTCTGCAGTTCTGACTGCTATTGTCAAGACAGTTAACTAAAGATACATAATAATCCAATAATCCAATAAAGGCTCATCAGGGCCAAAGTGGGATAATATTTTTTTTTCTAATGGCTCTAATTTGTGTTGACTGTATTTTTGGCTCTGCATTAAAAAGAAAAAAAAAAAACTAAATTGAATTTGATCTATTGTTATTTTTAATTGCTAAATTTGCCATTAAGACCCTGTTTATTCTTGCTATTATCCTCCACTTGTTTCTTCCATCCTCTGCTTCACTTTATCCATGACCTTCTTTATGAAAAAGCAATAAAGAATCATAAGTGCACTCTTTCTTTTTCTCTCACACACACTCACAAACACAGAGAAACAGATACTGCCCGAAGCAGCCTCTCTGAGTTTGTTGTAGATCAAAAATCTTTCAAACATTGATTGATGATATTCAGATAGAAAGTCACTGCAGGGTTTCTCACAACAAAAAAGAAGAATGAAGAAAAGGAGAGAGAAAAAAGAAAGTAAAAGAACACAAACACACACACACACATACACACTTTAATAAGCCTTAGCCATCAAACAAGTTATAGCCCACAATTTACAGCTATCCTCTTCATCTTTCCACAAAGCTCTGTTTTCCTGTTTAATATTTAATGGCTGTCAGGCCATTGTTTTCTTCCTCTCCACTTTTTCTTCTTTTAGTGTTTTACAGTTATTTTTATCAGCCTTTTATCCTCTCTCACACAAATTTAGGACCGTTGAGGGACTGCTATAGTCTCTATGTGAAGTTGGTGCGTGTGTGTGCGTGCATGCATGCATGCATACAGGAGAGATTCCAGAGCAAACTCTATAGTAGTTACATGCCATTTTTTCTTTAATCATCATTGTTGTAGGCCTATGGGACAATCGGAATATAACATTTTTCATGCAGACATTTTCACTGTCTTAAATGTGTGAAATCAATCATTCAGTTCGAATTAAGATGTAGAATTACCATGAAGCTTGATCTTAAAACACAACAGAATCCTACAGCAGAAATCAAGTTTACAAACACGTAACAACTAAGAATGGAAGTGGGTTTGTTGGTTTTTATGTCATAGATGATGTGTTGCGCACTTAAATTTACCAACAAGACAGGGACAAACACCATTATGTTTAATTTAATTCCACTTTTAAAATAAACAATACTATTTAAACTGTCTAGATTAAACTTTCTGCATTTAGACTGATGGACTGAGTTTTGTTTCACTCAAAACCACAAACTCAACAAAAATGCAACCTAGCCAACTGATGCATGCAGCTCTGGAGAAAAGCCGACAGGGCTCACCTGCCCAGACAGCTGATGAAGAGGAAGGAAAACAGTGACCTGGCTAAAGCTTGTGATTCATCTAGACACACACACACACACAGATGCACACAACACATCAGTTAATGGAAAGTACACTCACTAAGAGGTGATCAGGCCACATTGTTATGTCTAGTGCAACACATAGGGAGAGGCACGAAGAAACATGCTTGCTAGCCTTAGAGTTGTGCTATAGCCATTAATTCACTTAATTAACATAGCTATAAATCCAGGTTTAAATAACATAATTGATTATAGGAGTCATATTAAGCTTTACTGTCTCTTTCAACCTATAAATGATATTACAAAGTCAGACTGTCATTTTAAATGATGCCATAGTATGAAATAACGAGGTATGGGTTTGTAGCAGTAATCCCTGCAGCCTGTTTCTAATGGCTCTGAATGCTCCGTTCTCATCAGTTTTTTTAAAATCTCAGACCACTAGTGTGTCATAGAGTGCTTGGCTTCTCTATAGGTTTATCTGGAAGGTGTGTATTTGAACTGGCCAATCAGAGCAGAGTAACCCTTTAGAGGCAGGCCAGAGGCTAAAACAGATCGTTTCAGACAGTAGAAAATCCTGGTAAAAACAGGGCTACAGCAGTCAGCTGTATGAGAAAACAGTTGAGTTTTTTGAGCATCAAAGCATGTAAACCTGCTCTAGTAGTAACCAAGAATGAAATATGAACCCAAAAAATAATACGGCCTCTTTAAAACTCTGTCTTTAATGTCATAGAAAAAATTTGTGTACTACGTCCTCTGATCCCTGTCACAAGATCACAGTTTAAGCTATAAATCAATTAACACCAGTAATAAAGATCAATCAATTACACTCCAATTGGTTAGCTAATGAAATCTCCAATTCTGTAAGTATTCATTTAAGAAGAAGGCACTTGGTGAAAGTCGATGAAATTTAATAAATGTTAAGTCAAGTTTTTTCATTTCCTTTCTTTGCTCCTTCAGCCTTGAAAACAAAGAACCATCTTATATGAAAGGAAAGAAGATATTGCTGTCCCCCAGTTCCTTTATCCAGCCTCACACAAAGCATAATACTGCTGCCTGAATTTCATTTTTACCCATCAAACAAATTTTAATACAGAAGAGCTGTGGTAGATCATGCGTGTTGTGAGTAAAAGAACATCTTTTCATTACATGCTCTCAAACGCAGACTGGGCTTGATTGAATTCTAGTGTCAGTGCTACATTACAGGAAAAAAAAAAAGATCTCTGTTTTTACAAAGGCAAAGAAAAGATAAACATCATCACATTGACTTCCACCTTTTGTTACTGTGCATGTGTATCATTGCATTTGTATCATTTCCCTTTAATTCCATGTGAGTACTGTGTGGTAATATTGTTCACATATTCAGCTAAGTGATATCTGCTTTTATACGTTAACTTAATACTCGAATGCTCATCATCAGATCATGAAAATGAAATAACTGTGCCTTCACAACTGTGCTTTCACGTTTGCTTGGTATTAACTTTGTTCTTGTCATTCTTGGCACACAGAGATCTGACTTTGATCAGGATTATGACATTATACAGCATAGAGGAAACAAATCAAATAAATGTTATATTTGATTAAGCTACTGTACACAGCTCAGGGTATCACAGTGATTGTAAATTAAAGAAAACTGTTACGGCATGTCTAGACATTTCACTGAAGATTTTTAATTTAGATAAGACTTATGACATTTTAACTCTACTCTGTCACATTACATCCCTCGCAAAAATTTAAGGGAAATGAATAAGCATCATGACAAAGTTTCGTTGCCCGAGTTATGATCCTTATAGTAATAATTCCTTCTCATTTATGATGCCTTGAAGGAGGCAATAGGGAGGCAACAAAGTTTTTCTGAATTAAGTAATTTTCCCAGATTAAATAAAAAAGATGGTAACATGATTACCTACAGCATGCAAAAGGACACTAGTGCGTATATGTAATTACATTTAAGCAGGAATGTGTAAATCCTCCTGCACAGATTAACAAAAAGACTATTTTATCAGCTGATGCATTTAAGTTAGAACAATAGAGGCATTTATCAAGAGTGGCGTGTCAAACAAAAGATGTCTGTAGTTGCATTATGGGAAATGTTATATACAGTTTGGACTTTTACTCATGCTAAGGACTATAAATCAGAATATCTAAGACTCTGCTGCTTAGACTGGGTCACGATGTTAAGATGGTGGGGGCTGAGACCATCGACGGTGCCTGACATCGTCGATGGACGATTTGGAAGCACTACTTACTGGACAAATCTCTTTCTGCTTACTTCTTTTTCTACTCTAAACTTAACATGAACCAAACCTTACCCTAAACTTACCTCTATGTCTTCCCTCTCAAAATTAGCAATTTAAATCATAGGAATTTGCATTTGTACGCATAAGGAAGGGGATTCCCCACAGTGTGACTTTATAAACAGATTTATGTCCCCACAACATGAGTAATAGACATATGCACACACACAGAGGTGCCAACCTCTCTTACCTGTATATCTTGTATCTGGTAGAAAATCCCTGCTGGAACCTCTCTCTAAACTCTGTGTACTCAGGACATCTATGGAAAGGTCCCTTCTCTGATAGCAGCCAGTCCAACTGCCCACCGCTCTGCCTCGTGCTGATGCCCCATGGCGAAGAGCTGGACGGGGACGAGGAGGAGATGGATGACGAGGACAAGGGGGAAGAGAAGGAACCATGAAGCGCCTTCCCACCCTGTCCCCCACCACCCACTTGTTCAGCTTGGGTGGGCCACAGCAACCATAGCAACACCCACGACAACCATAGGAACATCAAGGAGGACGCCGACCATCTAGCAAGGCAGGAGGAGCCATGGGAGCACCTCTCTCTTCTCACTGGCCAATGGGTTGCCATGATCCTGGTGGTGATGTACTAGGGCACCGAGGACCGGCATTTCTTCTGACAGTCACCCCCCACTGGCCTGTACAACAATCACAGAAACATCTGACTTTAATTTCATAATGAGAGGCTAAAAGATATATATATGTTTTTTGTATAAAAGGAAAGCATCTTAATTTTTTTTGCTGTCATTGACAAACATCTCCAACTGCATATAGTGTTTATAGTCCAAAATAATGTAGGCAGCAAAATGCAGGCATGCAAACTAGTAAAGGGTGAAAAAGGTGAGAGGGTTCCACGATACTGTGTTCATCTTTTCATGTTCTCTCTTGCAAGTAATAAGAATGCATGACACTAGAGGCAAACATTGCATTTCATTCTTGATCATGTAATGACCAGTTTAAGAGATCACTTAACTATTAAAAACAACCACGCCATGGTCACTTTACGAGGTACAGACGTTCCTGACCTTGGTGGCAGATGTGACAAACCAGCACATTCTTTTGTTTAACGCTCAGTTTTGTTTGCTTTGTTTGGTTGGCTGGTCACTGAGAAGCAACAACACAAAAGCATATAACATAAAGCCAACGCAAAGCAGATAACATTAGTTAGTGCTGTTGTTGTGTTGTGTGCTATTGTTTATGTTCAATTTTTCTAGAGTTGTTGCTATGTTGTACTGTGTTGCAGTAATTCATGTAATAAAAAAGAGTGTAACAAGCTTAAGAAACTTGTAGTATTTTATTATAAATAATAGATACTGCATATACTAATTCGTCATGGTCAATATCCTGTACATTCATCTAATTCTTTATTAAATTTAAAAAAATTCATCCATTACTGCATCTCTCACTTGAATGTATTTTGGGTATTATATGTTACACTTTTTCTACTATGGTAAAAGACTTCTTTTTCATCTTAGCTTAAATTTCTTAATTAGACTTAATGTACCAAGAAACACCAAACAAAATTATTGTATGTAATCTGATAAACTACTTGGCAATAAATGTGATTCTGGATTCTGTTCAAGGTGATGTTTCTCAAGTGAGAAGGATTCCCTGGGTGGTGATGCGCTGTTGCCAGCATCACCAGCAGCCCCAACAGAAGCTCCAACACTACCACTAACACCGGCATCAGCTCCTACACTTGCACAGACACCATCCACTGTCATGACACCACAGCATGTAGTCACAGGTACACATGACAAAAATGGCACACGCAGCTTGTGTTGACTTGTACAACTCCTCTTCTCCTGACATGTGGATTCTGGGGACATCCAGTCATGTGAAGAGGCAATTTAGCCACAGAAATCTGCTCCAGAGGCTTTGTGCGGTAATTTCTCTATCCTCGATTCTGTCTGTCCTCTACTCTTTCCTAACCACAGTTAGAATGATAAATAACCTCACAGGCTCTATTTTCATGAATCTGGGTGCAGAGCAGAAGTAGGCCTAAGTCCTGGGCACAGGGAGCGCAAATAGGTATGGCAATCTTTTTTGGTAATTTCCTGGACAGAAATGCTGGTGCATCTGCATCTGAATGCAGAAAATACAAGGAAGAGGGAGCGAGTGACAGTTTTCTGAAGATCTACAGACTTTTCTATTCAGTCACTTGTGTTTAGCTGTTCTTTAGGAGTCCTAAAACAAAATGAAAGACGCAAAAATTTAGCTGTCCTTTAATGGTGAGTCTCAAAAGTCTCAAATGCTTATTCCTTAAAAACCCAGCATTTGTTGAAATCCTGGGCCGCCTCCAGTGAATCAAAGGTGAGTGTCAGACATGACCACCAGGCGAGCAGGGCACATCAGTCGGAACCGAACTCCTTCCTGGTACAGTGCCTGTTTCACATCATTGTAGGATGTGCGTTTTTTTCACCAGTGCAGAGCTATCTTACATGTGAGCAGTAACTTATAGTATCTTACCCTCTTCATTTGGTTTATTTGAAATATCAAAGCTGTTGTTAATGATGTCATTGTAAGAAGCTAGTCTCTTGTCCAAGATGGCCACGGTAGCTTCTGGAACTTCTCCAAAAGGGAGGGATAAGCAAGGCAGCGTTGCGATCTAGAATCTCACCACCAGATGCCACTAAATACTCCTGATACTACACACTGTACCTTTAAAGTTACATACAAAAATATCAGTGCACTCCAATGGAGATCGTCAGTAGTAAGTTTAGTTTAAAAGGGTCAAAAACAGACATTTCATATATATATCGAAATTAAAATATTAAGGCTGCAACAACGATTAGTTTTATTACCGATTAATCTGCCAATAATTTTCACAATCAGCTAGTTATTCCATTACAAAAGTGTGAAAAATTCTCATTTAAATTTCCCATAGCCCAGTGTGACAACTTCAAACAGCTTCTTTTGTCAAAACAACTGCCCAAAACACAAAGACCCCTCATTTATCATTATAATTGACACAGAAAAGCAGCAAATACTCACATTTGAGAGGCTAAACCAACAATTCTTTTTACTTTATTTGAAAAATGACTGAAACGATTAATCGAATAATTTTCTATCAATCAATTAATTGATTAATTGTTGCAGGTATATAAAAAGTTTTGGTTTTTGGTTCTCATCAGCTCTTATGATGTGTTCAAGGAGTTATGGTATGCTTTGAACTGATGTTGAAATCATATCTTGAAAGTAATATTATTCCTGTTATGTTTGTTTTTTTCTGGACTAAAGCTGAAAAGACAGGGCATCAACCTCTTCCTTGTCCTCACTGCCATCATCAGAGGACGAAAAACAGAAGAAAAAGAACAAGAAGAAGAACAAAAGACAAAAGAGCAAAAAATGAAACAAAAAAAATCAGAGAAATAATTAAGATGTAATATATTTTCAATAATAAAAGTAACTACTAGTTCAAGTTTAGTGAGAGACAGCAAGCTCAAATAGTGGCTAGCCCTTGCTAAGTTTAGTTGAGGTTAGGTAAGGTTTGTGTGGTAATTATTTGTTTTGTTTAGATAAAAATTTTAAAAAAGCAGCAGTGTATTGTTTTCATTTTTTTGTTTTTGCTTATTTTTTAGTTTCTATTTAATATAATTTAATCCTGTTCTGTTAAGCTATTTTACAGTCTGGTCATGAGTTCTGTTTCATGTTGTTTGTGACAGCAAAGGTTACTGAATCAGGAAGCTAGTCATGGGTTCATTACTGTAAAATCAGGTGTGCATAACTTCTGTAACGTCTGATGGTGTTTACGGTCATCATTTGATTTAATTTTGTGTAATTACACTATGAGGAAGCTAAAAACATCACATAGTTCATTGCTGTCTTGTAATTACAGAGTAAGAACAGTAGAGAGGTGTTTACTCCCACTTACACCCCTGAAAGTACCGTGTCAGTTAGAGGAACAGTGGATACTCTATAATCCAGCCTGCACCTCTAAGCACTGTGTAAGTAGGGTGAGAAAAGGAAAATAATGGATATTTACATTAATTTTAAGAATGACGACACTACTTATTCAGAAATAGCCAATCTGATGGTCTGCCAGATTCTTAATGTTCCAAGGTTATTTTCATTGATGAAAACTAACAAAATAATAAAACTAAAATAGAAAAAACATTTTCGCTAACTGAAATAAAAACAAAAATCAGACTTTCCAAACAAAAAAAACAACAGAAAAAACAAAAACCCAAATATGCTAACCAACTAAAACTGTATAACAAATCAAGTAAAATACAATAAAATTAAACAGAAAATATCCGTAGTTTTCATTGTTG
>JAPXVT010000029.1:9140475-9152466 GCA_029823135.1 Acanthurus reversus
ATTGTGGGAGGAAGCCGGAGTACCTCGAGGAACCCATGCAGACACGGACAGAACATGCAAACTCCACAAAAAAAGGTAGTACCCCAGCTCAGTATCAAACCTAGGACCTTCTCACCATGAAGCAACAGTGCTAACCACTGAGCCACTGTGCTGCCCTGACAGTGAAAGAGTCTCAATAAAACACTGATGCCTGTATATGTCCTACATAAGATAATAAGATCACCAGCAGAGATAGCAGTTTCAATATAGTTACTTTTAAGACCTGTCGGGTTCAATTCCCTGCAAAACCAGGCAAAAGAAATCACGGCACACACACAGGAAATGCTTACGCATACATTTTCCAGGCAGTGTTTTAGCAGTAAGCATGCTAAAGTAGTAAAAAAAAAAGAAGCTGGAAGGAGAGAATTTTATTTTGGAGATTATTTTTTATGGTAATGCCTGATACTGAGGCAGGAAATGACTGAAAAACAAACATCACAGTCAACCATGTCCGTCATTTAGTGGAGTAAAGCTCATTCAGCAGCTTTGTATGCAAAAGAAAAATAGTATTTAAAATGTGTTACATTCTTCTTTTTACAATTTAGAAAACGAGGGGGTGGCGCTAATGGGAAATGTAGTCTGATTATCTGATTTTTGTTCAGTTACTTATTTGTAAAGAAGTTTTACCAACTTAATACTGTTATTTTATTTGAAGATATCAGTGTGAGGGCTTTGCAGTGTTTTTCCATGACAGAAGGGGAGGAAAAGGGAAGGAAAATATTATGAATGCAGGATTTTACCTTTTAAAAATGTGAAACATGAGGTTCAGCACAATCATTTTTGTACAGTCTCATCCCGTGGGTATGCCATAATCTAATAGACAATACAGAAGACCAAAGCACTTAAGTTCGATGAGAGGAATAACTGAGTTCCCCCAAAAATTGTAAAGGGGTTGGTCATCCATTATCAAGGCTACTAGAGGTTAGGGAAATGAGCAGAGTAAGAAATTCTTAAGGGAGTAATCAAGCTGTTTTATTTTAGCAGGAATAATCCAAGAGAGACGGTTTTAATTTCCAAATGCCCCACAGCACTGACCCAAAATTAATTGTTCCTTTTGCTACAGAAGGAGACCCCCTGAGACAGACAGTGGAACATAGAAAGAAAGAAAAAAAAAAGAAAAACATCCCGGGTAATTAAACAAGTGTAGAGCACGTTTCTATGGAGTGGGAATCTCAGTGGCCACGGATTATGTGAGTTTAATGGAAGAGAGAGCTGACCTGAGGCAGAGCAAGAGAGAATTAGAGTGTTGACATACAGGACTGCTGAGGCAGAGAGGCCTCTCACAAATCAGGAGTGGCAGCAGCCCAAGCAAATTAAGCACGTCTCACAATGAAACACCATTCATGGTTGGACGACATTTGGTTGCAAGGTGCTGAAAACTGTGCAGAACTTTGTGAAGGCTACAAATGCAGGCAGTGTGAAGGGCAAAACACTGGGTCATGAGCAAGCATCCCAGTTTTCCATCTCAATATGTAGATGGAAAAAAAAATAAACAGTGAAAACATTTCTTTACAGTGGTCAGATGCACAATAATAAAGTTCAGTTCAATAACAAGATTCAGATGAAGCACTATGTTTACGGCCAAACCACAGGGCAACTATGAAAAACAGAATTTTTGCACAGATGCCCTACAGAGATTTCCACCAAACCAAAACAAATAATCCATTTTACTCCCCTACATTTTATACTCTTTAGTGCACTGTGACTTTTCACCAGCTGCCGCTACTCTTTTCTGTCCTGTTCAGATCAGGTTCTCTGGGCAATTCATAAAGGCCATAAGTAAATAAATAAATAAATATCAGGGCAAATGCATTAGCAGGGGGTCACTACACGACACTCTTCTACCTGGTTCTACACTATGAAAAGTTTAGAGAAAAGAAAGTTATCCAGCGATGCACGGAGAACAACATGGTCGGACTGACTTACTGGAGCACCATGAAGAATCACCAAGACTCTCCTGGATTAAAGTCTTCAGCTGTGTTTTATGCCTGCAGTAAATGCCCTAAACAAACTGTACTTTAAAATCAGAATTAGCCAGAAGGAAATACTCCTGATTTGATTATCTGTCATTATGCTGCTGTATCACAAATCTCCTTATCTTGGATGTGACTAACAATATCCTTGAACTGGTCCATTGCATTGTAGTACCTGATGCCCAAATCAGCCCATCTAAAACTTTTTTTTCTCTGAACAGGCTCAGTTAAGGTAAATGTAAAACACTGGATGATTTATTAGCTGCGACTAGCAGCTCTATAGGTTTCTCTGTCAGTCAGACAGTTGGTTCACAAAAATTTCCTACTGTTTGGCGGCCACAGTTTTCACCCTTGGAGGCTGAAACTTGGCATGGAGGTCAAGTGTGTGTGCGAAGATGTGCGTTTGTATTCGTAACAATTGACTAAAGGGGGCGTGGCAATGAAGGTGGCCTACTGCAACAATCCGCATAACTTCCAAATGGAAGTAATGCATTTTTAGGGGAAATGTTGTTCATGAGCCAAAGGAAAGCTGATTAACAGTTAGGGTCAACTGGCAAAAAAGGGGGTGTGGCAGTGGGAAGGGCCTGTAAAAAAAGGTGTGTAACTTCTAAACGGACTCATGAATCATGGCCAAACTTTGTAGAAACACACACACACACACACTTTCAGTGGTCATGGCTTGCCCTACCCCTACACTTTAGCCCCACCTCCTTCCATACCTCATCAACCATTTGTCGTAGACTGGAGACTTTTTTGGGAGGCATCACTGTCGACAGTCTTTTTTATTTCTTCACTATCTTTCTTACCAAAAATACAGCAAAGAACGGATTGAACATTCAAATAAGTACATTGTGTTTTATTTATGATGCATCTTTAACTTTATGATAACATGTGACACTTAAGATGAAAGTAACATTTTTAGCTGCTGGTCACAGCAGTTTTTTCTCGTGAATTTACAACTTTAATCTCAAAACGTCAGAGCTTAATTACGAAATACATCACGCCACCATTCATTTGTCACAAGCTACAACTGACTAACTGACAGTCACCTTGATCCCTCACTATTGTCTCTCTTAGTCTCATTTTTTCTCTTATTTTAACTACAGGTAAGTCTTTAATTTCCTGCCTGTACTTATATCCTAATCTTGACCATTGTTTATTAGCAATAATCACAACTTCCTCTTATCTTAACCACACCAAAGTTATCATGTACAGAAATAAGGTTTTTTAACACACTGACACTGGTCATAAGAAAAAGTCATAAGCCCACTGAAAGTAATCATGGGTTTTGCAGTTACTGCTGATGCAATGCAACAACCACATTAAATAAACAGCAAGCCATCCTCTCAAAGGTGAAGACCAACAGTTAATTTGTCCACGGGGATCACTGACTCCATCTTTTGTGAATTTGATTTTGCTTGTGATTTTATGACGGCCCGAGGCAGTCAGCTCAAGCACTAAAGTGAACTACAGCAGCAGCAGTTTCATTCACCAGCAAACATGCAGTTAATGGCAAAAATGGCTGTTAAATTTAAAAGCACAAGGTCTTAAATGCTCCATTAAAAAACCGAAATTAATCCTTGACTTACACAGTACTGCTTATCTGATCAGAGCTTGATTATTTCTCATTTTGATTTAAAGAAATATTTGATTGATAAGAACTTCATGCAGCAATCAAAAGAAGATAGCACCCACAGCAGCTAAAGTCATACTAATAAATCCTATCTGATTAGCAATCAGGGTGCCTTCAGAGTGACTTTGGTTTATTTACTTTATACACACTCCTGCTGTTTCTCTGAACTATACTGGAAACAGTCCAGTGGAATTTGAACTAGTGCATAGAAGCTATCCCCTCTTCCTCTTATTGCTCCTATAAAAGATATTCCCACATCATTGGAATAGCAGATCACCTCCATTTCTCATACAAACACATCCTACTTCATTTGATTTACTGTGCCAGTAGCTTCCAGTCAGCTTCTGTTGGATACTCAAGGATGACTGTCTTATGTGTTTGTGTGTGTGTGCATGCATGCAAGTTTATGCAAGTCGTTTAGAGTTGGCTGGGGACTCTGTGCTTACTGCCTCTGAATATTGCTCTTTTTTAGGATGCCTCATGGAGTCGAAAATGCGGTATTGATTTGTTTGGTTAATAGGTATTTTTCTTTTTCTTCACATCTTTCTCATCTCAAGTCAGTGCCATGTGACGGCCTTTCTCCACATGGAGCCACATCTGGGAGAAACAAAAAGCTCTCAGACAAAGACATGGGATGTCGGTGAAAATTAAAAAAATCATGCTGCAGTTTTGCTCTTGGTGAATTTTGGTAGAGCAGAAAAGAAAACATGTCACATTCACTTAGTCTCCAGTGAGTTAACGTCTCTGTTGCAGAGGAGATGGCGCTACAAGCTCACCTATCATGCCTTAGCTTGGGGCTTTTGGAGACTTTCTATTGTCTTTTAGAGGATCCTTAAAGAGTACATGAATCCAGAGCTGTCACTGCAGCTAAATCAAACACACCCCATCCAACCCACTCTCCCTGAGGTGATGTAATGTAAGGGAAAGGTCGACTCTGTGTTAATAGCTTACAAATCTCTGTCGCAAAACCTTGAGTAAAATATAGTGGAGTAGTAGATGTAGCAGGGATGTGTGGAGTTGGGGATTTTCTCAATGAGCTCTTCTCCTTTCATGGGGTCAGAAAAGGACAGAGTCGGAAAAATACAGTGAATGTGACATGCTGTAACGATAAGCCTCAAATTCTAAGTTAGTAGTAGTGACACCACTAATCCAATTAGGGCTCATTTCTACCAGTATCTCCATGTGAATCTGCATTATAACAATTAGGGAACAAAGTGATTCTGCCAAGTTTAAACCCCTACAAATGAATTAAGATCATCTGATTACACTGAGGCGTGTGGAAATGTATACTGTCAGGGTTCCAATGAAATGAATACCAAGTGTTAGTAAAGCTATACCAGCTGGAAACCTAATCTTACAGTCACTGTGGGGATAGTCTGATTTCGTTGTATGTAGACTGAAGAGAAAAGGCTGCATGCCATCTGGAGATGCCGTTGCATTCCCCTCCTTCTGCTACCTGATGTAGCTACTTTGCAAGGGTGCAGAAATACAAACAAGCCAGAAATATTTTTTTCCTCCAGCAAAATGATAAATGGTGCAGCCACCTTCCTCTGGTGTGTGGAAAATAGTAGTTCAACATTATACAACAGTAATTCTACACAAAAATAAGGGAGCTACTATGCATTTAAAACAGTGATGTGGATTCTGTAATTTGTTGTTAATTTAATTTTATTCATTAACTTTTGCCCTACTATGCTGAGTGGTAAAACCATTTTTTTTTTCAAGTAATTACAATTTTCTAGATAGCAATGAAATTTGCAGTGGTTGAAAACACCACTCATGTACACACATTAAATTTTCATGCGTTAAAATCAACAGCATGAATTCAGAAGTATCACACTTTGGTAGCTGGCATGCTTTCTAGGTTTTAGTGATGCAGATGTAGTCATAAAATTTTTCCCTATAGAGAGGAGCAAATGTGCATAAAGTTGAGTATTTGGTGGTTGGTGCTTGGAATTTTCCTACTTTACCTTTATTTCGTCTAAATTTTGTCGCCTAGAAGTCACCAACCAAGACTTTTTTTTCACTATTGTGCATCCTACAAAAATATAAGGAGATGTGAATTGGAATATTTGAATCATTATAGACCTATTTGTATTCTAACTGCAGTAACACTCAAAAGTGATCATCACATATTCTGCAGAAATTATTCACTACAGTAGATATTATGTGTACAAGTTGAACAAAAAATATTTTAGAGGAGTTAATCACTCTGAATCTTGCATGAAAGAAAATAGGATAAATCATGTCTTTTTTTTCATTGTGCTTAACTTTCACACTTTAAAATTGGTTATTTTTCCCTTGAAGTAAACTTTTCTGTCAGTGCTCCAGCTCTAAAGTAATAAATTAAAACACACTTTTCATTTTGTACTTTCCCTGTCAATACTTCCCATGCACAGATAGGTGCTTCTCCCAATTTTACATGTCTCTCCATTTTTAAACTTTCATCAATCTTCAAAAGTCCATTTCAGAATGTTTATTTTATGGTCCATGTTGGGGTTGCGCTGTTACACGTGTCTGCTCCCAACATTTCCACCAGGAGAAATGAAAAGTGAAAGCTGAAATAAAAAGTTCTCAGTCATTTTATACTGTCTTAGCTCATCAGCATCAAGTTGAGGACTTCCTCTTTGGCTGCAGCTGAAATTAACCTGATAGGATAATGTGAGGCAGAGAGTTGTCACAGAGCCCTCAAAGAGGCCCGTCTGAGGGTTGAGGAGGGTATCAGGTGGGTAAGAACCCGGTGGAAGCAGCCATGAGTGTGGAGAGGCATGCTGACCTTCATTAACGTGTCTCAGCTAGCTAAGCCGAGCAGCCTGCTGTGTGATGGTGCCTGTTTGCCCACACAGAAGGGAAGATGGTGAATCAAGGAAAAGAGATAAAGCTGTTACTCGAGCTGCTGGAATCAAAGGTAGGAAAATGAAAGAGTGAGAAAGGAAAAACCCATGCATAGAAAAAGTCACAGCGACATGTCTTCCATTGCCTCATTAGCGGGTGTGCTGGAAGCAGGTACGT
Organism: Acanthurus reversus; assembly: GCA_029823135.1. NCBI lineage: Eukaryota > Metazoa > Chordata > Actinopteri > Acanthuriformes > Acanthuridae > Acanthurus > Acanthurus reversus. The sequence continues at coordinate 9,147,133 of JAPXVT010000029.1, forward strand.
AAATGTGCCTGTGGAGAAAAGAAAAAAAACTTTTACTGTCAGTGTTGTTCCCTCACACCCTCTCACACTATCCTTCATGCTATCTTTATGTATACAAAAGACATAAATGAGAGAAGAACAGAGTTCAATCTCTGCACTGTCAACCACGGCATTGATAAAAGAGGAGGTGCATGCGTGACTGCGTGTGTGTGTGTGTCTGAGTCTGTGTTTTGGCCCTGGAGACTCCCCTGAAGCAATGAGGTATGGATAGAAATCCAACTTCATTACATTCACATGCAGTGAGCCCTATGGCGGGCTGAGCAGGCAATAGAATAGAACAGAACAGAACACAGAAAAACATGGGGTCGATTCCCTCCCCGGGTCATTTTCTGTTGCTCTAACAGCGGGAGAATAGCTTTGGATATTATGATCATTTTGATATAAATGAAGTGAGGGGTAATGCCCGACAAGGTTGCAGGAATTATTGAACAACACGGAAGCCAAAAATGTCAGAGACGTGCGCGTCGGCCACAACCTGAAGTGTTGAGTTGAATAGTTAATGAGATGTGCAACGACTGTTTATATGATAAATATTAGTAAGTTCAGAAAGGCAGTGTACTTCTTGCAGCTTATATATTAAGGCGGAGATATACTTGTTTTTTGACCATGCGTTCGGGTAGTCGACCCGCTGAGTGTATGTGTTCAAACAATCAACTATGTACTATGCGTGGTACCGGAGGACACCACTAGAGGGCACACCAGAGAACTCAAACATGAACTCACATCATACAGAAATTTTGAATTTGCGTAATGTAAATAATTAACGCGGTGACACTAAAGGAGGTTAGCATTTAGTCAATTCTGAGATCACTGCAGGAAAAGTGACAGCGGTGCCATTTTAGACACAAGGCCCCCAAAACAAGCTTGTTGTGACAATGGTGAGATTTTTTCTTTCATTCGGCCAGTTTGTGACCGTGCAGTGGCAATGACACATGATACGGATGCGGATAATTGCCATCTTGATCAGTTAGCTTATCTTCAAAACTTCATGTTGCTGTTGAGTTGCTCACTTATCTCTGACTACATCACCATACTGCCCCCACTGTTCATGTGAACACTGCATCTTGCAGATGTGCAGCTAATTCCCCAATATGCCCAATTTATGAGGACGTGCACAACCGCGCTCCAAACGGCCTCAAGGTTTGTGAGAAATTTATCATTTGCAAAATGAAGTTAGAAGCAAGTTTATCACAGGCCTCGCTATCGCCATCCTGTGGTGTTAAGAGGATGAGGTGATGCGAGATGATCGCTAATGTGATGCAAAGTATCAGTAAGTTCAGAGGGCCAGTGTTCTCATCACGATATCAATATATTAATGCTAGTAGGAGTAAGAACAGTTTGAGAAAGTTGTAGGAATTATTTGGGCATCTAAGAAAGAAAAAAAAAATGTTCTCATGTCACTGTCGTTGTGTCAATCAGCATACAGTATGCATGTGCTTCAGTGCATGGAATGTTTTGCTGTTACTTTTTGTTGTGTGCTCTCGTTTTATATCTGCAGCATTACGATATGGATGAACTGCATGCAAGATGGCAACATTAGCAACGAATCACTAAACTGTCAACAAAACAGTAGCATCTGTGCTGCCGTCCATATGTTACTGGTGGCGCTTGAAAGCCTTACTTTAGGTTCATCACTTGCTACCATCTTTGCAGTTAATGGAGCCAAAAAAATCCCGATTCAGGCAAGTATGTGGGTGTCTGGGTGGAGTTGAGTATATATCAGCATCCTCAAGTAAAAATGCTCACTACTTCTCTTTGAAATGAAACAATGAAAATCAACAAACCCGTTTTGGAATAAGGGAAATGAGCTGCTGAGACCATAGCATTGGAAATAAAGAAAACAAAAAGAAAAGCATTGACTTCACATTTAAAGACAGAAGTCAGAATTAGGTCACATAGCAAAAAGACGGATGTGTTCACACTTGACAAACAACAATGGTTCCTTCGCATTTGGCATTACTATTTGAGGTGATCAGTCACTGTATCGATATCCTTTCATTTGTTTTGGTACAATCATTCACACTCAGATTTATTTGAGTATACAAGATCTGATAATCAAATAAGATCTGATAACACACTCTGTCGTACTAGGTCTAAAAGGAGTATTTTATTGTCTCTTTACAATAGATTGTTTTCTTTTCTGTCATAAAAACTGACAAGCATCAGAAGCTTCATTCGGACACCTCAATATAAGATTTTAAAGGGAAAAATGACATTCATTACAGCTCTGCTAAATATAGTTGCTTGATGAAACACGACTTTTTTGGATTATTTTTCCACATTATGTCAGTCTTTTCACATTTAGTAAATTGATTCATTTTGTATCGCATGTATTGCTTGTGTAGAACCTCTCTTTCTTTTTTGTTTTTCATTTTTGAGGCATTTTCTTCTATGAGACGGGAGTGTTGACTTTGGCTTGAGGCACCTTACTGTACTGTTCAAAATCCGGGATATGAGAGTGCAAACCTTTTCACAGTTGTGTGCAGTAACACTTAATCCATCACTAAACAAGAAATTTGTGAGTCATAAAATGCACAGTCTAATCAATCCGAGACAGCAGAAGTTCGAGGAGGTTCAGCATTTGAGTGAGTGAGTTTAAAAATGTCCAACCACGGGCCTTCAGACTAACTTTCTCCACTAAAAGCACTGATGGTCCCTTCTGAAAGTTTCAGGAGCACCGACACATAATTTAGGAGCGTGAGCAAATCGACACATTTATATTGTCAATCTTAACTTCATTACTCATAAATTCTTTGATACTAAATAGACAACTTAGAAAAATAACAATGTGCTCTTTTATTTTTCATGAAAAGCCAAAAAGTTGTGCTGCCACAATTATCTCTGGGTGACTTTTAAAGTTTGCAGCATCTCCTAAACTGAGATATTCTAAAAACCATCCTTGGCTGATAAAAATGTTCCAACATAAGGTAAAGCTGTGGTGCTTTTCTCTTACCATGATGCAGGTTATCTGTGTGTTGCACATGCATGTGTGGTGACAAAGGAGCATTTGCTTAGTTTTTATGTATATTTTCATGTGGATTAGTCCATTACTCAAATCCCCTGTGAACGTTATCACACACAAAAACATTAAAATGTTTTAGAGGGAGTTTTCAAGTGTCCCACTGAGTCCAAGTAACAAATATCAGAGTCAGTCAGACCCCTGGAGAGAGTTCAGAAGCTAACTGCTATTACTGCCATTGTGCAGTGACACTTTGTACAAGATGATGTGTGATATGCTTATAGGTCTTAATTATAAAATAGATCTGGCATCTAGAGCTTGCTCTATAATATGCAGATTTGGCAGAGTATCAATTTAATAATTTTTAAACATACTGTAGAGACAAAAGGGAGAGTGTGTGTGTGTGTGTGCATGTTAGCATGAGAGAGTAAGAGATCATTTATGAGGACGAGAGAGAGAGAGATTGCCTGTATGGGCAGAAGTGCAGATGTTTTAGTGTCTCATGTGCCAGCCCGAAGTGACGGGAGAGAAAATCCACACTCATTAATTGTCTATGTGAAGCGACAGAGTTGCTACACAATGTTCACACGGACAATAACTGCAAAAATATCATAGTTTCATGTGTCTTTGCGTGTAATATGCGTAAGAACATGAGACTCTCCTCTCTAAACGAGTCAAAGAGACGCGTGTTGTGGCTGTGCCAGTACCCCGGCCAACATTATCTCTGTCTGATGGAGCTTTGCCCACAGCCTTGGTTTGCCCTCCGTCTCACTGCCAGCCAGCAGAACTCTGATCAGAGCCTTTGAGCAGAAAAACAAAGAGATGTCTTCCAAAGATTATGGGTCTGACAATTTTTCTTCTCATTTCCGATTCTCATATGACTAAGCTAGATTCCTTGGGGCATTAACTCTGACAAGGCAATCTCTTTTTATTATTCACAGGAAGCTAACGCTCTTGACTTTGAACATTTCTCATGTGTAGCCTTTACTTTTTAATACACACCGTGCAAGTGGTGTTGCATTCTGACAAAAAGCCTCATTTGGAAAACAATTCACACTCGGAACAATACACTGAGTTTCACCTCCCCACTACCATTGATCTGTCAAAGCAGCCAGCATATCATGCTAAGTAGCTCTCTTCATTACAAAATCATGAACCATCTGCCTGCTCAGCTGAAACTGTACATGATGTGAGGGATGCCTATCATGTAATGCTTAATTAATGAGCCATTATATGCTCGCCAAGGAATCGCACCACCACAAACAGTTAATAATATGCAAACGATGCCTGTTTCCGTGAAGTGGGAACTTCAGGACTGTTGTGAACGTCAGCCAGGCTTGCATGGACTGGCTCATATTTAAAGTGGAATGTTCCACTGCAGAGCTGGTGTTCGAAAAGCAGACAAGGTGTTATGTTGACACATTTCATGAAAATAACAGTTTGATTGATGATAAAGATAGCGGATGACAGTGAATGACACAGCAATGCAGAACCAAAACATCTTGCAGAAACCTGCCAGAGACGGCTGCCTCTCCTCCAAGAAACCAGACAAACTGTCCAGAATGTAAACTGGCAAGCACACTCAGCTAGTCAATCAAAAGTATTGCATTTGATTAATCTTCATGTTTTCGGTACTTAATGAAACTATGATTTATTACAACTCCATTATTACTTTTGTCTGTTGTCCATCTCTTTGTTTTTTAAACTTTGTTCACACAAGTAATTGTCAAGATCCTGGATCTGGAAGCTAATACAGCAAAAATGTGGGCTTGTTTACAACATAACAGCCATATAACTCATGTCTGTTGCTCTGCCAGATCTATTTTTGCTGGCATTTTCCATTTTGGTCATTAACAGGTTCAATGGGAAAAAAAAAAATGTAGTGAGACAGTCATGCTGCATTCACATGGAATCAGGCAGATGGTAGACGGCAAACCGGATGCCATCTAAGTGGATGAGAGCATGACGGTAAAATTTGATGAGGCCGGCAGAGAATGCCGGCAATGGTAACGGCAGACGGCATTGCCGTCCAAAGTTAAAATATTTTAATTTTTTGTCATCCTCTGCAATGGAATTTACAACCGGATGTTACGTTAATCCTCAAATGCCTCATGCACAGAGAAAACACGACTGATCTTGACAATGAGAAAGTGATTCCTTTGGAGCAATAATACCCGGAGTTGTATTTACCACAGCCTGCAAATCTACTGAGATGTCAAACAAAAAGCTGACACATGGAAAGTAATTTAACTTTTATGATAAGTTTGCAATAGAAAGTAAGAAAAAGCTGCATTTTACAGCTACATGTATAACTAGAAAAGTTACATGAAATATTA
>JAPXVT010000029.1:9244244-9265233 GCA_029823135.1 Acanthurus reversus
ATGCGACAATGGATGTGAAAAGCACATATGGTTATAACAGCTCTGATACAGACCATAAAAAGCTAAAAATATTGGATGATAATTTGCAATTTGGAAGAGAGAAAAAGATAATGACAGTGTATGTCCGAATACAGGTCATGTGTAGGTCGACAACTGTCAATTATTTCCTTTACTATCAAAATCTGCTAATTATTTTATTATTTATTAAGTAATATTTGGTCTTCAGTATTTATTTTTTTGCCTTTAATAGTCATTTTATTTTTGTTTGTTTGTTTGTTTTGTTTTGTTTTGTTTTGTTTTGCGGTGTTTTATGTTGAAATGTCAAGATTTGCCTGTTGTATGTGCCGTTGGCCTGTGATATATATTTGTCCCTACAAAAGCACACATGAAAATATATAAATAGGTTTGCAGTGCTTTCTCTCAAGCAAAGAGGAGGTTTGAACTGTTATACTTTATATAAAATACTTCAGCATGTAATGACTATTACAGAGGTTTAGAAAACAGTCACAGTAAATATAAACTGTTGTTGACTATTATCAGTTACATTGAGTTCATTTGGGGGATTTTATTGCGTGACTGTGCTTGAGAAACCTACGACAAACCTATGACTTGCACTCTTCTGTGGAGTCACCTGTTTATTTTTATACTGTGGGGATATATTTCATTAGCTTATTTTGTATGCAATGTTTATTTTTAGAGGGACATCAGTGCCACATACCTTGGCATTTATAGCCGAAGCTAGTTTGCAATACATGTCCTTAGATGGGCCTTTTACACAAATACACAAACTCCCCAAGAAAATTACAATAAAGCAACCATAAAACATAAAATTCATACAGAAAATCTCATGATTTTATTGTACTATTGTATTTTGTGTTTGTGTGTATTTAGGGCCCACGTAAGGATGCGCACTGCAAACAAGCGTAGGCTATAAATGCAGGGGTATGTGGCACTAATCCATTTCATACACTTGTCTCTCTACAAATAAAGGCAAAATAAGACGGCCTCACTGAAATTAGAAATAATATTAATAATATTATAGTATTACGGAAGTAAATAAGTCCAGTCACAGCACAAAAAATATCTATCAATGCTACAAACTCCTCATTCTGCCTTCTCATGGAGACCTGCTCCACAAAAAACACCTTATAACACATTATGTTTTATCTAAATATTTTATAATAATCAATCTCAGATGAGCTTAACAGCACAGCTGTTTCCTATCAGTGGTTGACTTCCTCCAGTCTTTTCCCTTGAGAGCATTAATATTGATGACAGAGAGGAAGGCTGACCAAGCTCACAGTCTCTCTCTCTCTCTCTCTCTCTCTCTCTCTCTCTCTCTCCCCCTCCCTCCCTCTTAAACCCACACCCTGGATGCAGGCAGGCGTGCACACACCGGCAGATTCACTTTGCTTCCGCATCGCTCTCCCTTCTCCATCTCTGTGTCTCTATCCCTTCCTGCTCTCTCCACTGGTGGATTTAAGCCCACTGCTGTGAAACACCGGTAAGAACGAATCATCTCTCCTTCAGTGTTTCCTTGATTTCTGTGTCGTTGTGTCTCTTTCTGGTTCTGTGTCACTAGAGTCAAACAAAGGATTGGGGTGTGGCTGGATGGAGCTGACTGCTGATGGCAGCTGTGAAATACTGTGATGGAGATGATGGTGGTGATGATTGGAACAATGGAGCACATGTTTGAATTAGTAGGTTTTACTTATGGATTGGAAAAAGAAGAGATTATGACTGCTGCTGTTAAAATCAAGACTTGGCAGGGCTGAATACAGACACCATTTTCAGTTGAGGGTAAATGATTCAGCCTCGTTTCGAGGAGCCGAAATATTCAAAATTCTGACCATGTGCGCCGCACGCCTATTTCCATGTCAAACGTTTGTAATAGGCCTCATTCAGACTCAGACCAGTGAGGATAATTTTGCAGTAGCTTGGTTTGCAAATGACTGGCTGGAGGCTGGTGGGCTTGTCACATTTCCTCAGCAGTCCCTGACAGAGCGCTGGTTCAAACAGGCGTGACTGGGCCACGCTGTGCGAGACAGATTAGTTAGACCTGAGGCTAGGTCAGGAATCTGACTGCAGTGGAGCCCGTGGAGCCTCGCTCCTCGAGGCTGCAGGGGTGGATGCAGAGACAGAGAAAGAGAGAGAGGGGGAGAGAGAGAGAGAAGATGCGGAGGGAGAGAACAAAGACCTCGGAGAGGGAAAAAGAAGAGACAAAGGAAAGAACAGACAGCTGGGTAAAAATAGGCACAGGCTAGCTTCATAGGCATTTTGCAGAGGAAAATATTAAGCAGAGCCTGTGTGGGAGGCACGCACACCATTCACTGGCATGCATGTGGGCGCATGTTAGCTGCACGTGTTGTAGCCACTCCCTTTATGTGCAGTAGGTGATTAAATGTCGAGACAAAGACTGTAGATTTTTCTTGTGATGACTAGTCAAACATTGTTCCTGCGCTACAGAATTACAAAATCGTCAGTTGCGTTATCGAAATGAAGGCTGACAGGAAAGGTCAAACGTGTGTGCTCAGATGTCTTTTCTCTCATCTCTCACAGCCAAAATGTCTGACAAGCCTGACATGACTGAGATTGCCCGTTTCGACAAGGCAAAGCTGAAGAAGACAGAGACGAAAGAGAAAAACCCTCTGCCCACCAAAGAGAGTGAGTGTCCCTCGTGTCCGTGTGTGTGTGTGTGTGTGTGTGTGCTTCTGAACGCCACTGAAGCCTTGATCCTCCTCCTGCAACAATTTTCCTGTCAGACGCCACTCATCACTTCCAGCACTGCCATAAGACCACATGCTCAGCAAGTAGAGCAGCGAAAAAAAGAAAAACATATGGCTGCCACATCAGCACATTATTGATAAACAGCATACGTTTCACATAATCAGTAAACACGAGCCTGCCTGCTGACATAACTCTCTTCTTTTCTTTCCCAGCCATTGAGCAAGAGAGGAAAGGCGACGCCACACCTTGAGTTCTGAGCACACGAAGAAAAGACGCTGAGATGCCACAGCAAAAAAGCACTTTCTTTTGATTATCACAGTATTTCAATCTCCTACTTTGTCTTCAGATAAGGGTGCTCTTGAGCTCCCCGGGGTGCCATAAGGGTATATGGCATCCTCTATGGGGGCTCTCTTAAATCTATAGCCTGGTTGCCTGCCTCGCACTGTTAGCCAATAGCTAATATGTCATCAATATTGCCAAACAGGAGAGTGATGTAGTGATGTAGCACAGAAAGACAGGCAGGCATCCAGGCTAGGGGGGTGGGGTGGGGGTGTGTCCACAGACGTGGGAGTGAATGGAGTCCAATCATGTGGGATGTTTTCTTAATAAACTTTTTACTTTTCTTTATGAAATAAATATGAAGACGTGGAACCAGTCTGAACTGTGCACATTGCTTTCTTCAGTGAAAAAAAATCAAAATTTCAGTACATGAACTCATGAGGCATGCTGATCACTCACCACCATGGAAAAAAGACATAGGAGAAATTTAGTGTCCAGACTGCTTGCAGTTGACCCTAAAGTATATTGAGCATTGCAGTATGCAAGTAATTCATGCCTCATAGCGCGTGCACAGAGTGCCTGCTCAAAGCAGTCTTCATGTTGATGTAGTTTAACTAATCCTGCATCACTTGTTCACAGGTTTCGCAAGTTTTTAAAAAACATTGTTATAATTTTCAGCACAACAGGAGCCAAATTACAGTGTGATTTACTGAAATGAGCTCTTAAAAATGGGGGGACGACATCAGACATTTTCATACTGGCACAATAAAAACTATAATGTACTCCAACACATAACCAAATGTACATACAGAAAACACATTTAAACACCCATAAATTAACTACAAAACCCTGAAATAAACAACTTGCTTCATTCTTTTTATACCTCAACAACTCTCCTGCTATCAGAGGTTTTGGAGCTAGCATGGCATCAGAGCTGATTATTAACAGAGTTAATTAACAATCAAATTACTAACTGATGAGTCCGCTAATCAGTTCATCATTTGACCCAAGAAACAAAACAATAAAAATGCCAAAGATGTTAGGGATTCCATCCAACTAGATCTATTTACTGCTGCCTGTTGTAGACTTTTTGTTAGACGAAGCACAGCCTGAGGACCTTGTGATGGGTTATTTTTCACTTATTTATTGATCAAGTGATTCATGATAAAACAATTATGTAGAAAATAAATAATGAGCCAAATAATGAATAATTAAAGCCTTACTTGTAATCATTTAATGAATATTAAGGGCAATATCACTCATGATTCCATCATAGACACAAAGACAGAGCTGTAGGTTTGTTTTGTAGCTGAAGGCAGCTAACTGTAGCTGGTTTGATAGCTGGCAGTAATGTCAGGAAAAGTGACGAAACAACAAACAAATTCAACAATGTAAAAACACTTACAGATGAGTGAGTGTGAATTTTGAAACATTTCAGAAGGAATGTCCAAATACTATCTCCTAATAGTGGCTTTTGTATTATTATTTTAATGGGAGAACTTTCCTACATGGAGGATGAGATAACGTCTTTATGTAGCTTATTATGCATTTATTACAGGTATCTGTCTATTTCCATAACAGCAGTCCATACAACGGTCATTTACAACCCAAATCTCCGCCTGCCTGATGTGGTGTGTCTGCTTGGCGTCAGCAGTCCTGCCACCCTTCCCCGGCCTGTCAAGCCTGTCACCTCCGCAGCCTTTATTGCTCTATTTCTCTCACCTTGCGCTGCCATAAATCAGCCGTCGACGCGCCCTGCGCCGCCTAATGTGTCTGAAATGTCTGTTTGAACAATTTAATTAACGTGCCATCTTACTTCGAGTTATTCTAAGCACTGTGTAATTCAAAGGTCCTGACCGTGACGATCCCTCTAGGCTGAGCTGGAACACACATCTTGGGAAAAAACAAACAAACAAAAAAAACTCAATAAGTCTATTTTGTTAACTTTTTCGTTTTGTCTATATCAATCATATGATAATTAAGTTCATAAATAGGCCTTTTATCAAAGTTGTCCACATTTTAACAACAAGAAACTTCCGATGCGTTCATAATTTTAATTTTTTTAAAAAAAGAAATAAAGTACATTTTTCAAAATAAAATACATAACCACGTGATTTGTTCTTGAGAGTTTCGATCTAACACTCATGCTGAAACACGCCCTGTTGGATAGAGCGCTATTGTTTGCAGGTTATTAACCCATTAAATTCGTTAAATGGTAAAAGACAAATTATGAAGCGTCCCAGATTGCTTTTTAATCGCTCTGTATTATTTCCCAGCCAGGTGTTGAGGGGCTCTAGGTTTCAGTCATACTGCAGGATGAATGTGGGCGATATCTAATTAGTAAGGATTATCCTCACCTTCACCTCTCCACCGTTGTGTGGAGGGCCTCGCCCGGCCCTCCGCCTATTGTCCGCCGCGCTGAGTGAATTGTTGTTTTTAGGGAATCTGAGTGGCTTAGAGGGGATCTGACAAGTGTAAGCGATCTGATTTAAAAACTGTAATGTTAATCACTAACTTGGGAACCTCTCTCCCATCAGCATGCAATGACAGAAACTGGCATGATGACTGTTGATGATCGCAGTGATTATGAAGGAAAACACGAGGTCAGCAGAATTGTATGTGATGGGACCAAGCGCTGGATCATTCATTTAATAATGAAGGGTCAATCTAGTTTTTAAGTTGGGCCAGAAGTCTTAAAATCAACACTGTAAAACAACGATTTGCCGTACCATATTCACCTTGACACTTAACATTAAAGCTCCTATTTGTTTATACTCTTGTAAATTCCAGACTGCTTTCACACCAAGTTGTTTCCCAGGGAAACATCTATTATCCTATTATCACGACGATGCCAATGTCGCCGATGTGTGAGGCAGTATTTACATGACTATATACCATCAGCTCCTGAAAGACTTTATGGCTTTGTAGTCACTCTCTTTCCCACTGGGACACTGGTGCCGTTTCCCAAACGCCTCCAACTACACATGAAGCCTCACAGCTTCATTCAGTAATGTATTTTTCGAAACCTATGATTGTAATTTAATAATTTGGGAACCTCATTTAATGCCTTTTGGTGAAACCAAGTTGCGCTTGTGTTGGTGACCTTTTCAAATCCCCAATAAAAAAATCATCATCCTGTCAGCTTAATGGAGACTGTGTTAAGTACTCAGTATGAGCTTATCGCGCATAATAATGTCCGCCTGTTTGTCTCCTGGCAGCATTGTAATATTATCATCTGTACTTATATTTCTATAAACTTGAAATGAAATGGCTATTACACTAAATATATATTGAAGAAATGTCCTTTTTGAACAGTCACATTGGGTAATATACTGATTTATTTCGCTGAATACGCTTCTATTCGTGGGAAAAGTGCACAAGGATTATCCTGGGAAAGGCAGGTGAATGAATGAGGGGCTGTTTGGCTGTCTGCATCACGTCTTTGAAGTGCACTTATGCGCCGACATCTCCTATTTGTCTGTAGGACGCGGCAATCAATGTCGTCGTTGACGCATTTTCACAGTGAACCGTTACCTGCAGGACAAATCTGTCAATCAAAGGGGCAAGACCATATAAATATCATCAGCGTGGAGTCCGGTTACAACCTCAGTTGCCTTCTCCTCTCTTGGCACTCACATCTGGGATACGAACAGACAGGCCTCCGTTTGGAATACTATGGGACCTCTGAATTTCCTTTCGGTCGTGATTATGTCCATGTGCTGCCATGTTCACATTGCATCAGCTTGGTATGTTGTACTTTTGTGAGAAACTATTTCAAATTATGGGCGGTGTTACAGTGACTAACGGGATTAACCTGGCTGTCATATTTTCTTTCTGCAGGACGGTGAATAATTTCCTCATGACTGGACCTAAGGTAAATAACGCTTTCCTTTAAGTATTTTAGGGGTGTGTTGTGCGTAAAACTTTCTCGATATCAAGTATAGTAGCTGATTTAAAGCAAATAAATGCCTTTTCGTTTTGGTTAAAAGCAACAACGAGGACTAACACTGCCCCTGCTTCCCTCCACAGGCTTTTCTGACCTATGCCAGCAGTGTGCAAATAGGTGCACAGAGTGGAATACAGGAGTGCAAACATCAGTTCGCGTGGGAGAGGTGGAACTGCCCCGAGAACACACTCCAATTATCCACACACAACGGCCTGCGACGAGGTAAGAAATTTGCTGCAAACTTTTGCTGTAGCTGCTTGTGCGCTCTGACCTCGATATAATGATTTTACGCACGGGGTTTACGCACAGCATTGTTTAATGTGTAGAGGGCTGTTATCGCACATATGTGGTACTAAACTGGACGCAAAGTATAAAATTAAGTTTAAGTTTCATTGTCGTTTATTTTAGCCACAAGAGAGACATCCTTTGTCCATGCCATCAGCGCGGCCGGAGTGATGTACACGCTCACCAAGAACTGCAGCATGGGAGACTTTGACAACTGCGGCTGCGATGACTCCAGAATTGGACAGACAGGTACATTTCTATTTCACGCGGTCTATTTATAAATGAAACTGAATGTTTATTCTTGGGTAATAATAAGCTTTTTTAAACGCAGGTGGTAGGGGATGGATCTGGGGAGGCTGCAGTGATAATGTAGCATTTGGAGAGAAGATCTCCAAACAGTTTGTGGACGCGCTTGAAGGTGGACATGACTCGCGCGCAGCAGTAAACCTGCATAACAACGAGGCAGGCAGACTGGTAAGATATAATACTTTTAGTGGATTCACACCTTTTTTCTTACCACTGTTAACCGCTTTTCTCAAATTCAATACATTTGTTAATCCATTTATTACCCAGTTAATGAAGGAAAGTCTTTTCCTGTTCATTTATTTATTTTCCCAGTGGACTTTACGCAAGTGCGCTAATCCGGGAAAAGAAAGCCGTGCCAGATATTTCAATATCCAACTAATACTCTCACTCTCTTGGCAGGCAATCAAAGCTACGATGAGGAGAGCCTGTAAGTGTCACGGAGTCTCTGGGAGCTGCAGCATCCAAACCTGTTGGATGCAGTTAGCCGACTTCAGAGAGGTAGGCAACTACCTGAAGATGAAGTACCACCATGCGAAGAAACTTGAGATGGACAAGAGGCCTGTGAGGGCCGGGAACAGTGCAGACAACAGAGGAGCCATTGCGCACACTCTTCGGAGCATCGCTCGGACCGAGCTCATTTACCTGGAGGATTCCCCGGATTACTGCGTGAAGAACCAGAGCCTGGAATTTCAGGGCACAGCAGGGCGGGAGTGTGTGAAGGGTAACAAGAACATGTCCCTGTGGGAGAGGAAGAGCTGCCGCAGGCTGTGCTATGAATGCGGCCTCAGAGTGGTGGAGAAGCGCATTGAAGTTGTCAGCAGCTGCAACTGCAAATTTCACTGGTGCTGCACAGTCAAGTGTGACAGATGCACGCAAATTGTCACTAAATATTACTGTGCACCTACGGAAGGCGGAAGAAAACCACACAGGCTTAATAAGGCAAAGCGCAGGCGTGTGCGCCCACACTGAGAGCTGTTTGCATTGAGTCAGTATCATCACCTTTCATTAAATAAATTAATATGGACAGCAATAAGCATTATTCTGTACAAAAAGCTATTATCATTTGGAGGTATTTCATCACCTGATGATTTGAATGCACTTTATCTCATTTATTTGATTCTGTACATATATTATGTTTTAAGGACCAAACTCTCCACGCATGCTCACTTGTTGAGTTGTCTGGGAGATAACTGGTCTCATTTGTTGGGTCTGTCTTCTGTGAAGTCTGAAAATTGTCTAATATTTTGTATGTATTCTTATGTGAAAATGATGCTTAATAAATATTTTTCTACCAATACACATGACTCCGATTTGTCAGTAGCGAAATTTTGATTGGACTAAGTCATTTTGTATATTGGTGCCCTGGTGTCTTACTGCCAGGGGGAAGAAAATAATAATGCCATCCTTTGAAGTGCGCATAGAGGCGTTTCCTACCTGTCAACCAATCAGCTTTCTCTGACGCCGCGGACAAAGAACAAGAGTTCCATTTGTCCTTCATCCAGATAAAGGAGAAAGTTGCAGCACACGGGGTCAAAATAACTAGATTTCTACTTTGAGAGCCAAGATGAAAATGGTGCATTCATTACTTTGGCTTCTGCCCCTTTTATATAAAATATGTCCAGGACATGCTTGGTAAGAAACTACACTGTTTGCATGTAGGCTATCTGTTCTGTGCATTAGATAACCTGACGTCATTCTTTATATTTTCCTCATAGGGTGGCAAGCAACTTTCTTATGTCAGGATCTAAGGTAAATAGCAAATATTTGGGGGGGGATTACCCTGATATTCTAAGTTTGGATTTAAAACGTTAATTAGGTTGAAAAATGACATTGCCTCTTCTGCAGACTTATCTCACCTACGCAAGAAGCGTGCAGGTGGGCGCACAGAGTGGGGTTGAGGAGTGCAAACGCCAGTTTGCGTGGGATAGATGGAACTGTCCCGACAGTGCAACCCAGTTTAGAGGACTAAAACGCGGTAGGTTGGATTTGGGGATTCAGTTCTTTCAGTTCTGTATGCATGTCCATAAACACTGAAGAAATATTGCATGCAGGCCTGTGCGTAAACGTGTAATGGATAAACACTACATGAACCAATATGAAAAGATCCAATTATTATTTTATGTGTCAGGCCTGACCCCGATTTCACTTTTTTAGTTGCCAATGCTGATTTATTTATTTATTTTGTTGTTGTTGTTGTTGTTGTTGTTGTTGTTGTTGTTGTTGTTTTTGGAAAAACACTGACTGGTGTCTTTGATTTTTGAAGGTGGGATAATACATGCTAATGCTAGACAAGTCTTTTGACCAACACATAAACTTTATGTCACGTTTCCTCTTACTGACAGCCACCAGAGAGACTTCTTTCGTGCACGCCATCAGTGCAGCCGGGGTTATGTACACTGTGACCAGGAACTGCAGTCTGGGAGACCTGGACAACTGCGGCTGTGATGTCTCCAAGAACGGAAAAACTGGTGAGGTCCCCCATCCAAAAACACATCTTACTCCGACTGGCACATAACACTCAGGTGTGATCCGCATGCATTTAGAGTTACTATTCGTTTATTAGAGGGTGATTTGATTGTAAGTGATATTTTGTGTGCAGGCGGTCGTGGCTGGTTGTGGGGTGGCTGTAGCGATAACGTGGATTTCGGCGAGAGGATTTCCAAACAGTACGTGGATGCGCAGGAGACCGGTCAGGACTCCAGGGCTGCTGTCAACCTGCACAACAACGCTGCTGGCCGTTTGGTAAGTTGTATACACCACAAGCATTTAGCCTTTCCGACATTATGCTTCACAGCTTTAAGTGTGGCCTGTAATGGGCTTTTCCTGGTTTTCCAAAAGGCTGTGAAGGCAACAATGAAGCGCATCTGCAGATGTCATGGCATGTCTGAGAGCTGCAGTATCCAAACCTGCTGGACACAGCTGTCAGATTTCAGAGAGATTGGCAACTACTTGAAGACCAAACACAGTCAAGCCCAGAAATTAGAAATCGACAAAAAGCGCATGCGCGCTGGCAACAGCGCGGACAACCGAGGTGCCATCGTGGACGCTTTGGGCAGCATCGCCCAGACAGAGCTCATCTACCTGGAGGACTCCCCGGACTACTGCAGGAGGAACGCCAGCTTAGGTCTGCACGGCACCGAGGGCCGGGAGTGTGTGCTGCACGGAGAGGGTCTAACGCAGCGGGAGAGGCGCAGCTGCCGCAGGTTGTGTCATGAATGCGGCCTGAGGGTGGAAGAGAGGCGCACAGAGGTGGTCAGCAGCTGCAACTGCAAATTCCACTGGTGCTGCACGGTGAACTGCGACGACTGCTCTCAGGTTATAGTCAAACATGTGTGCGCCAGGAGAGAGGCAAATGATGGGCACGGCTTTAGACGGAGACTCCGTGGACCCAATTAAAAAACAAACAAACAAACAAACAAAAAACATTACTTGAATCTGTTAAATAAGAAGCTCAAGTTGCACTTTTCTTCCGTTTGCATGTGTTCTCATGTCTCCTTGTAAACATACCTGAATGTCTATTTATGAATGTTTGTATGTTGTTGAATCAAAATAAAAGTAACTTGTGAAATTTTACGTTTTATTTGTCAATAACCAGAAAACAAGTGATTACTTCCAGCCCTGCTCAATCAACAACAGGACCACTGGACTTTATAACAGGGCACACAAGATTCTATTAGAATGAGAATGGAGTGAATACACTTAGCAGTGGATTACATGGATAACATGGTGCAGTTAGCACCTAGCCAAGGTGTTGATCCAGCGCTGATCCACTTTGATGTCAACGTGTATTGATTTCATTCAAAGAGCAGCGAGGCTTTGAAAGACAAATTAGGGAAGCATTTCCACCGCTACAAGTTAGTTGTTTGGTCGGATAATCCGGGTCTCTCCTCGTCTTGTCGCATCACACAGGCAATGCAAATTCCTCACAATACATCAAAGCGCACGAGGGGAAACGCGCTGACAGACTAACACATATTTCGAGCAAACTTCTTGCCGTCTATCAGCAAAGTGGGCCACATTTAGGTCCATATATTGCACCAAATCCAGAGAGGATTTCAGGAGAGAGAGGACTGGCATCCCTCCTCGGTTGAGAGTTAATTTCTAATCTTATAATTTGCAAGTAATTAGATCTAAGAGGGGGGCTTGTCTCCGCCCACCGGCCTATCTGTGTCTTTCGAGCCATTCATTTGCCTCCTTCTTCCCTCTACCCCCTGTATCTCCAAAAATCTTCCTCTCAGCTGGACGTGTCATAAATCTGCCACTGTCCCGGGCTACATGAGTGATGGCATGGATATTGGCTTGCAAGGGGGTCCTGCCTGGGGGCAGAGGGGGTGGGAGTCTAACAGAAAGGAGGCTGGAAACAAGGCTGTTTCCCTATCTTTGCACCCCAGAGGTAGTAAATAACAAGATTAAGTGAAAAATTACAGCATGGATTATCATTTTACAGCGGATCAACTGGCATCATTGTGTATTTTAGCAACATAATAGTCAACACAGCCCACTTTTTTTCCATTTGAGCCAACAAGGCTTGTTTTTTTTTGTTTTTTTTAAATGTGACATAAGCTTATGGGCAACAATAACACTAAAACACCCAAACGGAATTAGAGACACTTTGTCGCACAAAACACAACTCCATAAAAATGAAAAGCATGTATAAAATGTACTTTTTATGACAAATTGGGTTTCTGGCACTGTCACACAAAAAAGGAAATAAAAGCTGAGAAGCTAAATAACAGCTTAACACTCCCACAGACCGACGCTCCCTCCCATCATTCCCATTTGTCTGCTTGCTTCTGGGAACGTTCTGTATTTCCCATGCTGTCCTGCTGTGTGTTAATGAAGGTTTCGCCCCACTGGAAGTCCTGACCGATCCGCCCCTTATCTCTGCCCTCCACTGAGTACATAACAGGCTCCATATTGGTCCCATATGATGCTGCCGCTTGGTTGTTCTCTGAAGGTGAGCAGACCCCATCTGTTCTTCCATTTTATCTCCGCATAAAAAGAGCTACTCCTCTATGGAGAGGGTCAGTTTTTTTTAAATCCTGCAAGTGTTCCAGGCCTCCTCCACAGAGACAGTATCACGTCTTACATGAGGGGTATGTTATGTATGTATCAGTAGAGAGGAGAAAAGGTGAGGAGGGGGGCTGATCGCCCACAGGGACCCCCCAGGAGGACACATGTATTCACCCAGACATGCCTGGGGGGGTCAAGGGGATCTGAGCATGATTGATCATTCTTCTCTCTGCCACCCTCCTCTCTCACCTGGGTGTGAGATACCGAGAGGCCTGACACAGGACAGGCTGCGGCTGGGATGCAAGGTCTGACACAGCCTGAATATCTCTGAGCAGCAGCAGCATCAATCTGTCCATGGAAATATGATGATTTAGTGAATATCTATATTAGGTTGGAGTTATCTATTTAGTTAACCTTGTTTAAAATTGCCTGGGAAGTCGGCATATCAAGTCAAAAATCAGACACACAAGTACGAACAAACTAAAATGGAAACCACTGCATAGTTACATGCCTGCCTGAGCATTACATGTGAGACAGGAAATCAACTGTCTATGTTTAGAGATGCAGTGTTAGCAGCCGCTACCATTACGCTATATGTCTCTAGTCCGTCACAACCACTGAAACTGTCTACTCTGGTGTTTTATTCATAATAGCTGACAAACCGTAAGCTTATTTAGAGGACAGAAAGAGCAACAGTTTGTGAGCTTAAGGCCAAACCAAAGCCTCCTGCTGTCAGCGAAGCCCTCATTTTCAGTGGACGAGATTCTTATAAGAGACAAGCATGAGTTTAGATGGTGTTCCTTCTAGAGTGGAGGTGATGGGATGGAATCCCCAATATCTAGCAGACTACATGAGGACAGTGAGTATGAAATCATAGCTTGAGGCTGAAACAAAATGCTGTTTGTATCTTCTGTAACCGTTAAGCATTTCCTTTTTTCTTTTCACTGGAAACCTGACATCTGCCTTGTCAAAACTGTTTCTTAAAGGATGTACACTAACTAATCAAACATTATACATATGGAAGATAATACATGTTGCTTGAGTATGGTAAGCAACAGTTCAAAGTTTACTTGGAATACGTTTTGTAGTCTCTGTGTATTTGTCTAAAGATTAAAACGTAAAAACTGAGCTACTTTGTTAACCTACGAGACAATTACACAACTCCAGACAATCATTTGAACCTAGATTGCCTGCTCTAAAAAATGTGTGATATCTTTTCAGCTTAAGTTGTCAGGCTGCTCCAAAGTAGTGACGAAGGGCAGCATAACTGGAGCACAGTTCATGGTAGGTGTTTCCACATCTCTCGAAGTCTTTTCACCTATTTACTATTCTGAAATGCTCTGAGCGAATGATTTTCTGTTTTTCATCAATATTCAAATCTGTTATCATCCAGCAAATGACTGAGTGTGACCTTCAAGTTTTCCCCAGCCGTTACATCCCGTGAGTTTTGATAGATTTTTTTTTTTTTTTTTTTAACACTTAAAAGTTGTCCAACCAAAATATTGACAAAAAATCCATAAGACGTCTGTTGAGTCGTAAGGGTTCGGCCATTTTTGCATTAAAGGTGCAAGAGGTTATAGCATATTCTCTCATATAGGCAAAAATTACAAGCAGCCATGCCGAGTGCTACAATACTGAATATATTGATATCATATTTGCTAATGTTTTGATCTTATATCTCTTGTAGAATAATTACTAAGATCCAAAGTGATATTATCAACAAGAAGGAGCAGAAGAAGGCCTTTGGACACAAGTAAGAAAAAAAAAAAAGGTTTTACAGCTTTCACTGAATGTGCAAATGTAACTCAGCCTCATAGCACAACCTTCATATTTAATTTCTGTGCAGGTCAAAGGCAAACAATTTTCCAAAACAAGGTAAATTTACACTTTGGTTTAAACCATGACACTAAAATCACAAAGCCGTCTCCTCCTAAGCTCGAGACTACGGTTTGTTTTCTTACAGATCTCGTGCAGGAGGAAGAAATTTGGAGCTCAGATGAGTTCGTAAGTAAAAAGCAACAATTTACTCTATAATTAATTTGGTCACTTTTAATGATACAGACTAAAGAGTAAAACTGAATTATTTAAAATCAGGGCAGATTTAGCTCAGGAGGAGCACATAATGAAAAGTATAGTTTGCACAACTGTGTTCTATGATATGAGTTGCATTCAGTCAGAAATTATGTTCCATGCCTGCGCTGTGGTCAGGAAAATGATAGTGACTACGAAGGTCAATCCCAAGAGGAGGAAGACGAGAACTACATTTGTGCTCTGAATGAGCCAGAGACAGATGAACAACAAGAGGGTGAAGAGACTGATGAAGAGGAGTATGAGGTGCCTCCCTTTGTAGACACAATGAAGCCACCTCAGCAACTGAAAGTGGCTAAACCTAAAGACCATCACGGCAGAGGTAACGTTAAACAACCCTGACAGCAGTGCTGCACAGAAAGAAATGCAATCGTGTGTGAAAACATATCAGTGTCCGCTGCCTTTTCATTTTATATGCTTTGATAGCAGAATTGGTGTTCATGCTTCCTGCTGGCTGTTCTTTAAAAAAAAAGGTGTGTATGTATGTAGATCCTGGTCATGATATCTGCCCTCCTGAGAAGACCTCAAAACGACCACATCCTCCTCCACCAGGACGGGACCCTGGCCCTCCTCCAAGACCTGTCAAAATACCAGGTGATGGTTTTCTAATGACTCCACAACCACCTGATTTATTTATGATGTTGATGGTCCTAACCTTGTCCCATTTCTAACACCAGTCCCACATTCGCAAAAGAAGAAGCCTGAACAACCTGGCCCATCCCAAAAAGACTCTATAAAATCAAGTATGCGCTCATTATCATGTATTGTTTAGAGAGATTTGAAGCAGCTAAGCAGCAGTAAAATGATCAAAAATGTTTCTTTTCTATTCAACACTATCCATTATGTCCACAAGAGGGCGGCAATTTCAAGGCTTCCAGCTCATTCAGGATGCCTTTCCAAAGAAGCCAAAAAAATACTGACGAGTCCAACAGGTAGGCAAAGCAGACCAACTGATTAAGCTTTTAATTAATCTTTTAATTAATGCAATTATTGAAGTTTTTTTTTAATGATTTTCTATTTCATCTCTCCTTTGCAGAGTAAGTAAACCCACTCCACCTCCTTCACCGCAAACACCACCTGATACCGTTGCCAAGTCAAAACCAGGAGCAAGAGCAGTGGCAACCAAAAGTGTAAGCACAATTAAGTCATAATGAGAGCACATGTGATACAACCCTGATTCCAAAAAAAGTGGGGGGGGACACTTTGCAATACCTTAAAAGAAAACGTAATTATTTATTTATCACTTTTGATATATACTTAAATTAAAACAGTACAAAAACAATTAATTTAATGTTTTACCGAACAAGCATAACAGATTTTTGTACATATGTTTTTTTCTGAATTTGGTGCTGGCAACTAGTTGGGATAGATGCAACAAAAGACCTGGGAGGTAAACAGGTGCATTGGTAAAAGTTGATAGTATGATGACTGGGTACAAAGGGGCATCCTGACATTTCAGTTATTCACAAGCCAGTGGGAAATGAACACAACTCTGTGAAACACATAGTTGTATAAATAAAATCACTATACGAGCTTGGGAACATTTCGTAATACAGCTGTAGGTAAACACAGTTTAAGTTTTGTTTTTGTTTTTGTTTTTTTGCTTTTTAATTGTACTTACTTTCTCATCTCTTTTTGGAATCATTTTAAGGACAAGTTTTTCTGTGCAATTACACCCTTTGGAGTACTTTTACAGGGACACCACTAGATGGCGATGTTGTTAAAAGAACACACAACACATTTCTTCCCTTGCAGAAAAGAAATGAGTAGAGGGAGTTAGTTTATTTCGTCCTTTCTGACAGTTTTATCACGGTGCTTCCAGGGTTTGGACCCTAGCTGGTATGGAGGAAAGATGACCAGACATCAAGCTGAAGCTGCTCTCAGAGAGATGAACGAGGTCTGGCGCCGCGTCTCACAGTCTCACATTTGCTCTTTCTGGAGCTGAGATGCATACACACACACAAACACGCAGTTAAAATTTCACAGGATTTTATTTTCAGTGTCATGTTAAACTGAGAAACATTTGTGTGAGTGGATTTGTCCACATGTGTGTCTTTAGGACGGGGCATTTGTGGTGCGGGACAGCTCAAAAGGCTCTGCTGAGCACCAGTACACCCTGATGGTGCTGAAAGCAGGCAAGGTTTACAACATTCAGATCCGTAACCAAGGAAACTCCTTCTGCCTTGGCACTGGCCTCAAGAAGACCAAGGTAAACTGAAAAATGATGATGCCATTGTCTACAATATTAAAACGAGAGGGGAAAGTCAGTGTGTTCACTCAGAGTAAACTGAAAGGTTCACATCTCGCTGAGCGCCGCAGGGAAAGTTTGATGCTGACTTGTGCTGTGCTGCGTCATTAGGTCCCTGTCATCTTTTTTGTGTGCTGCTGTGCTGTAGAGTTTCCCTGGGGTGACGGAGATGATTACCCATCACACACACACCCCGCTGCTGCTCATTGATGCCACAGACCAGAGCTCTGAGGCGCAGAGCCAGTGCTGCCTGCTGCACCCTATGGGATCCTGACCGGCACCATCACCGAGTTTAATGTGGGTGTTTGCGTCTGTCTCTGTGTTTCTGTTTGCTAATTGCTGTGCATGCTCATGAGGCTTGTTCAGAAGCCTTTTAGATACATCCCAACAAATGTCACAAATCCTGCAATCACAAAGGGCAATGTTATGTAATTCCTTTTTTTTTGGAAACTTGTGTTTCTAGTAAACAGAATGAGAGAAAATGAGAGATTTTTCCGTGGCTGAAGATTTGTACATTTTATTAAACTATGTTTTCCACACAAACAGCATTACCTCTGTTCTTCAGGCTTCAAGTTTCAGGTCATGCTGGGGGGGGGCTGCTGCTGTTGCTTCAGAGCCTCCTGGACTTTCGGGAACTCCAACTTGTCAGGGTGGCCAACACAAACGATCAGATCACATTGCATGAGCTGGGCTTGCACTGCAGGCAGAAAGCAAACACCATGTTTCAGAACTGCCTCAGGTACACACAGTTAGAAGACGTCACATCTCAGACTATTTACAGTTCCACACAAAGGGTGACAGCACTCAACAGGAAATGACCTGAATGATAAATTTACGACATTTCTCCCTGCTTTGCACTATAATTATACAGTGTCTGAGACAGAACTCATGATTCAAACTGATGTTAATTGCACTACTGCAAATAAACTTGAACACTTACTTTACACGTCCATTTTACCCAGGTTTTAAATATGCTTATTTGACCTAAAAATTAATTTAAACATGCAGAAAAACAATCATCATGCACATAAAATTAGCTAAATTTTTGACTTTGGTGTTAAATGAGAGTATTCTGTTTTTAGAGAAACTCATTTTCTTTTGTTTTATTAGAATATAAATTAGAAACTGGCAACAGCTCGACCAAATCAGTTTGATTGACATCTGCTCAAGCATGTGATGAATCATTTATTTGTGCAAAATAGTAAAGCAGGTTCATGTCTTGTAAACTACATGCCAAAACAATGCATTATAAAAGAAAAGCGATACTTCATGTAGTGACAGAGTATCACAAATAATTCTGCATATATTTAATGTTTTTATATAACAAAACTCTAATATTGGTTTCCAGGCCTTGAGCTTATCAAGTTAGGAGAAAGTGACTATCTAGTAGGAAAACACAGTCGGCAGATTTGACTGCCTCTTCGCCAACAACTGTCGCCCCTGGCGAAAAAGAAGTTGCACCATCATGCCTCACATCAAATGCTCTGATGGACAACCGTGTGTGTAAAATCCTTCAGTTACTCCTGTCTACCCATCAGCAGAGTGCGATCTGACAGACATCATGTAGCATCATGTAACTCTGCACTACTGACATCTACAAGCAAGACTAAGTTGCAGCAGTTAGTGTACTTTTGACTATCACATTTCAGATCTAGTACAACAGTTTCGTCAGATGCTTTGCATATTTGCAAATGGATCACCAAGGTCATCTTGCTGGCAAAATAGATGTCTGCTGACATTTTAGAGGTGTAAAAGGAGGGAATGAGAATGAACAGTGGCACATACATGCCAGCTGGTCCATGCATTTAGACAAGGAGTCCAGTCCTTTCAGTATGATTTCCAGATCAATGCAGGCAGAGGAGGCAGCTTGTTCTGTGCTCTTCTTCACTGTGTTTTCCATCTGGAAACTAACATAGAACAAAACAGGCTAGGTCATGATCTACAATGTCCAATTCACAAAATTTAACAAAAGTTTAGCATAAAATGACATTATCACAACAAAGAACAAAAAGCCAGACAAGTCTATGTCTAAAAAGAAAACAACAGATCACAGATTAATTTAAATATTTTATTGTTCAACTTCACAGGCTAAACAACACTTAAGCACTTTCAAAACAAACAGGATGTGCAGGCCTGGCAAGCAATAAAAATGTTGTACATTACTTAATAAAAAATCCAAAAGAATAAAGTTTAAATAACTGCTCTCCCATGGCAAAAATCAAGTAATCAAATGTGCAATATTAAGTCGAACACTGTACAATTACACTTTCATGTACTGCTTTAACAAACATGTCCACTGAATATTATTTAAGTGCTCTTATGAACTGAAAACTGTGATAACAGCATCACATCTGACTCAGCGTCGTGGCAGTAGGATGGGAACATCTGTCCATCTCTGGCTGCTGTTCTCGGTCTCCACAGATGACAGCTCTGCATCTCTGATAAGCTTCTTCCAGTTTCCACATCGAGGCCATCAGTTTGGGACTGGTCCGCAGCGCCACCATGTCATACGCCATCCAGGTCAGCTGCACTACAGGCAGAGGGGCTGTCAGTTATCGGACAGGAGTCCCCCAGAGCTGTTTAAGAATTAAAGTCTGTCTAGCACAGCTTGCTTCAAAGCAACAGAATGAAGTTACATACCTGAAATATTTTCAGTGTCTTCTATCATTCTCTCCAAATCTTTGTTAACCTCCAACACGTCGTCAGTGCTGTTCTGCTGAAGCTCTGGCAGTGAAGATGAATCGGTCATCTAGCAAGTACAAACCGGCATATGGCTTTTATCGGTTGTCGGTTAGCTTAGCAAAACCTGAGCTAACGCCAACAAGCCGTTCTGCCGCTAACGCTAGCTAACGGCGCTAACGTTACGTTCTAGCTAGCGCAAGGTCCAAGAAAAAAGTCTGCTTTGGTACGTGCTTTTAAAAATAATGTTCAGACTGAATGTCTACGTTGAGAGGAACATTATCTACTAATACAAGTTGTAATTGTGGTCAGCAGTTTATAGCGTTAAAAGATATATCCCAGTTAAAATGATAAACTTACGTTAGAAAGCTTGTCGTCAGTACTGCAGTTAGAACTACACAGTTCACGCGCTAACCTGAGAGGGAAAAATGCGCAATGTCAAAAGCGCGAGAGTGATGTGTGATGCAACTTTCCACGAATTTTCAGATAATTTACAAACAACATCCTTATTCTATAAACTTATTTAATAATACCCTGCTACTGTTCTGGGGCAAAGTTTGCAACATTATTATCCAATATAATAATTTGGGATATAAGTAGAACTAGTGAAATTATGCAAGAATATTCTACATACATGTAGAATATTACATGTATGAAAGGTTAGTCCCTACCAGAAACAACATTTGAAGTGGCTAAGCAAAATTAAAATCCTATATATTCCTGAGTTTCACACTACTGTCACTGCAATGCTGTTATTGACCTTTTACCTATTACTACTGTTGAAAGTACTTGTACCACTAGGTTGTTTTATTCATATTCATCACTCATTATTTAGGCTATGACTTAGACTAAGTGTAACCTACACTTAATAGGTAATATTAAAGTAATAAAATATTTATGTAACATTAAAAATTACATATAGGTTGTTTAAAGTAGGCTAAGTAAATAAGAAAATATAAGCCAATCTCAGAAAACTAACCTTTTGATATAAATGTGCCATTTCTTTTAGTCTGTTCAAATTTATATTATAATCATGAAAAAAAATTACAGATGGCTGAAATAATGTTAGAATAACTGCTTGAGTGGAAAATTATTTAATTGAGGGTGAGCAAAACCCCTGGAGGAACTGAACTAGCTGACAGTGGGGGAAAAAAAGAGAAAATAGGAACAGACGACTCACCTGAGAAAACAACCAATCAAACGTGAAAGGGGGCGTTTCCAGGGAAACAGATAAAGCAGGTATGACAGGTGACATTTTGACAGAAAGCAAGGGCAAACGGACAAGAGAGGGGTAGTGAAGTGTAACCTGTGACTGAGAAGCCATCACTTATATCAGCTCACATTCAAATACCAAAGTTCTGAACAAGAAAAGGACATCCAGGGGCGGACAAATTCGCTGTAAAAATGGTTTGGCATAG
>JAPXVT010000029.1:9396373-9406517 GCA_029823135.1 Acanthurus reversus
GGCTTCTGCCCAGGTATGCACTTATCTCTGGGTATCTGGCTGATGATAGCCGCTCATACCCTACAAAATACCAAGGCGGAGATAACTTGCGCATCTTGCCCGTCGCCAGTCCAACTTCATCCGGAGGAATTACAGCTGGGGATGCGCATTGAACCGACAGAGGAACTGGGCACCCTAAAAAACATTCGAGTAGAGTTTAAAGAACTCGGGTTTAACGACCAAAATACTGGAGTGAACGACGGCCATGAGACAGGCGTTCCTGTCGAGGATGTCCCTCAGTTCCCTCAAGATGTCAGTTTGGATGGAGTTCATGCAAAAGAAGATGCGCCAGAGTCTAGTGAAGAAAGTCAACGCGGCAGTGATAAGGCATGGGAGCCCGAGAAGGGTGAGGATGCTGCGCTCCGGAGAGCGAGAAGAAGCAGTCCTGAGTTTGCTGAGTTCAGCGAGAGCGGGTGGAACGGCCGGCCTGGGGTGAATGCGGGCGCGCCGGAGGATCGGGGCTCGTTGTTAGAGGGACAAAGGCAGGGCAGGTCCGAGTACAGATGGAACAGGGATGATGGGAGAGGGAATAACCGGCAGGACGAGCCCAAGCTCACGAGCAGCACTTTCGCTCTGACTGGAGACTCTGCGCATAACCACGCGGTGGTTTACTGGTCAGGTCAAAACAGCAGCGTAAGTAATCATGACATACTATTATTTTTTAGAAATATTCTCTACTTTGCATGTTTGCTTTCCGTACACTCTCCATTCTGCATGAACTCTTTGCTGAGAGTGGGATATTTGGAGTGGCTGGCTGAGCAAACTCGGTGACGCACAGCGCGGAGCCTCGGTGCTCTGTCGTGCCGCTGAGTTGTGGTTCACTGTTAACAGGTGCACTCGAAGCTACAGATGCGCACCGACGCACACTATTCCCTAAATGCCAGACTTGTGCAGCGACTGTGAATTGTATGCGGCCACGACCTTTGACTCTCTCAGCAATTACGCACGCAACTCATCTCTGTTAAAGCTCGTGACATTTTCTCAACATACACACTTTATCTGTGCATGATCTCTTAATCGTGCATTTTGGGTTGAATATTTGATTTTTCGTGATTCAACGCCCTGGTGTGAAAATTATGAAAAAAAAAAAATATTAAAATTTAAGACATGTTAAAACGTGTAAACAGGCTAATGCGTAATTCATTCCTCCGAACTGATGCCAGTTTTATTTTCTTTTTTTTTTCTCCATCCAAACTAATTAATCGCAGAAAGCGGGGCTCATCAATTATAGCTCAATATCCAATTAGCCTTAAATTTAGGCTCATAAAGTCTGTGAATATTTGGATTTGCTGAACCGAATACCTGAAAAAGAGTGAATTAATTTAGCTTTCTCGACTGTTTAGGACCTTTTTTATTAAATAAAAGAGATATGTGATAAATATCACAACTAAAAAGATGTCTTAGCCTGGATGCATTACCACAGCCTTTTTAAAGGGTGTTCATTGTTTGAAGGTTGGGTCTCTCCCCCTTAGCCTGTACAGTATTCCTTAACAGGAAATGTGTGCCTCCTTAAGTCACTGATGCCTAATAGCATGGAATCTGCACAAAAATATGTAAGCACCAGCAAAAATTAAGATATGGAGAAAGAATATCTTCATCTGCTTTTCTTAAAATGATTTCAGGACGTGTATTTGTCCAATTTTTGGAGGCAATAGGCATAAATCCTTGAAGAATTTAAGACAAGAATATAGCCTATGAAATCAAAATAACCTGTTTCTAGTGTTGTCACTACCTTAATAATAACAGGCGTCCTTGCTCTCTGGGTGCTACAACATAGCTGTCCAGCTCAAAGACCTGGGCAGCCTGGTGTCATAACGTGTAGATCTTTGCAGCTGCAGTAAATAGTTCTCACAGTACCACTAACTCGTCTTTAAAATGACACGGACCACATTCAGTCCCATTCTGCATCCAAATTGGATGAAACTCCTTCCCCTCTTACACAAGAGGGCCCTCATAGGAAGAGAATAATGAGACAAAATGAATCAAAGTCATTTACACAACCATGTAAGCTCACAGGGAGCCGATGGGCTCTGCTTTATGGTTTCACAAGCTTAATTTGTTGTTGTGGCTGCTCCCCCCTCTTTATTCCATTTCGGAAAAAAAAAAAAAAAAATCCCATATATTCAGTCTTGTCTGAGCTGATTATGACACGGTACATGAACTTGTTTTTTAACCCGCAGTGAAGACTGAGGCGCTGTGAGGGGAACATGTTTGTGTCTGTGTGTGTGTGTGTGTGTGTGTGTGTGTGTGAGTGAGGCTGCATGAGTGTGTGCTGGATAGAGGGGATGAGGAGGTTATTGAGTGCCGCTGCCCCTTAGCTTTAAATCTTTAATAATTATCATGAAGACTGAAGCCTCAGTTTCAAAGTCTTTTCCTCTTCTGCTGCAAAAAGAAGGGAAATCAGACTTGGCCTTGAACACATCCTCAAGAGAGGAGATCTGCTACTTAATCTTTATTGACCATCGGTGCTTGTTTTGGTGATGAATAGAGTGGTGGGATAAAGAGATTGAGCTTGAAGTTTTCTAACGTAAATGAAGCAGTGGCTAAGTTAGAGTCAGAGTGAGTTGCTGGCTGTGGGACGACCATCTGGTTGGATGAATGGCAAGCTCGGTTAAGCCACTTTAATCTTGACTGTGTATTCACTGCCTATTGTATTCTCTCTGTGGTCTCTATTTTTCACCTGACAGACTTTTTGGTTGTACACTTTCAAACCACCTGAGGCATTGTGTTGATCTTGTGTTTAATACCTATACCAAAGAACAAAAATCTCACTTTTCTATTCCAGTGGGGGCGTTTTTGTCTTTCTCTTAACGCTCCCTGTCTGTTTCAAAACTGGCAGATATCAAACACGGGCAAAACTGGCAAAAGAAAAGACTTTTAAATAATATTGTTGGGTTTTCCAACAGGCAACCTCTCTTGGGGCTATGGAAATAATGATGCAAAATTTATGTGACAATGTTATTACGTCACAGAACCCCTTAAGTTGGTGTGTTTAGGTGCACAAATGTACCGACAACAACACTGAACTTCACTGTTTCTACCTGGTCTCCTAACAACAGTCAGCGCTGGTAGCTTTTCACCTTGACCACCATCTTTTTTTTTTAGTCATGAAAGTGATTACTTTCTAACCTTGACCAAGAAGTTTTTTTTGACCACAACAATGGTTGTGGGCTTTGTTTTCAGCCCTTTTCTTAACAGTCAGTGTAGCATCCTCTTATCTATGACTGCCATCTTTCCTGATATTTCACCATAAAATTCTTGGGAACGATTGTTCCGTTATTAGACCCAATACTTCTTTTACTACAACCGTGATTGTTCTCTTACTATAACCAAGTAGTGGAATCTGGTTTCAGTTTGAGATGCTTCAGGACGCTACTTGAGTAAGGTGATGATAGCATCCTAACTGCTATCCTACAGTCATTGTTGGGTTCTTTCATAGACAAAAGTCAAGCAGTTATCAAGTAGCCTCTGGTGTTTTACTTTTACACAAGAAGCTGTTGTTTTTCATCTTCTGTTAAAAATCAGCTTTGTGTTTTTACACTGATAGCACGTTTTTTTCCCTGAGCTTGATCAAGAACCATAGCCACAAGCAGTTGCTATCCTTAGGGAGTTAGTTTTTATTACCTGACCTAATGTAACAATGGCTAAGAGGTGACAGATCAGAAAACATATGAGCCAGGTTTGGAAGGTACTTACAGATAACCTGTTTTTGTTGTTGTTGGAGAACTTGTTTGTACTTGCGCATTTCATTTTGATAGAAAAGCAATTTTGAGTGACTGACAGGCAGTCCTGTGCCCTGTTCCACTGATCTTTAGTCAAGATACCACACTCCTACTTTCTCAGCCATTTTATTCTTCAGGAGTAAAACATGAAATATAAAAGTACGTGAATCTCAGCATGCTGTTGCTATGAATGTCCATGGCATTGACCAAAAATTTACACCGTCTTTGGTCAAGAGACTTTCTCTCAGTCTTATTTCTGCCAGATTCGTCGCTGTGCCCTGTTTTGCGTTTGCCTCTGGGATACTTGATGCTGCTGTGGGTTTCCCGTGGGGAGAATGGTGTGTCCTCTGAGGCATGTACACAAGGCTAATGCACTCTCACTGTCTCTCTGCCCTCACTACCCTACCTCTTCCTCTCTGTCTGTCTGGATGTGTCTTCATGTCTGCGCCTCAGACTTATGCAGGTTATGCCGAAGCCTTAACCTCAGATATTAACTGGGAATGTAGAGGTAGCAATGTTTAGACTAACTGTCATTTATTATATTCATGGGCATAATTCCACTGAAGCATCCCTACAGCAAAGTGACAAGTTCCTTTCTGAAGTATCTTTGAGGCCGTGTAATCCCTCCACCCGCAGCAGTCATGAGCATAATAGCATTGTAACTGACAGCTTCAATACAAAATGGATAGCTTTAGCAGTGTCTTTTAGTGTAACCTTTAAACATTCATCCCGTCTAAGGAAACCTTGAGATTTTCTCCCAACAACATAATGACAATGAATATGTCCCCCTAAGAAAACTGTGACTATAAATATCAGCATATTTAGTCGGTAGATCAGGACAGGATGTCAGCTTTTTGGCTGATCAACACTATACTTTCACTTCAAGAAGTTTTTTTTTTTGTTTTTGTTTTTTTTTAATGTATGCATGATACCGAAATTGTCCATAAAAATGTATAAACTACAATTGCACTTGCCCCTGCATAGACCCAAAGATAGATATAAAAGAGACTCAGTTTTTTTGCCACCTACTGTACATGCAAGCAAATAAAAGTTCCCTAGTTCTCTCTTTTTAGCCGGAACCATTAAGTCGAAGTTTCAAACTTATCCCTCCACATGTTGTATTTGCCAGCAGAGTGGGTGGAGATGGGTCAAAGCTTGGTGTCTCTGCTGCTGCAGAGACGTGGCTTAGCTTGGCTCCGAGAGGCAGGGCTCTGGTTCCAACCACACAACTAGCACCACATGCTTTAGACACCCACCCACAAAAACAACAGCCTGATACAACCAATGAAGAAGCAGTCTGGTTTGTTTCACGATCCCATGAATGGCCTTTGGAGATTTATGCTGCAGGCACTCATGGGAAAGTTGAAAGTCATAGTGAGAACTATGTGTTATTTTATGAAGGCGTAGTCAGATTTATCATCAATTAGCCTCCTAAACCAAAGATAATTAGCTTCACAAGACTAAAGCACAGCATCACAGCCTTCATTTCACCCATTTGCTCATTCTATGATCTTTCTTTCAATCGCAATCTAATGAGCAAAACCAAAAGATGCTGCTTCCCTCCGTCATATTGCTCTTTTTTGGCACAGGAAGTTAGCATCTATCATAAGTCTAGTGATTAGAGGTTAGCATGTAGGCTGGTGTCTGCAGCTGTGGTCATTAGAACCGCACTGATTAGGCACCCACAGGGGGTCCGCATGATTGGGTATTTATCTCCAGCCAACAGACGCAATTAAAATTCCCTTCTCAAAGTCGGCCCGGGCCGGAACCCCAAAATAGTGCTCACACACCCCCACCCCCGGCCTCTTCCCCTTCTCTTTCTCTGTCTTTCCGTTTCAAGACTGCTTCCAAATCGTTGTGGCTCTGAGCACAAGGTCTCCACTTTATCTCAATTTGCACCTTCTTTACTCACCACAGGACTGTAACTCCATGCAACCTTCTCCACGCTTTACCCCCACAGGCTCCGTCACTGTGACTTTTCCCTAAGCTCATCATGCTACTGTTAAGGCAGCATAATAGTGCTATTAACTAAATGGACATACTTTGTCAAAGAAGCCCCACTGCACATCCTAATTGTTTTAGTGTTGCTGTCAACGTTGGTGTTTTTTTTTAGGATAATAGGGGTAATAACAGGGGCAGCCACAGTTTAGCACAGAGGTATGTATGTGTGCAGGGCAATGACAAGTTTCAGCAGGGGAGATACTCACCTATTCACCCCCACATCTGTGCTACCAACAAGGGGCCCGGCTCCTCTGCCCTCCCCCTGTCCCCTGGATCTGAGCCCTCTGACAGGAGGAAACACTTCAAGAGTAAATAATGTGTTTTCTCAAGTTGTGCCAAATCACAGGGTGGGAGAAGAGGCCGCCAGACAGACAGGAAGAGGACTGAAACAAAAGTCTCTAACCACACTAGCAACTTTGTGAGGCTGTGCTCTGGCATGGCGCTTTCAGCTGACATTTGCCAATTAGCACTGAGCACAAAGTCCAGCTGAGACTAATGGAAGTGTCAGTAATTTCTATTCAGTAACCAAAGTGCTGATACATTTTAACCCTCTGACGATCACCAAAGATATTACAATTCATCTACTTACCATCTACTTCACATCTTAACAAAATACATTTACTTAATACATTTACTTAAATGCTACTAAAATGTATTAATCATATTCTGTGGAATGTGAATGTGTTTGCTAAAATTCCTGACAAGTCATCCCACAATGGTTGAGATATTCCACTCAAAAACAAAATGTCAACTCGCTGGTTGCAATCCAGGAAATTTTTCAGTTTCTAGTTTATAGGTTTTAGCAGTATCTAGCAGTGGTGTTGTGGACTACATGCAATGAAACTTCCATTCACTCACCCTCCTGTTCCGAGCATGCAGGAGAACCTACAGAGGCTGTGAGACTTGCAAAAAATACAGAAGATCCTCTCTGAGCTAGTATGTTTTGTTCATTCTGGGCAACTGTACAAACAGGGTAATGCAACATGGCAGACTCCATGGCAGAGAAAAATATTGAACTCATGGTGACCAACAGGAAAAGTCACACTTTAAGTAAAGTAAGGAGGTGATATTTATCCTCTGGTGAACATGAGTGCTTATGCAAAATTCCATGTAAATCCATTGAATTGTTGTTGAGCTATTTCAATCTGGACCAAAGAGGCGAGTGACCGATTAACACTGCCATCCCTAGAGCCGTGCTGCTGGGGTGGCTATAAAAAAGTCAAGCTGTAACAGAAAACAGAAGGACATTTGGTCGTAGAAAAGGGCAAAAGGAGAAAGAGAGTGAGAGAGAGAGAGAGAGAGGCAGCTGAGGGCTAAAGCAGAAAGAAATCGTGCGTGAGTGACAGGGTTCCCCCAGCATTTGGCTGCGGTGGTTGATGGAGACAGATGGTTGCCCAGTGGAGTCCCTTCATACCAGCAGACCAGCCCTGCTGCTGAGGCCCTCAGCTTTTAACCCGCTGAGTGCTGAGAACACAAGGGAAAATAGGCGCGAATGGGATCACAGGCACACAGGGATAACTAAACTGCCAGAGATGGGGCCTTGTGCTGTAACAACACCATAATAATGCTCTCCATCATCAGCTCTATTTACAGATGTACTGCTAAAGTGTGTTTTTGTCTAGCACAGCAGGGTTTGTTGCTTAATGATCCCCTTTATCATTCAGAAATCACTCCTTCACTGAGCCAGACACTTCAGCAGCTCCACCTCACTGTGGCATACACTGTACATGCACACACACACACACACACAGTATTACACACACATACACACACTTAAAGACAATAGAGAGGGGCGTCAGCGTGTGGAAATCCTTCTGGACGGTGATGCTTAAGAGAGACAAGCCGAGGAATAATCCCTGTCATCTATCCTGAAGCCTCCTGAGAGTCGTCGGGGAAAAGCACCGCTGCCTGCCGCGGTCCCTTCTCTCACTGCCGGAATCTCTCCCTAGCAACCAGGCTTTGGCGTGGTGATTGGACCAGCGTGCCAGCAGTTGCTATAGCTACAGGAAGCTCCCCTTCTTTGTAACCCCCCACTTTTATTTCTGTGCTGTGTGTCTCTTTTTCTGTTTCTCCTCATAACCTCTCTTTGTTTTTGTCTTTACTCCTCTTGCAGTTTGTCTTTTCCTCTCTCTCAGTCCTTTCCACTCTCTCTCCCTCTCCCTCTTTCTCTCTGTCCCAGTCTTTTCTTTTGCCATCTGAGAACAGAACTGCAGGTTGATGTTATTAACACAGAGGTTGAGTGATGGGGACTAATGGCATCCAAAGGGAGGCTGACTGACTGAAAGAGGTCTGTGGAGAAAAAGACAAAGATGTTGCGCTTGCACAAGAGCCCTGGTGAGAATACCAGGCTAGAAAAGGAGCACAGGCAGATCAGACAAGTATTTATCTGACCTGCCTGTGTATATCCTCTATTCCCCTAAGCGCAGCTTTATGAGAAAATCAGTTTTGTCTCGAAAAATAAATAACTACTGGGAGCAGCCTGGCAGTTAATGTGTGAACGTGTCTGTGTTTGCATCTGCCTCTGTCTCTGTCTGTGCTTGTGTGTTTGTTTCTGAGCTTCTGTGCTTTTTGTTAATATGTGAGTTGGCTGCAAGAGAAACACAAGCTCTTTTTTTTTTTTTTTTTGCCTTTGCGTATGGTTTATGTGTGTGTTAGCTTTGCGCTCATGCCACTGACAGACCTCGTTGTTGCTGCTGGAATCTCAGGGTGCCAATTATGCATCAGAGGCGGGGTAAATGTGGTCACTATGTCATTAGGACAGTATGCACGAGTCAGCCCGTCTGCTGGTAATACAACACCACATCATCCATACAGCGTAGCCCACTGCTACACTGAGAAGTGCCACAGGATCCACATAATACACACACACACGCACACACACACACACACACTTTTCCTCCCGCTGCCTTCTCTATGTCTGGAGCTGATGCATCAATCTGTGAGCTGGCTTCTGTCTTCAGCATTTTCCACAGACTTATTTCTTGAGCTGATTGCGTGGCTGCTTCTCTGAGCTATAATCAGATGCTGTATAATGGGTTCAGATGAGAGGTTTAATGCACATGATTAGTTATCTATTCTTCTTCTGACTAAAGCATAAGAGAGGAATTATGAAAATGTGGCATCTAGAAGGTGATGTGGTTGTGTGTGCAAGGATGGAGGGAGGATGAAATGATCAACATGATTGATGTATGTATTATGCTTGCTGAATACATTTACTCAAAAATTATCCAACTGTTTGATCATGATTAATTAAGAGGGGCAAAGTTGTAATCAGCGGGAAAAAAAGAGATTGAAATAAGGAAAGAAAAAGCAGATTTTGCTTCTTGGTGATCATCACTAGTAAAGGTCTATAAAACCCGGGTTCACACACTGATCGTCTAAAAAAAAATTACCAGCCAAAGAATGAAATCAAATATTGAAACACGCCCCAGTCATGGAGTTCATAAACACATCTGACAGATAAGGCAATTGGCTGCTGACAGCGGATTGTGGCAATGGCATAATACAGTTTAGCCATTAGCCTCCAAATCGCACGCCCCGCATGCCAATGTCATCCTGTCCCAAGATGAGAAATTGATTTCATGCTTGGGTGACTGTCATCAGGAAAGAAAAGAGAGAGAGAGCAAGGGACAGAAACAGTGGGAGAAAAAATGGAAAGACAAAGCAACAGAGCATTGAGAGGGAATATAGAAATTCAATCTTAAATCCTGCTTCTGCATTCACAAACATTCAGCCTCAGGGAAAAAAAAGCTGGAGTCAATGAAAAGCAGAGAATATAAACACAGACAATAGAGAATAGACTGAGTGTATGAAGTTCAAGAACATGCAACATGTTTGTATGTGAGGGGGGGTTAGACTCTGAACAATGAAAGCTTTAGAAAACTGCTGGCTGTGCAGAGGCCCATACAGGAAAGCATATTATGGGCAGGGATGTGGCAGAGTGTGGCCGCACAATAGTGCCCCGTTGCCTCATGGGACGCAGAGAGCTCTCTGGAACATGAGAGGGGAGGGCTGTGTGATAGGTGTATTTAACATGATGCTCATCGATGACAGTTTTCCATTACTGTGCCGCCGCTATGAGTGAGAGGGAAATGAAGGAAGGAGATCATGTGAGAATCAGGTTGGTGTTACACTCAAGTGATGATGTAATGTTTACGCGACACAAACAGCACCCCCATCCCCCCTCTTCTTCTCTTTTCTGCTCGCTTCCTGTGTTCACCCCCCTTTTTCTCTGGGGCACAGAATAGCGCCTTCTGATTGGTTAATAGCACCATAGAGATGCTGAGAATATCCACCAACCAGGGCCCGGGTGCCCCTTCACACCGTTACCACAGCAACCCTTTACAACCACAGTGAGCGTGCACACATGTATGGATGTGCAC
>JAPXVT010000029.1:9611934-9628362 GCA_029823135.1 Acanthurus reversus
CAGGTACTTGTAAAACAGCCGCTGTGCAAAAGTAACAATGAATAGGCTAAGTGATTGGCTGTACTCTTATGTTCTTGAAGATAACACTGACAGCGGCGATTTTGTTGTTAAATAAATACTTATATTTCTGAATTATCTTGTTCCAACTGCATTTATTTCAATTATACAATATATATTTTATTCTATTTTATTCTAAAAACAGTGTAAAGGATTTCTCTTCCACCAGAGTCCCCTCGCTCGTTCATACTTCAGTTCCCATCATGCTCCGCTGTGAAGCGGTGTCCTTGGCAACAGCACAGGAAGTGGCGCGCGACTGTTGAAAAAAATGTCTAAGAGCAAACTCAGGAGGAGATTTTGATACTATTCAGTTTCAGTAACTGCTAAACTGCGGC
Source organism: Acanthurus reversus (assembly GCA_029823135.1). NCBI lineage: Eukaryota > Metazoa > Chordata > Actinopteri > Acanthuriformes > Acanthuridae > Acanthurus > Acanthurus reversus. The sequence continues at coordinate 9,612,327 of JAPXVT010000029.1, forward strand.
TGTGAAGTTATTTTAAGCCCAAAGCACTCACTTTGTATTACTAAGCGTGGCTTAGTTTCCTAAAACGTAAGTTTTGTTGAAATATTTGGCTAGCAACAAAAAGCTACTAACGTTTGTGGTGCGTAAGTAACGTAACTTAGCTTAACTGCTAGCTAAGTCAGTTATTGCGAATGAGTCTTTGCTCACTAACATTTTTAACTTACCATTGATTTATTGTTGCATTTAGCTACATGTGTACTTGTGCCAGCTTACGTTACACGTTTAAACGAAACGACTGTGTGTCTTCTGTGAAGTCAATGCACTTACGTTAACATTTATAGTTTCATACTGATTGTAAACAGATGTCGTTCGTGAGGGGTGGTCGTATACAGCAACACACCAAAGGAAAAAGGCCAGTTCGCCCGAAGAAGACGGCAGCCCCTAAAAAGGAGTGGGTGGTGAGTCCCAACAGCTGTCCACCTGTTGAAAAATATGATGACTTAGTTACAGCATCATTGTCTTGTCCTTATTTGTTGGGGTTACGTTCTAAAGCTAGCAGTGACTTTTTGATGAAGTAGAGTACACTTCTACTGCTCTCATAAAATAATCTTTTAGCCAGCTTTTTAAAGTAAATTATATATTAACTGTGTCAGTAAAATCTGTGAAGTATTTACAGCCTTCTCTTGCTGGTTTCAGAGCACTGTCAGTGACCTGTCCGTGCACAAGCTGACACCTGCAGAGCTGGTAAGGTGTCTGCCCACGTGCTAGTTCATTGGTGCTTTGTTAATGCAACATGTACAACTGAGATGCGGTTTCATCTTACACTATGCATTATAAGAGAACTTGAAAATCAGTTACACCTGTCTTATTGTTCACTTCTGCTTCAGAGCCATCGGCATGAGATTCACAAATCCCACAATAAGGCTGCGGCTCAGTGGGAGCTGAGAGAGAAAGCCCTCAAACGCCGCTTCAGAAACCATGCTCCTCTGGACCCGGCCAGCGTCAGCATCATCAGAGAGGTGTGTGTAATGATAAATTTTACATTAAATGTAGTGTTTTCTTGGTCTGCTTTATTGTTTTATTTGTTAAACAGACACAAAAGTATTTAAAATGTAAATCTCACTGAAACTACTGCTGCTGGTGATGATGACGATGGTGTGTTTTACTGCTGCAGGTCTTCTCCGACCAGCTGCTGCTGCAGGATGTGCTGGCTCGCTCTGACAGAGCCATGGCTGTGGTGAAAGACTTGTTTGGAGATGCTCCACGCAGACAGACTGGTAGAAAGCTTCTCATTCACCCTATCATACGTCAGATAAAAATGCATTGCTAAACCGATAAAGCATGTTAAAAATGACTGTTTTCACCTCTTCTTTGCTTGTAGAGATAAGCAGATATGGCACATTCTTTACATTTTCGTTCCACGTGTTTGGCTTTCCCCGAAGTTTAAATGTTTATTTTTTAATAAATAATTACAAAACATTTCATTTGTGTTTTCAGTTTTCAAATTTTGTGTGTTTTTCCTCAGGACACCCCAGTGTGACAATGGCTCCAGACTGTGACTCTGACTCAGTGCTTCCTGTGCTCCAGAGACCAGATCCTCCAACTGAGCTGTCACTGCTCAGCCAGTCCGTAATGGACCAACAGGTTTGTGTTTGTGAGTCAAGAGATAATGTCATTAACTGGTGGTTGTTTGCTCGTAGTTTTGAAACAGCATTCACTCATTTATCTCTTATTTCCTTCTTAATATTAAAATAATAATGACTTTTCCCTAGTTGTTTTACTTTTAGCAGTAAAGTCTTTTTTTCTGTATGCACACTAAAATGGTTCTTCTCAGGCTCTTAATGAGGTAGAAGCTTCAGAGGAATACTACAGCGATGAAGATATCTGTTTTAGTGACCATCCAGACGATCATGTAATCCACAGGTACATACCTCCAAAATAGGCCTTACCTTTCACCACAATCTCAGATAAGAAACATGTGTTTTTAGCTTTTGTTGATTATTAACGCTCCTTCTTTTAGGGCCAATCTACGAAAAATGAAAGCACAGTCTCGGGGTCGATCAGTGCAGCAACGGAAAGTTCATCGTTCCAGCTCTGACCAGGCAGACAGGGACAGTAGTCCTGTAACCCCCTGCACATCAGGCAGAGCACCAGACCAAACAGGTAGGATGAAAAATGATTAAAATAGACAGGAAGAAAAGAACAACAATACAACTGTGTATTTCATGCAGTCATCAGAAGTAAAATTATACCTTTTAATCAGGTGTGAAATCCCTTTTCCACGTACAAATACAATCTATCTTGTTTTAGCTCTCAATGCCACAGTGGCTGTCCGCCGTGTTCTGTCCAGACAAAGTCAGTCAGAGGAGGGCAAGGAGAGGGACCCTTCAGTCCAGGTTTCACAGGTCCTGAATCCTGAGCTGCCTCTCAACCAGTCAGGTAAAATCAGGAAGGTATTTGTTCTTCATTCTGTGTAATGATGCGCAAAAATGTCCTCATATGAACTGTTAAATACTGCAAAAATGGAAGAAATGAGCAGTCTCTTTTCTGTGTGTTTCTCTATGTATTTTTCAGGCAGGATCAGAAGTCGCACCAGCAGGACCAGAAAGTGTGTTTCTCAGAGTTCGGAGCTGAATGGCTCCTCTGTTGCCTCTCTCAGTGGGGACCAGTCCAGTCTGGGCCTGCTGCAGGCCATGCTGGGTCAGGTGGAGGCAGATTTGGATACTCTGAGTGCTGAAAGTGAACCAGCTTCAGCACAGAGCCAAAATCAGCTCAGAACACAAGGCCTCACTGGATTCTCTGTTGCCTTGGTGTCCACTCTGGGACGTTTAGTGCACCTCCTCAAACAGGTGCTGTAATTAACTTAATCCTGTATTAAACACTCCTATAGAAAGATACATATGCATTCACCCAACATAAATGGAAACCTTACAAGAATGTAATCGGCCTTGCTCACAAGAATGTGAGTTTTTAATCCATGTGTTAAACATTCTAGTATGAAGGGTTTTACTTTTATGTCAGATTTAAAAATTCTGGCTTACTGTATTGGCTCTGTTTTAGCCTTGATCTTTGACACTTTGTGGAACATCTGCACCTTCATGACATCCATTGAACTTGACATTCCCTAGAGTGAGGAGAAAGCTCACAAAGAGGCTCAGGAGAGGAGAAGACTGGAGGAGGAGTTGAAAGAGCAGCGTGGTCTGATTGATGCTCTGACTGCTGAGACGATGACTCTGAGAGAAGAGGCTGCCGCCCTGCAGGCGAGACAGAGCTTACCACATGAGTTTACATTAGTTTATTCTCCAGATTTCAGCTGGGTTTATAAATCCTGTTTCTGTCCTTTGGGCTCCTCTCAGGCCGGGCTGCAGCAGCGGACAGCACAGCTGGAACAGAAGTTGGACACAGTGGTGCTGGTGATGGGGGGACTCGGACTGCTTGAGGCACACATTGATCCACACCAAGACTCTGACGTCCAAGCTGCAGGTTCATTGATATTGTGTGTGTGTGTGTGTGTGTGCATGGCTATTTATATAATAAATGGTGCATAATTTGTCTTTACCATATGGTTTACAGTTTATCAGTCTGCACCAGCTGCTGAGCGAGATGCTGAAAGACTACAAGCTCCTGTTTCTCCTGCTGTGTTGCTCTCCCCTCCTCGACATAGAGATACCTGGCATCAAATTCCTGGTATCAGCCCGGTTCTTTTAAGTTATCTGATTTCATCTATGCCCTCATGTTGTATCACTCAGTCAGCTGCTTCTTCTCCCTCTACTTCAGTGACTCATCCTGTACGACCTCACCAGGAGCTTCCTCTCGCCGATGTCCCACGTCCCTGTAGGGACTCTCAGGCCCGCAGCTCAACCTCCAGCCTCGCCAGCCTTCCTCTCGTCAGCCTGCCTTCCACTTCCTCAGTATCGCTGACCTCCGACCCTCTCAGCTCTCTGCTCTCTCCAGAGGCCATGCTGGCTGAGATTGCTCAGCTGACCAAACAGAACGACCTGATCAAGGCCCAGCTTAACCAAGCTAAGGGCCTCAGGTCAGGGGACAGAGGGTCACCTAACAGTAGCAACGGGCAGAGAAGGTCGAGCTCCAGCAGCACAGGAAGAGTCACACCCCAAAGTGCTGGAGAGAGGAGGACGTCAGTTTCCAGCAGCAACAGCAGAAGAAGTCAGCATGTCCAGGCTGCTGAAGCAGAGCAACCAACTAGTCAGGTAAGATGAAGTCTCTTAAAATGACATCATCACCACATGAGAGTAGAAGACACATCCATACGTCAGATTTTGTCAATGAAATTTGTCAAGAAATATCCTACAACTTAGATTCAAACATGGCTTGATGCAGTACCACACTCAGCCACAAGGATGCACCAGTAATAATTTTCACGGGTCATGATCCGGATTGACACAAGATTTGTTTTTCATGTTTTGCTTAGGCAACTTCCCCAAACATCCTCCCTGTGAACAGTGTAGAACAGCGCCTCCTAGAGCTAAACAGACAAAGTGCAGCCGCGAGGGGTCGACTGCTGGAGCTCATTGAGCAACAGAAGCAAAGTGTTTCAGCCAAAGTTTCACCTTCAGGTTCCCCCATCCCTCCATCTGCCTTCAGCCCACATTCAGCAGGTACGGTGTTTCGACCTGACACGACTCTCCATCTGTGTAAGTACTTGTTAAAAAACTGTTTAAAAAAAAAAACAAACTTGTATTATTCTCAGGAGGGAGTCCAGAAGCGTCCATGCAGCTGACCGAACAGCAGCTCCTGTTACAGAGACAGTGAGTAGATCTTTTTCTGGGTTTGGATGAGAAAAACCGAGAAATATTTGATTCAGGAGTTACATTTTGGAAAAGCCCTTTAAGATTTACTTACTTACTTCATTTTTTATACTTTGTTCATAACCTGAGACCTCACTCATAATCACAGGAAGTACAAGACTGAAATATTTACTCTATTTGTGATAAACATACTGCAGATATCAAGTGTGTATAATTATTATATTTCAGACGTGCTGGCTCTGAAGCGTCTTTTCACAGTCTTGAAGGAGAAAAAAGGGACAATACAAACCTTTGTGATGTTATTTCCCTCTTGGTTGAATTAGTGTAGCTTCTCTGACACCGCGTTGGATGGAGTGTATAGAGACTGATAGTTTACCCACAGTGTGACACTGACCTCATGAAAAGAGCATTTATTTATCTTTATGTTTATGCCTGTAAGGTTTGGGTTTGATTACTGGAGGCCCCCATGCCATCTTGCAATCCGTAACTCACACAAACAGCAATGAAGTGTTGGTTTGGCCACAAAGTTTACGTAACCTCTGTCACAATAGAAGATGCTTTCCTTAGCTCAGCTTGCTTGCTAAAACCACATAACAACACACTGGCCAAAATGGAACTAAGGTCAAAGACACAAATAAACAAAGAAATACAGAAAAGAACAAAATCAACCCTCAATTTTGCTGCTAATTATCCCATAAGTCTAAAAGTGGTAGAACAAAATCTCCCTCTGCTAATTCAGCATCAGAAAACATGCCTTCCTTCTGTTTTTTCTTTGCTTGGTTTGTTTGAATTTTTTAATAAAACTGTGAGGATTGAGCTGTTTGCAATATGCTTCTCTGCTTGTTGTATGAAGAAAAGGTGACAGTTTAGCCAAAATTGACATTTTTTTTGTCGGAGATTCTAGTGAAGACTTGAAAAAGCCCGAGGATGTGTGCGTCCAGCCAGCACTGTACTGAAGGAGCCTAGCAAATATCAAATTAGAATAAATGCGTGATATATGTGATATATTTTTGTACATAAAAAAAAATGTTGAATTTTTCGTTTGACCTTTTTTTTTTTCTTTTTGCGATAGCTATAGTTTGAAATGTAAACATTAAATGTCTTAAGGCAGCTTCTCAGTACAGAAGATAGATTTACTGTGTGTTGTCAATATCTCATCTGCTAAATATGAGAAACATGGATTTGGATACAAAAAGGGGATTCCTGTAAAATATCCTATAAATAATGTATTTATCCCTTGTATTTGTACATTGCCTCTCACCTTTGTTTAGTTGTGTTGTGTAAGTTTAATACAGTAAGTGGACAAATTTCACAGTGTTTTGTTTTATTATTTACTGTTGTCTCTCACTATTTAAATGTGACTTTTTTAATCTTTTTGTTTGTTTGTTTTGTATGTTGATCATTTTGCATTGGTATACCATGCTTTCATTTGTTGATTCAAAAACATGCCATTGTCTATTTTTGTATTATTTGTAAGTTAATAAAAAAAAGTTCTTTTTTTTCCTTATGAAAATGTTTATTGTATGGCAAAAAAGTAGCATCTTATTCAGAGTATTTGGTTGAAGTAGATTTTTTAAGAATATATACACACATTAATATATACTGTAAATCTATAACTTTTTGTTTGAACTCTTTGAGGCTTTCAGATTGATACTGTTCTTGAACTGATAATATGCATGGGTTCTTCTCTTGAGTGACACTTTCTTTTTTTGTGTGTGGAAACCAAGAGAACTAAGAAATTGCTCTGTGTTTTGCTTTCTTTGAGTTCCTCTTTTTTCCCCCTCCGTTCTTTCTTTTCCTATGTTATTTATGCCTGCTTACATACTGTATCTATATACTCTTTTCTTTTCTGTCACTGTAATCTTTACCAGCAGTCTAGATGCCTTAACAATGCAAACCCATTCTTCATTCAATCACGTGTACAGTTTTCTACCCTCACCACAATTGTCTATTGCCACAGAGGAATTCATGGGAACTTGGGGACAAAGCACAAACCCACTCTGTTTGGTGGTGAAGCCAGACTAGAATACAAAGAGCCATAATTCAACAATCACACACACCCCGATGTACTATAATAATACAGCAATGGCACGCTTTGAAGGACAGTCGACGCTGAGAGGCCTGTCTCAGCTGTGCTCATTGCACTTTAGTGTTCACAGAAACACTTTTGTCTTTTTTGTAGCGATTATGTAGCTTTGTTTCAGATTATTGACGTTACTTTAACAGCACGGTGGTAATATTTCTCATCACAACAGTTTGACATCACAGAGCTGTGTTAATTGTAGTACAAAGGGGCGCACAGTGGAAACAAGCACTGTCACAGCACAATTTTAATCTCACACGTGGAGTCGTACGTAGGTATGACTCCATTATCTGACAGTCGATCCCCCAGTCCCTCTCTCCCTGTATTAGCCTTTGGACAATACAGCTTCATTACAAGCTTAACAGAACAAGAACAAGTAAGGAAGCATGAAAGGGCGCTCCGTGGCCCCTCAGCCATTTCTGTAGTCTTTTCTTTGTGTCTGCCGTGTGTCTTCAAGCTGTTGCTGGACAGAGAATAGGGCTTTTCTCTCTGCTTTTCTTTTCTAGAGCCTGGTTTTGTTAAGTGGGTAGAAAGGATCGTTTTAACAGAGGCGCCTGCTGACAGACGAGTGTTTTTCAGGCACTTGTGTGCCTGTGCTGGTCGGGGCCGGGGCGGGAGGGGCCGCACCATATCTGTTTCAAATGAACTACAGAGGTCTGTTGTCATACAATGGCTTCTTTGTAAGCAAAGTTCCATCCTGATTATGAATATTGGTAATGGGTGGCAAAGTTTTGTACTTAGGTAACAAACAACAAAAAAAAAGATGCAAACCAAATAGCTGGTGTCTATTTTTTCCTCTGTTTTGTCTTTGACTGCAAATACACTGAACAGCTCTATGATATAAGGGAAGAAAAAAAATTCTACTGTATAGATTGTTATTGTTTTTGATGAAAATTGAGCTGTAAGATAACTTTTGGACTCTCACAATGTTGAATTAAAGTTACCTCTTGTCTGTGACTTTGTCAGTTGTCATTTTGTTATTTTTAAATATGGCGTGCTTTGGATTTTCGTCACACGGTCACCTTAACATGAGATACGTTTCACTCAACTCATGCAAGATTGAGAAAGGATGTGTGTGACTTTCTTCTCTTTTCTGACTGGAAATATCTCCAAATAGCTGACAGGCGGTTGACGAAAAGTAGAAGTGAACTGGCGTCAACTAATTCCACAGGTCAGAAACAGGCCTGCAGCCCCTCCCCCGCAAGGCTCCTTTCTGTAATGAATCTAATTCATTAATGCATTACCGATGGCATGGTGAACATGGTTAGCCTGACAAGTTTCCTCCTAAACATATTAGTTAATGATGATTCCAAGGTTATTAATTGTGGGTGCTCCAGCCCACCATAATTGAGTCATCATTTGCATACCCGGTCATCAGCAGAAAATTAATTTCTTTTTTATTTTTTGCATATCTAATTTAGGGGGCTGCGATTGGATTAGCTTGTGAAAATAGCGGATCCCAGGATTCTGCTGACCTCAAAGTGTTCCAGGGTCTCCACGGTAACTGGAGGCTTCCGTAACACCGAGGGGGGACAGCGAGAGGACCTGGAAGCACTGATGAAATAAGGACTCGTAAACACCGTGTGCGCCTGTGTGCGTGAGTGTGTGTGTATGTTTGCCTCCTTAATTGCCCATAGGCTTGTAACTGCACAGGGCTTATACATCTAATAACAGAGTTGATAGTTTGCTGACAAACAGTAAAGTGGGTTGTAGTGCGCACGATTTAGCAGTAAGAGGTGGGATATTGAATTATGGAGGTTACACACTCAGTGCTGGGGAAAATGAGTCCTGGAGCCTAATGTTTTTGATTAGCGAGCCGAGCACCGCTGCCATGTTGCACCGCGCGGCTCCAGGGATTCCGCTTCCCCAAATGTGCCTTGCAGCGCAACACACACACACACACACACACATTCAAACACACTCATAAATCATAAATACACATAGACAAAAGGTGAGTCCATTTTGCTCTTTATTTCCAGCAGCTTTTCAGGTCCAGATAGACTGGTCAGTGTGGGAGGAGGACAATAGGAGTGGGAGGCCGAGGGCAGCACGGAGCCAGCAGACCTCAGCCCTCTAGAGACATAACATTAAAAGACGCTATTCCTGGAGAACTCCTCCTCCGGATACCGACGGCAGAGCCTTCGCACATCAAGAGAGGTGCTGTTCAGGAGCTTCTGTGCTACTAGTATCCTAATGAAATATATTAATGCACATATTCCTCAACATCTCGCTCTCCTCCTCCTTCTCTTTCTCATTCTCCTCCCTGCATGGACACATGAAGGGAAGAGGAGCGGAGAGGCGTATTTGAAAGAAAAACAGGAGTCCCCATGGGGATCCCGGATAAAGAAAGGAAAGGAAAGAATTGGAAAGGAGAGAGGATGGGAGTGTGGGGAAAAGGATGGGGGGGTATTCAGAATTGAGGCAGACCTAGACAGTGAGCCAAAGACAAGGAGAGGAGGAATGAATATTAATAATGTTCTATGTTGGAAAATAGTCACAATGGACATCATAGGGAGATGAAGAGAGGCAATGGGAAGCTAGTTCCATTCCCGGCCTTACTTAATGTGTGTGTGTGTGTGTGTGTGTGTGTGTGTGTGTTTGCAGGTGCACGCAAGCCACCCTCCTGCATCTGTGCATGCATGACAACGCCTGCCACTAAGACAGAGCATATTTGAGTGCATGCATGCCTAGAACGAGTGTGCACCCACATTCAGGTTTGCGCTCTCGCTTACGAGGGTGTGTGGTCGTTTCCCACAGTAATTATCCCGATGACTGTGGGTGTCTGTCTGTGATCTGTGTGGTACCTGTCAGAGGGAGCCCGGCAGAGCCTGTGCTTTATATTCCCTGTAATTGCTGCTGCTAATTTACTGTGTGTTGGCCTAATGAGTAGGGAGGTGAGGAGCTGGGGTATGTAATGGATGTTAGAGAGATGGCGATAGAGAGATGGATTTCACCACTGCCAGCAGACAGAGAGAGGGAGCAGGGGAGGAGGCCGGCGAACTGTGTGTGTTAAGCAAGCATGTAGAACACTTATCTTTATTGTTCTACTAAAATGAAAAAAAACGGGGAAAAAAACAAAAGATAAGCTATTTGCCCCCCCAACACACACACACACACACACACACACACACACACACACACTTTCCCTCTCTCTCTTTCTCCTTCTCCCCCTCAGCTGACAGTACAGTGGCGACTGCAGCGAGCACATTAGACAAGCTTTTTGTTATGTTGATTAATGATAAAAGCAAATCCATAAATAATATAGATTATTTATTCCATTTATTCACATGCTAATTAGACCTGGAAGCAGATACCTCAGAGAGATGGCCTTTTTTTATTTCCTCATCTGTTCCAGCGCAGCTAGATAGACCAACTGACATTCAGACAGAAGCAGAGACAGTCACATATTAATGCCATTCACACTTTGAAGCACCAATGGTATCTTGTGATGGGGACACGTCCACCCTTCATTTCTCTCTAATGAGGTCATGATAGAGGCCAGTGGTTTCAACACACACACACGTACACACACACACACCCTCTCTTTTGACTGTGCGTGCTCTTGACGAGCGCTGGATTGACAGGGTCGCCTTTGATTGATGCACCACGGTTCCTCCACATGTTCTACAGCTCAGTCATTTAATTATGTTTCCTAAGCATCATTAAGTACCATTATATTCTATCATATTCTAATGAGAGAGGTAGCCAGTTGCAGGACGAGCTAATTGGTGATTAATGTTGTGTATCAGTGAGAGACAATGCAAGATTGGCCGTTTAATGACACAACACTGTATTTAAGTGCTGAATATGTAAAAACGCAAACAGAGGAGGGGGGGGGGAATTAGAAGTGCCGTGATTGAAATCAAAACAGATATTGGCTCTTACATGTCTAATCTCTTGCTTTCCCCCTCTTGGCCTCTCTCTCAACCTGACTTTCTTTACACACACACACACACTCATGCACACACTTACTGCATTATTCTGAATTGTTCACCTCTTCACCGCATTGCACACACTTACTCAGATAATGCTGGAAACCGTCTCCGCAGGCATAACTCACCTGCTCCTCGAGATTAACCAGTAACTCAGTATTGATGCACTGCTTCACAGGTACGTACGCACATGCAAACACATACAGCACACAGACACACACATACACGCATCCTCATCTGGTATTGACATGCTGCGCGGCTGTAGGTGTTTCCATTTAAGGTCAGTCGATTGCCTTAAGTATGTAATGTTAGGAGGGGGGTCCGTAAACATGTCAAATTAGCAGTAATGAATGACCAGGCACCGGCAGGGGGAACTGTCAGGGTGCACGCCCAGGACAATACATTACCCTGAGTTATCCTAGTCTGCCCTCCTCCTAACACACGCACACACACACACACTCGCAAACTATTGGGACCCATTCAGTGGTCACACACTCCACTTTAATGGGCTGTGCAGCTGATTGGTGTCCAAGAGGTGGGAAAAAAAAGAGTTAAAACAAGAAATAGACACAATGTTAGAGTATGGAAAGTTCAGGGGGAAAAGTATCCTTAAAACAAAGTGGAAAGATTGACACACACAACCGAGATGATGGAAAAAAAAATTGACTTGAAAATATTTTTATGAAAATAGATAGAGAGATAGATAGAGGACTGAGCCAGAGGGAGAGAAAACAAACGGTGCTATTTATTTTTTCTTCTCAGTGTTGAAACAGGAAAAGGACCTCTGGTTTAATAAACCATGAATCCTTTCACAGAGGGTTTGTATGTTATTCTTCGGAGAAACAGATATGTGGGGAGGGAAGGGGAGACAGAGAGAAAGAGAAGCAGGGAGCAGCGGGGGGAAAAAAAAAATGAGATGCTCTGCAACCATATGAATATCCTTCTCCTGCTCACCAACACACATATACATACACACATATACATATACACACCTCTTCAGCCCACTTCCAGGCTGTATGTTAGTTTTGGGTTCGAAGTGTGTGAGATGAGAAGGAGGGCCACACATCCTCTTCAGTCCAGCCTGAGAGAGAATGAGCATAAACGAAAAAAGGAAAAGATATACTTCCCATCTGTAAATGATTAAATCCTTCTCCTCTTCCTCTCAGCATTTTGACTCTGTAACATATTTGCTCTGTAAAAGAAACTCTTCAGTACACCACAACAATGTGTGTACATCAGTATGTGGTGCATACATAAGCAGAGCGGAGCTGTCCACTTGAATTCTTAAACTTGTTTTTACTGTATGCGCTGTGGATATAGCGATAAATAAACATGTACACAAACATGAACCTACTGTCTCTGTATGTTGTCTCCTCGCCTCCCACCCTCCTCCCCACTCTCCACTCTCTCTCTCTCTCCCTCTCCTTCCTGTAACAAAGGTTACATTGATCATGTTTCTAAAAGAGACCCTGTATTTCCACACGGCCCTGCCTCTGATATGTTTTTCTTGGCAGGTCGGACTTCTACTTTTGTCATTCACTCAGCATATTTTAACAAATTAGAAACATTAGAAACCAGGATCGCGGCAATGTTTTGGTTTGGTTTCGAAACTCTTACAGTCCCCACAATTATATTTCAAAACACGGGTGAATTGTTTGACAGCCGAGCGGAATAAAACCCTAAAACAACTTTTTCATTAGAAACACATGCTCTAGCAATTAGAACCTAGCATTATGTTAATGTGTGTTTGCGCCGGTCCATTTGTTGTCGTGTGAACGGTGACGCTGTGTGAAAGTGTGCAGGTTTGCAGTGTGTGTGCCTGCGTGCACATGTATGTGCTCTTATACGTGTGAGGGTGTGTGTGGCTGTGTGGTAGCGTGCACGTGTGTGTGTGTGTAAGGGACAAAGGGACACAGTGCTCCACATAACAGCATTACAGATGGCTGTTGTGAGTGGTTGTGACAGTGAAAGCGAGTGAGTTCCCACTCCATACAGATGTACTCTGAGTGACCTTACAAACACAGTGGAACTAAAACAGGCCCCCTACCTCTCGCTCTCACTCTGGCACACACTGTCAATTCTCACTCAGCCCTTGTGGGGCACTAAAAGTTGTTTCCTGAGCCAGGAATACATCAAGGGCCAAGAATATATAAGCAGGGAGCAGGAGAGATGCATAGCTAGGGTCCAGGAAAGCATAACTTGGACTAAGTAAATATTGGACTGAAGGATTAGTAGCTTTTGCCACCTATAAAAGCGAGACAGGTATGCCAGCCTGAGTTAACGACCACACGCTCTGCCTTTGCCCTGGATTGTTTTACCAAAGAGCTGCTGTGGACAAAGAGGACATTTCAACAAGTTCATCTATGGAGAAAAGTAGGAAAACTTAGAAATGACTTTATTTTGCTGAACAATCACCCTCTTCCTTTCGCTGAGTTAGGGACTGTACATAAATACCTGGATTTGGGGTGGGGGTGAACTTTGTAGTTCACTGTATAAAAAAACTAGACCCTGCGCAGCATTCACGACTTTTTCCTTATGGACCCTCCCCTCGAGCAGGGGTGGAAAGTGACGAATTACATGTACTCAAGTTACTGTAAATAAGTAGTCTTTATGTGTACTTGTACTTTTTTGAGTATTTTTTTAGTCAGTAATTTTAATTTTACTTAAGTATATGTTATTGGAAGTAACTGTACTTCACTACATTTTAAATAAAAAAGGCTGAAACAATAAACTTCTCAAGTTTTCTATGAACTGGTGCTGCATCTGTGTCACTGTGAAACTGCCCGTCTGATTGGCTCTGGCTGACTAACTGCAGCGCCAGAGGGTGAGCAACACTCAGTTACACACACCCAGACAGCAAGTGGACGTTAACCCGCAGAGATATAGACAGATGGAGAGATAATACTACAACACCCCGCTACCCCCAAAAGATAACTTACTTTTACTCTGAACATTTTAAATGAGGTACTTTTTACTTTTACTTGAGTGCATTCTTACGCCAGTAATTTTATTTCTACTTAAAGTTACTGGCTGCAACTTTAAACTGGTTTTGAAACTGTTTCAGTTTCTGATTGATGCCCTCTGAAGATCCACATAATTAAGTGAGACCAACAGTGAGAAAATTGGCTTTTTCCAACTTGCTATTTCTGACTGCCTGCCCTGAGTCAGAAGCACCCAGGGCTGAGCAGATGTAAAATTACTTAAAATGGTTTGATAGAAAGCCGAACACCAAACCAGACCAGCATACTGGACTTTCACCACTGGGTGTCACATGTTTCTCAGTCTGATATCCCGACATTGAATCAGACATGGCGATCAAAAAAACTTTTGCTGTGTGTAAATCACAGAGTTGTACGACACGACTATATGCGCCACAGAATTATGAACACAGGCACGTGGTTAGTTTTCCAACAGTTCTGGGACTTCTACAGCTGATACAGTGCAGAAATTGTTATTATATCAGCCATAGCTAATGATAGAAAACCTCCCTTCCTCCTGATGCTAATCGCTAAGCTAACGTTTCGACTGTGGCTGTGTGACACATTGACAGACCTCTGGTTAATTTTATGAACACAGTCACGACGTTGTTAACCTTTTCTAACACTTCTGGAACTTCCACAACCAATACAGTGCAGAAATGATGATTATGTGAGTCGTAGTTGATGATATAAAACCCACTTCTTCCTGATGCTAAAAGCTAAGCTTAGGGCTGTGTGTCTTGATAATGTTACACGGCGCTGCACAGCTTGAGCTCCACACTGAATGCGCGTACGGTCTGGCTATCATTCATTTTCGTTTGTAGCTTAATCAAATACCATATTATGTGAATGGCGTTGTCTTGTTGCATGTTGTTAATACAATAGAAGTTAGTTATATGTGCGTTTGTTGGGCTGTTGGGTGTCAGTAGATGTTGCTGCTGATGTACGCTTTTACTTTGCCAGGATCTCACAAAATGACAAATGCCGTTGTTGATTTGCATAAAATAAACCGATTAGGCCCATACACTGGACCAAATCAGTAAAAACGGACACCGACGCCTCGTTGGTGATGCAGTTTGTGGCCAAAGTCGACTCAGCACACACGAGGAAAGTTTCAACAATATCCTGCAACATATTCAGCATGACAAACAACAGCTGGTTCAAACTGAAACCACCGACAGAGGAAAAATATGGAGGTGAGAGACAATATACTGTAATGCTGCAAGTCCACAGTTCACACACAGTTCAGCTGAGGCTTTGGGCTGGCACACCGCATTTTACACGTCTTTCCCACCACTGTTTGCTACTTCAAAGAGCTCACATGCACACTGCAGGCTTATGATCTTGTGATCTTGCTGCATGTATTGAACAGTACGAACAGAAGTGCAGTTGTCCTACAAATGTGACCCTTATTTGAGCTCTTAAGTTTCAAAGGGGCAGATATTGATTGGAGGACCCTTGCTCACATAATAACTTCTTACGACTGAGTATGAGCCAACAGGTCAGAAGTGCCATTCGATATAAAGGATGTTTACATGTTTGTAGCTTTCTGAATAATGCAGTGTGTGAGTGTGTGAGTGTGGCGTTTCGGGTGAAGAGGAGGCTGTGCAAGGTCATCTGGCACTGGTACACACAAAGCAGGTTTGTCCTTGATTTTTCGCATTTTCAGTCCATTGTTAGCACATTTGTTTCCATGACATGGTGCTGCTGTACTATGTGTAAGATGTTACACTGCAATACCTATTATGTCCTCTATTATGTGATTGTGCTGAACTAGGAATTATTTGGCCAAATAATCCACAGTTTAATTTGTTCTAATAGAAGGTTTTTCAGCTGAGCATCGTGCCTCTTGTAACATCTCAACACAGGAACAGGTCTCACCCTTGGATGCTTTGTAGCCCGACTGGGGTCAGCTTGAGCGTGTATCATCGCTGTTCTTCCATGTCCTCCATGCAAACAAAGTGCTTTTTGCCTTAATGAGCAACTGAACTTTACTCCATTCAAGTCAGTTTCTTGTATATATTCCTCAACCATGATGTGAGCGGAGACATGAGCAGCAGAGGGTTCAGCTCACACTCCATCACGTGAAAATAACACAGTTCGGCAGTTGTTAAAGACAGCCACCCCGTCCCTCTATCAGCTCAACAAGAGCTATTAATTAATTCATTTATCTGGGTGCTCACGAGAGCAAGATACAGCGGAGGGAGCTTTTTAATCAAACCCCAGCTCTCAACCGGCTGACTGATGTGCAGCGACGCGTGTTTGTTTATCCAGGGCGCAGCTGCCAGAGGGCAA
>JAPXVT010000029.1:9639191-9649993 GCA_029823135.1 Acanthurus reversus
AAATATCTAATAGCTTGATGATTTTGTTGCTCCCAGTAGATTGAACAGTTGTAAAAACCATCTATCCATTATGTGCATGTCCATTAAAACTACGCACGCAAATGCTCAATGAGCACCTTCAATTCAAATATGCACAACCCCCGCACGCACACACACACACACACACACACATACACACAAAATGTTACAGCAAGTTATTGAGAGCAAATGGTGTAGAGTTATTTCCATAAAGGGTCTCAGTGGGTCTCAAGGATCTCGACTCCCGCCGACTGGGAGCGATTTAGCGAAGCACACACTGGTATATTAGTAACTGAAGACGTCTGGGGACAAAGCTGCTCTCTCTAAAACCCTATCCCTCCACTGTGACCTCCAGAGCATTCACAACTGGGACCGGGAGGCACTCTCCATCTTTCGCCTTCTCTCTTTCGCTGACTGTTTCAGTTTGTTCTCCTTTTCTCTTTGACTTTTGGTTCTCTATTTTTTTTGTTATCTTCTCTCTTTCTTGAGAGGAGGGTTATCTTTTTCATACATATATAGATATTATTTTTTTCCATCTCTCTCTCTCTATCCCACTCATGTTCCACCCTATTTTTTTTTCACATTTCTCTCACTCTCTCTTAAATCCATCCTCTGTTTCTCTCTTTTTCTCTCTCTCCCTCTTTCTCTCCATCCCTCCCTCTCTCCCTCCCTCCTTGGCCCCAGGGACGGACTGCTGATAGACTGTGTACACCAGCTGCCCAGGGGCTATTTTTAAGGAGCATTTGTCCTTCTCCTTCCCCCTGGAGACTGACTCAACCCAACAACATCTCGTCCGCGCACACTCACATGTGCGCACAAACACACACACGGGCATTAACACATGCACTCATTAGCCCATGAGCATGCATGCTCCACACTTTCCCTCTCACACACATCCTCCGTCCAAGGGCATTCTGTAAATGTGGGGGCAGCTTGTAGCGCCATAGCCCACTGCTTAACTGCACAGGAGCCCAGGCGCTCCCCAGCCGGCCTCAGAGGGCTCATAAAGCTACCCTCCTGCCAGGGCCTGGCTAACACTCTCCCTTGTTCTAACCCTGCCTTACAATAGTTTGTAAAACAATACTGTAAAACACTGTTGCCTAGTATTGCGTCAGGCTGCTTTCATCACTAAACCCACAGCAGCCAATAGGGGCCCTTGAATAATGCATACAGGAAGTCGGAAGATTCAAGTTCCGTGGCACAATGTAAGCTGCAGCTTAACACCGCTGTAATATCTCTTATCTGACCCTGCTTTCCCCAACCATGTTGTGCAAATATGAAATGGGCAGAAAAAGACACCTAAAGCCTAAAAATACCACAAAAAGAGCGGTGGAATTTGACAAAGAGAGAAGGAAAATGTTGTGAATAATTTAACTGGTCTGCTCACTGCTGACACAGACCTGAAAATTTCAAAAATGATTTGGATTTTCATTTGTAACCTTGGTAATAATTGTAAAGGAATTTGTTAACAAGCTACTAAATTATGTTCAAAGCCTTAAAATCTAGGCTGTGAACTTCACTTTTGTGTTGCGTTCAACCACTGGTGCTCAAAGCAAATGTAAAATATAAAATGAATCCTCAAACAACTGCTCCAGCAACCTCGTTAAGACATTATTTACTTTCATCGTTAGCCAAGGAAAAGGACACTAAAAATCTGTCAGCAGCCTGAAACGCCTGCTCGAGTGTCTGAGCACTGTTTAATTGTGCCATTTATCAGCCAAAAAAAGCCTACACACTCATAAATAAACACAATGCCCGTGCAAAGGAATTATAAAAATGTCATGGTGAACCCACAAGTGAGGCCAGTGTTGATGCATATTAAGCGATTTAGTCAGTGAAGGAGTGGAGCAAAAAATATGATGGTTAATTTAAGAGTCATTAAAATTGTATGAATGTGCATTGCGCTTGCTCAGAGTGGGATTTTCTCTGATCGGTAACGAAGAGGGAGAAAGAGCAATACAAGCTGCCACACATTGTGGTCTATAAACTTGCTGATTGATCATGGTAGAGGCAAGCAAACCTGAGAGGGAGGCCAATCAATGTTTCTGAGACTGGGGAGATAGTGTGTGTGTGTGTTTGTGCGCGTGTGGGCATGTGTGGAAGCAAGTATGTGTGTATTTCTGTGTGCTTACATGCAAGTGTGGACTATTTTGTCTGTGTATGTTTACAACCTTGCATATTGAAGTGCATGCTTGTGTGCGTGCGTGTGTGTGTGTGTGTGTGTGTGTGTGTCTGTGTGTGATTGTGTGCCTTCCTTCATTTGAGGGAAAGACAATGTTCTACATTCCACAGGGGAGCAGAGTCATTACCAAAGCAGGAACTCGAGCCTGGAGGCCACGGCTCTGCATGTAGTGTGAATAGATCGAGCTAGTTTCTCGCTGAGACGTGCTGTAGAACACACACTCCACCATTACCATTGCCCTGCAGTTCAAACCTCACTCCCACCTTATTTTCAGTTGGGAAAAAAATAGGTAAAGTTGACAAAAACAAACAGAAGCCCATCTCACCATGGCTCTCTGAAGTGTAGGCACAAGCACTGCAAGTCCTCATAATTAATTTTCCTAAATAATTTTAAATCAGGTATAAATTAGTGTTGAGTTGACATTTGTGGGGTTATATGTAGATCTAGACTGCCTAAATTGTCTGAGAGTCTGAAGCGAGTTTTTTTGACCCACCTCTTGAGGGATATGTAAGCTCTGAAGCCCTCTGCTGCCCTCTGTTGGTCACTATACCTCACTCACCGTGCCCCACGCAGTGCAGGTACGGACATATGGCAGCTGTCTATCACCACATTAACAGGTGTTTGAGTGATTCTTCCTATTCCCACTCATCTCCTCTCCCTTTGTCAGTTTCCCTCCTGGCATAATGCAAACAAAGTATGGCTTGGGTTAATTTCCCCTGCTGCTGACAAACACGGGTCGTTAGCATGGCCCACAGGAAACTATTGTTCCATCATAATAGATGGCAATCAGAGGTGAGGTCTGATAACACCTCCTGTCACCTGATGCACCGTCTGTTTTGTGCTCTTTTTCTATCACTTTGGCTCTCTTTCTTTCTCAGCTTTCATATGTGTTAAGGCAAAACGGCAGTTGTTGTGTGATGTACTCGTGCTTGCAGATATATTGTGCATTTCATAGTAATTTGTAGTTTTTTGACTCCCCTTTTCTCTTTTACTCTTAGCCACTAAATTAAGCATGACATATCTGGGTTGCGATAGCCCTATAATACAATAGTTAATGCTTCTATACAGAGCTTAATCTCTTTTGATAACACACATGCACACATAGTACACACACCAGCCACAAGCCCTAACCCACACACAACGCTACTTCCTTTTATAACCTCCATCTGTGCCTCTTTTAAAAGAATTTCCTCTTTCTTTCTACATACATCCATGAACATTCTTCATTCCATTCAGCCACATTTGAAACCTTTTTTTTCCTTGGTCCAGATTTCTTTCTGCATTTTCTTGCATCCTTCTAGTAGCAACAATGAGTTTCCAGGACCTGCAGTCATAAACATTGTTATAGACTTCCTGTATGCTCACAGTGTTGTACAATAAGTGTTGATTTTGATTGACACCGCTGGTGATGTGTAAAAAAAATATATGAATATTTACAGTATTAGTATTAGTCATGGTAAAAATTCCAGTCACATCACATACGTACGCTTAAACCACCCTTGATCTATAAACAGACTGAGAATGAAGGGCCTTGATTGGCTGAGAGAATGATTGACAGCTGAACGAGTGGAACCTTTGAATGTGAAACTCAAAGGAAAGATGGGAAGCGTGTTTGTGCAGGTCCCAAGGGGGGAAAAGCCTGGGTTTCACATACGTACGCACGCATGCACACACACACACACACACACACACCATCACATACACACACATTGTGATCTTGCTCTACTTTGGGCTGTGCTCCACATGAAAGCGCCGATGCTTCCTGCTGTTTGAGACGAGCTGTGTGTTGCTCTGCAACATAACACACAGGTCTGTATATACATGTAGACGGACAGGTCTGTGTGGAGACCAGAGCAGGTGAGATTGTATCCATCTGCACTACCTTGGCCTTTGTGAAATATCTCTTTCTCCCTCTCTGCCTCATTTCCTCTTTCTCTCATCCTCTGGTCGCTCTGTCTGCCTTTTTCTATCTTTTAAAATTCCTTCTTCCTTCTCTTTTCCACTCTTCTTCTTCTTTCTCTTTTCTTTCCGTCTTCTTCTTGTCCCCTGAGAGAAATAAATGAATGAGTTCCATTCACACCTTAGGTAAGACAAAACAGCAAAATAATATTTTTTCATTCAGTTTTCAGCCTGGGTTTTGTTAATTTCTACCTCCACTCAAACATGTAGAAAAGCATCTAGATGTTTTATCTACAGATTAAAAATCAGGTTAAATCATCATCATATTCTCTCTGTGAGCCTCCCACTGACTCATCATTCCCTCAAATTAATACTGAATATAGAAAGTGAACGTATTGCCGTGTTTTACAAAAGGCTCTCCACAAATGTGGAGGCACTGTGCCCTTGACTATCCCCCTGCTGAAACTAAGTCTTAGCCAATTAACAACGTCTTCCACTCGGTCCACATGCACACACGCAAACACACGCACACATGCACTCACACACTGCCAAAACCTGACTGCTCATGGGACTAAACCTCATTAACTGCTCTGAGACAGACACTCTCTCTTTAATCAATCCTTTTCTAAGACTATGCGCACATGGAGGAACGGTGACAATACAACGCAAGCACACACACGCAAACACACATGCAAACACGCGCATATATATGGGGGAAGAGAGAGAGAGTGAGAGACAGAGAGAGAGAGAGAGAGACGGAGAGAGAGAGGCTTAGATACATTCACACTGAGATCTCCCAGAGAGAAAAACATGGTCATTTGCCAGGGTGATTCAACTCTAAAACACCCTAATTACATCGACAAAGCCACTTTGTTTTGGTGCTGGATAAAATGTGAATGATTTAGCATATTATTATTATGCCTCTGAAATATTAACCAACCCCGAGGGACTTTATCTGCTCTTTTAAATATATGCAAATTATTTTATTTTGGTTTGGTTTGTTTCCAGTGACTTTTGTGAATTGTGTTTGGATAATTAAATGAGTGCGTGCAGATGTAGAATCGCAGGCAGTGCCTACACGATATGATGATCTGCCAGATTAGCATACAAAGTAGGAATGTTGCACCTCGACTGCTAATCGACTAACTTTTGTTTTCGCTTCAACCTTGACCTATTTGAAAAACCCACCCAGCGTCTGGCCTTGGATTGGGAATGTAAACAGCGTTTCCTGACTTTTAATTGATAAGACTCATTTGATATTGTCCTTCATTCCGAGCTCCTCTCATTTCGTTTGTGTCAAGCTCTTTCAATTATGACTGCGCTCCTATCTCGGTCTGGGCTTTTCCATACAGCTCCACTGAAGTGATGTTGTACTGGTGGAGTTCTGCACAACAGGCTCCACATTGACTTACACTCCCAGCATTGCCAGATTAGAGAGTGAAACAGTCCACTTCTGTGAAATTCAGGTACATTCTTCTCCTATCCAAGTCCTTTCAAATGACGTAGTGGACCTGGAACAGTTGATGTACAGAGCACCGACATATCAGCTCTGTCTTACTTCACTGATTGCCTTGTGAATCCCTGATGGGTTCCGCTTCGTACATAATCATTTCCCTAACATGGGATAATTTGATTCTATTACTCTAACAACAGCGCAAACAAATTGCCTACGTAATTTATTGTGCCAATAATAGCAAAAACAGATGTGGTAATGGTACTGCGGCTTTCCAAACTCACATTTATATGGACTTAAACCAATCAGGATATAATCGTTAAAATACATTTATGAACACACAGCCTCACGTTTACTTGAAGCATTTTTCTGTGTCTGAATATGCATATTTGCGGTTTGGCAAAGTGGCGATCTCCAGCCTGTTTCTTTATTCCTGCAATCATGCTGCTCGAGATCTTTTTCCACCACCTCCCTGGGTATGTTTCACAACTTTCCTTCAGCCTTTGCACAGCTTTCTTTGTGCTTATCTGCATGATTTCCTGCACAGAGGTTCATGAAGCAAACAACAGCCATGTGTCTCCTCAGCTGTATTTTCTTTGCTAATGCTGCATTGTGCTGCCTTACTGTATCTCAGTGGCCCTCTCCTGTACGCTCTTCCACTCCATTCACTAGTGTTCTGTACGCCCTCTAAAGCCCTCTGCTCTGTCCCATTTCTCCCATTGCCTGGGGTCCTTTTTGACACCCCTGGCATGTTAATGGGCCAATCAGAGACACTGTCCTTGAGAATCTCACTTTGGCTCATTTTCATACCCCCCCACCACCCCCTCTCTCAGATTTATAACCTCTGCAGCTTACAGCTCCAGATGTTTTGTTCTGGTTTTTACTCTCTGTAATTGCTAATTCAATCTGGCTGTAAAGGAGCAGATGCTCTCAGGACTTGAGCATACCTGTGTGGGTTTCTCTGCATGCTGGGTTGGGTATGCTTTCTCACCCATGTACGACGCAATGGAATTTACAGTAACATCTTGACTCATAAACATAGGCCTTCACAATTACACCAAACTCATTTCTTCATGCAGGGGAATAGGGCTATAGCATTTTAATTGGCAAAGTACTGCAAACTAGCATCACCTTCCATGATACACTGAATTTGTGTCACCCTTAAATTATGGCTGCTGGTTTAGCAGGACTGACAGTTGGCTTTGGAGGTCTAAACTGTGGTGGGAGCCTCTCTCATCAGCCTTCTTGTGTTTTTTTCAATTATTTTCCATCCTTTTTCTCACCATGGAAAGTGGCAATCCTGTCCAGTTTAGAGAGCAAAATAAATAGATCGGCTATCCACAAGAATGTGAATGCTACTTTAGTCCCATTAGGAACATCTGTGTGTGTGGTTTGAGATCACAGCAGGCTGTCTGTGAGACTTTAAACATGTGACAAGTGGCCTCATTGTTTTAGCATATTCAGTACCTTCATACTGTGCCAGATATGCTCTGTACACTTGTCTATGCTGCACACACACACACACACACACACACACACACACACACACACACACATATTTACTTGCACATTTACATGAAAGCATATATACACACATAAATGCACACACATTCTCTCACATCAGTCCTTGCTCACATGCCCATACGCACGCACCAAAGCGGCCCTGTCATGTGTCATGGAGACAGGGGTCAGATACTGTGTGATGTGTGTGGGGGTTATATCGCTTGGGAAAAGGACTAAAGATCTTACCGTGGCTGCAAGAGGGCCAACAATAACAGCCTGAAATATAACAGCAGTGTAAGAACCTTAGCTCTGACAGGAGGAAGGCTGGGCCCCCAGCGAGTGACTCCACAGATCAGAACCTTCTTTGCAGGCACAAAGACGGGCGGGAGAGTTAATTCAGAGCTAATGTGCAAAACAAAGAACATTGTTTTCTAATGACATTGTAAAACAGCAAAGGAAAAAAAAAGAAGTGTTTCAAGAGATTGGAAGCATATGTGCGCAGAGAAAGAATAATGGCAGAGTTGTAGAGTTGCTGCGTCTTTTTTGTGCACATTCCCAAGTTGAGATGATGTTCTGACCACATTTGTCATGGGAAATGCAGCCATGTAAACACACAGTCTCGACCCCCAGTGGTCATGCTGACTTACACACACACTCACATGTGCACAGACAGAAACACACTCACCTCACAAGTATGCAATACTTTGCAGTCTCCAGCACCAGAGAAGCCAGAGTGCCCCCTAGTGTTGCTTTTGTGACACTTACATCATGTTTATCTGGCTTACTTTTTCATCTCCTTCAACTCAAAGGTTGTTAGTAACAACTGGGTCTCAGCAGACCAAATCGATGATCAGCTGAAGAGCGAGATGTTGAATGGAACGTGGTTATAAAAACCTCAATATCAAGGAAAGCGCGAGTTTCTTTTTTCGTATTCAAAGAGAGAAAATTGGCCTACAAGATTTTCTTACAGAGAATGTTTTTGCTTTTTTTTCCTTAAACTTGAATATCACCACAATTTATTTTGCATAAATATTGTTTTAGTTCAGATTTCTATAATTCATTCTGCCGGCTCTGTTCTCCAGACTGCGGCACCCCTGCATACACACACACACATGCATCCTACACATGAGTGTATAGAATTCTGATCTTTAAGGACACAAGGGGTTTTTTTCAATCAAAGCTTTGATTGAATACTTGCCATCCTCAGCACTCACACACTCACTAATACACACACATTGTTGACAGAGAGTGTCTCGAGCAACATCATTTACCACTTAGGCCCCTCCCCGAGGACCGTGCCATTCTTAATGCGTGGCAGATAGGTTGATAGCTCTGGTTTCTGTCGAGAAGTGCATGTCAATCAACAGCTCGTGTCAACGTCACGGAGGCAAAGTGTTTCTGAAAGATCTTTTCACTGAGTGCCTTTCTATCCGTCCTCCTCCAACCCACACATTCGCACAAAAACACACTCACACATGCACAAACACACACGCAGCCATTTCCATCTCAGCAATCACTTCTCCTAGAGTTCTCCTCTTCGGACGTGTAACAGTAATTGAGGTTGCTCCCTTGGGTGCAGTGCATTCTGGGCCGTTAAGTGCTGTTTCTTGTTGTTTTTTTCTCAAATGGGTTGTATTTTGGCTATTGTGTTGTTTCCTCCTGCTCTCTTATAGAAGTGTAAGCGCTGGTCCATATTTACACGTATCATTAGAGAATAGAGACCCTGTCAGATGCAGGGCATCTTAGGGCTTATCTTGCCCACTGGAATATCAATCAATACGACAAAGAGTTTTAATACTTGCGGTATACTCCTAGTCACAGGAGAATTTTAAAAAACATTTCACGTGGGAAAAAATGACCACCGCTAGTTATTCAATTCTTCTTTCACAAAAATAAACAACAGAAAAACATCTTTGTCTTACTCATGAGTCAACAGTGTCTATTTAAGATGACACTCAGGCAGTCAAGGATGTTCACTTGCTACGTTGACCTCTCTGCTCACCACATCAGGCCTGGCTTGAGTACACCCTGTGACCTTTTTGTGCGCTGATGACGTTGTCCGTCCAGAAGAGGGAGTGATTGATCTGGATTGACACAAACAGCCAGTGCCCTGCCTGGCCTGTCACACAGCATCACTGGGTCATTGTAGCATGCCTGAATGCCAGATGAGGAAGGATGGAGAACACACAGGGTGGTGACCTGCTCGTGATGATGCAGGCTACAGTTTTGGGGGAGCTGGAACACATTTGGACAAAAAGGGCAGGTTTAACACGAAAGCACAATTAGCAGAACAGAGTGAAAGCCAAATGAATGTCACTTTAAATAGAAATACATAATAAACTGACTATAAAATGATGGAAAATATGCTGTTTTGGATAATATAGCCAAATCCATAGTACAGTTTTAAGGCAGATATGCATATCAATATGTGAGTTTAAAATTATCAGATAAAAATGTATCAACTAGTCTTTCTTTTTGCATAACACTTTTTTTTGCTCTTGTTTTCTTTATGAAATCAGCAAACTTTGAAACATGAACTTGTCAGTGCTTTTGATTGTCAAACCAGGCTTTGCAATATCATCATCATTTTGAAACTAGGCTACTTCACACATATGTTTGGCATTTCTGGCCTGCAATTTCTTGTTAATTATTGACTGAAATTTACAATGATACCAACGTAGCCAACCTGCAATACGACCTATCAGTCATACTTTATTGCATAAATGGCCACTTCCTGGATTTCTGAAATGCATGTAAAATCTCCCAATAGTCTGGTCAAGATCTTTTCAAAACTACATTTTGAATGCATTTTGGGTTTGTTTATTTTTTTAGATAGGTAAGCCAACTGCTTGGAGTAGTCCAGCCAGGGAACCCATGGTCTTATAATTGGATATTTGGTTTGGGTTTCTTAGGATATTTCATAATTTTGTTATTATTATTATTATTATTATTATTATTATTATTATGTTTAGTAGTAGTAGTAGTAGTATTAATGGCCCCAAGAGTTCCTTAAGAAGTGGAGGTCTTGGGGCGGTTACTTATCTCTACGCTAATGGTTTATCAAAATAGCAGCTGTTACTTTATCTATTTCAACACTGTACTTACAGTATCAACGATAGAGCCTGAATACTACTTTGAAACTACAACTCCAATACTGCTCTACGCAAAATGACGTTACAGCGGCATTTCCCGAAGTAACCTTTCCTGTCTGTCTGGTGGTGCGTTTGCGCCTCCTGTCTTGAAACAGAGGTGAAGAAGAGTTTACTTTCCAGAGTTCAAGGTTTGGTTTCGGTGTTCGTCTGGAGTAAAGGGTTTGCCGAGGCAGAAAGCCCCTCTTTACGGAGCCAAGATGCTAAACATGTGGAAGGTTAGAGAGTTGGTTGATAAAGCGTAAGTATCCCCCAACTATATTACGTCTATTTCGTGTTATTTGTGTGTACTCTACCTGTTTGAAAGAGACACGTACCCAAAACTTTGACGTCACGTCACTCAAACAAGTTAGCTAGCCCGCATGCTACTAGCGTTTTAGTCAATGTTAGCTGACTTTGACAAATACTTGTCTTTAGTATGAGTACCCCTTGTGTGTCTCGGTTATTTTGATCGATATTTCGTTTAGTCTGAGATATAATTCGCTCTATTATGAAGTCACGGAACTTGTTGTTTGGCCGTTTTCTCCGACAGTCCAGCAAACACACTTAGCTAACAAGCTAGCTAATTATCTAGCCAAGTGGCTAGGCAGCTAGCTGA